>OZ022390.1:27559124-27940982 GCA_963989295.1 Ametastegia equiseti
GTCACTTTAGAATTAGGAACAAATTATTTTCTAACAGAGGTGCGAACGTTTATTACTTACTTTGATTATGAATGAACATTTTCATTCCTCTTCAGTATAAATATTTCTGAGCATAGAAACACGTTTATTAGTTTTATGGATTTCATATGTCAACAGCATTTAGGAGTGAATGAAACTTCAAATAATCCCATCTAGGAGACAACTTGCCACTATTTTAGAGAATGAAATTGGAAAATTCATGCTTCATAGGCAATAGAAATAGTAGTAATGATTTGAGTATCTAACAAAGATATGAAAGTGGCCCGTTTCCCACCTGCTGGTGAATATTCCAGTTTTTGGCAAAATTTGATCGCTCACATATTCGATTGATTGATTTTTTTCTTCTCATGCTATTTATTGATATTATGTAAGTACCTAGTATTAGATTGTGATAAATTTTAATTCAGATTAATCAAGGTTCAATTGCAAATTGTTTCAATCGGTTTCTTCTGCATTTGTATTATTTGTAAATATCTTGTATCCGTTTTTTTTTTCATATCTATACATATATTCAGATTTGTATCGAGCGCTGAACTCAATGGAACTGTCGACTTTTTAGGAGTGAATGTGTGTATTCAAGCTATACACACAAAGTATATGTATTAGCATTTAGGTCCGCACAGGCTCTACTTGATCGATGTCAATTCTGCCTTGTTTCCAGGCGATGAGGGCCACAGTAGTTTAGCGAAATAAACTATGAGACGAAAATCTATCTAGTGCTTGGGCTCAAGTATGTAAGTGCGAATGTATCGCGATTGATTTATTCTAGATAATGTTATGCGATTATATGATATCGCAATGATCATCTGTCTGTAGAATGTTTTTTACTCAATACCATTTTTTTCACCAGTTAATATTTCGTAAAATATTTACCGCCAACTTTGACCCTCTGTATAAAAAATACGAATTTATACTAGAAAAGTGAAACCTGCTTATACATAATAGTAACTACTCCTCGGTAAGCTATATCATAGAGAGAAGAGTGGTAGATGTAGATGCAACATCATATCAGCTGATATACAATCGCTGATCTGTATCCAAGGTCCTCTATTCGTTATACTCCAATGTAATTATTATTACAGATATATATTTTTTTCTCTGGATTTACGCATTTATAATCTAAACTGTACACAGTGGCCCTTGGTTGAGAATAGTTCTTAAATCAGAGACTCATTTTAGAGGTATTTATTTATTATAATTGTATCAAAACTTTGTTAAATGTAGCTTTTATATGACTAAGGACTACCTAAGATTCGTATACCCAGAATATACGAACAGCAAAATGCGTGTCACGAATTGAACAAATTCTGAATAAATAATGCAGCCTGTTTAATGATAGTTCCAACATTTATCCAAGTAACATTAGATCCCACATTTTCAGCAACGCAAATTATGCAATGAATGCGTTCAATGAAATATTGTGCGATTATCAATAGCACAATTCAATCGTATCGCAGGGTATCCATTTAGAACTCTCTAAAGCATCCCACATATTGTAATCCTGCTCAATGGCGTCTCTGTTATACTTGTCGACATCGACTGGAACAGAATGCTCTGAAAAACATCGAAACAATATCGAGGAGATATACATTTCTATCAAGATTTATCAAATATAGAACCTAAGAAACAAGTTACCAATCAATTCCAGTTCATCTTCCTCTGGCTTCTGTTCTGAAACATAATTGTTATAGTTGTCGGCAGTTGGTTCACTTTCGTAGTAACCCTGTTGCCAGGCACTATAACTGTTCCAATACGACGAGGTGTCGTAATAGTTATATGGTTCTGAGTTCATGTTTGACATGGAGTAATCAGAAGATGACTGCGGAGGCGTCGATCTGAGGAGAATACATGAACGATGGAATAAGAATTGCGCATAAAAACCAAACCAAACACTGTCAATAATAGCGAGGAGCACAGTCAGCAATGTTTACCCAGTAATTTTATTCCAGGGTCGAGGAACGGCGTTGCAAATTTTCAAAGATTTTGTGCCTAGTCCTCTGTATCCGTTCATAGTAACGAGACTGTTTTTCTGCTCCTCTTCGTTAGCGAATCTGACAAAGCCATAGCCTTTGCTGAAACCAGAACTGTCCAGAATGACTTTGGCTGTTCTGATGGAATTATACTTGGCGGCAAAAGCTCTGTATAAAGAATAATCGTCGACATCTGTGGACAGATCGCCGACCCATATACTGAATTCTCTGTCTGTTGCTGGTTTGCCCGTGGTACTTGCATGATTCAAGCGAAATCTGACTGTCTGAGAATCAAGTAATTTGCTTCAGATCACATAGTTCAGGGATGATAGTGAACAGTGGAATTGGGAGTTATGCTTACAGGGTTTGAGCCGGGTATAGCTTTCCCGTTCAACTTGTGCATGGCATCGAGAGCCATTTCGTCAGTTGGAAAATGAACGAAACAGTAGCCAGCCGGCTCACCAGTGTAACGATTTCGCATTACTTTCACAGTCTGCGGCTGCTCGTTCATTTTGTGAAAAGCATTCATGATGAAACTCTCCGTCATATATGGTTCCAGCTGCAAATTCACGTAGATGTGTGACAATACGTTATTACGGAGCAATCCAAGGACATGCATGAAAAAGATCTCAAATTATTCATTTCTCAGCATATCGTAGTTTTCGATCGACAAAGACAGCAACTATTGCAGCAAAAGTAATCAGGTGAACCATAATTAAATTTCTGGAATCGAATTAGAGATCAAAAGGTAACAATGACAATTCTTATCGTTCTCGATTGAAATGGAAGATACGTTGACAATTACTTTCGGTGAAAATATATCAACCTAATATTTGGAATAGACATTTCTGAGGTTAGGAAATTGTTTGCCCGGTAATATATCGATTAATAATGCTACTTACGCCTCCCATCCATAGCTGGCACAGGACCATAGGGCCGGACATCTCAGTGGATGAAAAAGATAACGTTTTATCTCAAAATAACTCTTGTTTTGCGAATTACCGGGAGTTGTATTCGATTTCGCACGCGAGTCACGAGTGAACAGAATATGTCAAATACGACGCTACGAGGCGCGCGCAACCTACGCGCTACAATTTGTACAGTTTACTTTTTTTTACAAAGCGTTGCGTCCGCCACGTGGTCTTGGCAGAAAAATACCAACTAAATTCCGGCGTTCAATAATACTCGTTTCTTTATATTCGGCTAAATCGCGAATTATCGCGCCTGGCTAATAAACTGCAAACTAGAACGCACGATTTGCTTCTACGCCTTTGTGAAACGAATCTTTGCGGATATGGTTTGCACATGTTGGGTTCCGATTATTATTGTATAACGTAAAAATGATCGGTATGACTCAATCTACATCGAAATGTTATCATAAAGTTAATTATTTTTTGACGGCAAGAGTAAACGGACAGAGTGAATGTTGATGTATACGTAAATGTATAACCCGCTAGACCGGATTAGCAAATAAACAATTTCGCAGTGATAAATTTGTCCTGGAAATAAAAACTTGTAATTTGCGGTGGAGAGAGAAAGAATAAGGAATGAAAAAATAAATCATTAAAATTCAGTTTTTTAATAAACACAAAATATCTCATAATTTATTACAGACAATTTGTCAAGTATAGTATGTAATGAAATGCGGCTCGCCTGACGCCTGCATTAACATCACATGCATTAATACAAAATTGCTATTACTGTTTTAACAAGGAATAGATAATAGAATTATGACATTTCGACAACAATGGAATAGAAATCTTTGCGTTTGAAACGTAACTGGTCAAAAACAATCGCCTATAACAATGTGGAAATTGAGGTTGACTGGATAGTTATTATTGGATGTATGTATAATTGAAAGAGGTCAATTTTCCCCGCTTCACACCAGTTGCAGGTCAATCATTCAGTCATATATACAGCAACTGAATGGATTTAATAAATTCTTTTGTTGTTTCCCAGCAACAGTTTGACCCATAACCTTGCGACGCCAACCAGCCATTCACTCTATTGTGAAACACAATATTCCACAATAATGGAATGGAACCCGAGATTATATCTTCGCTTACCCAGAGCTTATATGCACAATCGGATATTATTTATACATTTTAGTGAATACAAGATATTCATGAGTTTAGTTAGTTATCTATGTCAACGACTGTATTTTTGGTTCAAAATACTGGCCCCGTCATGTTACACGTGTAAATGAGAAATGTTTGAAAAAAAGAATTAAAAAACCAGAAAGAAAGTTAACGACATGAACATAACTGTCCAAATGTATAAAATTTTATTCAATCCTTCGTTGTCAAGTACAGTTTGATGCTTCAACCTGTTGGGTGCGAAGCTAAACGTTTCAACAGTCAACAGAAGTAAAAAAAAATAAAGATTCCAATATCTCCCGCGAATACCTGCACAGAATTGTCTATCAAAAAATCAAAATAACATTTGTACGTTTTGATATGAATATCAATAAAAAAACATTTATTTACAGGTAGAAAATCTGAAATTCCGCTAACAAAGATCTGACGACTCTTCGAGTCTCTCATTCGTACTCGATGATAATAATTATTCATTACTAACAATAAGTTATTAGTAATAAATAATGATTATTATAATCTTAATCATTATTAGACCATGATAAAAATATTGTCATTCAATATACTATTTCGACGTGCACAAAGCTGCTTACTCTCTAATCAACAATGATAATTGATAAATAAATTGTTTTAATATATAAATTTTTCCTTCAAGGCATAATTGTAATACTATTTGCTTTTAGTTACTCTTCCGTAAGTTCTTCGGTACTTGTCATCGATACTTTCTAAATAATAGGTTCCTTCGAACATATCCGCGACGCTGCTCTCAGGCTGATACGGAGCTTTGTGGCAATTCTTTTCTCTAAGCGCCAAGACCTGTGTATATTCCTCAGGAGACGCACGCCGCCTAGATTCCAGCTCCGATTTAACGTACGACAATTGCGATACTAATTTTTCTAAATCAGATTTAACAGATGAATCTTCAGAAATTGTTACGGAGTACATGCTAGAAGCTAGACCAGATCCATAAGAAAAGATACCAACTTTGGTACCAGCGAGTTGATCAATCGGTTTACTGATCAGGAAAGAAACAAGACCCGAGTAAACTGATGGCGTGTACATGTTCCCAACCAAATTCGAAATCAACAAGCTTGGCTTAGTCTTCTCTAAGTAATCGTTATTGCTCAAAGTCATAAAGGCCTTTTCTACATCCCTATCAAAATACGTGTCTTCCAATTTTAATTCAGCGAATTTCTCCAGCCCTGAATACCTGTCATCTGTAATACTCTTCGAACTCTTCAGAAAATCGTTAAAAGCCAAGCGTGAAAACGATTTCTGAACAAGTTTACCATACGGGGAATGAAACAGTACTGCCCCAAAGCTAGCCAATGAGATGGACTCGCCAGAATTCTTTTTCTCAGCTTTCTGACAATACCTTTGATAGCAATTATCAAGGGCACCTAGATAGCATTGAATCGATAGCTTCCCATCTACTACAGGGTACTCCGAATTCAAGTCCGGCTTGTAAAAATCGTAGGCGTGTCTCATGTAAGAGGCCCTCAGTCCCCGGTCAAAAACTATAGGCGCATTTGGCCCAACCAGCATGGCTATAGCTCCGGCACCTCCTGTTGGTCTTGCTGTACCACTGGCATAAACTGCATTGTCTCCTGCTACGACAAGTGCCAATCTTCCATCGTAGGAGCTGCTTTCGACCCAAGCAACAGCGTTGAATAAAGCCGCAGTCCCCCCATAACAAGCGTTGGTCGAGTCGACACCCTCGATGTCGGTACAGCCAAATGGTTCAAATAACTGCATCAGCACAGACTTGACAGATTTACTTTTATCGAGAATCGTCTCAGTCCCAACTTCTAGCCTCCCGATCTCTTCTGGCTTGATGTCGAAGCGTTCCATGAGACGTCTCACGACTGTTAGGCACAGGGAATTTATGTCTTCTCGATCGTTGCAGAATCCCATTCTCGACTGACCCAGACCAACGGTGTACTTGCCTGGTGAAACCTTGTCGAAGCGTTCCAGGTCGCTTTGATCGACATACTGAGCGGGAAAGTATACTTCAATCGCTTTGATCCCCACGTTACTTGGCCAGGACATGTTTGATAACTCGCAAATTAATTTATGTTGTGTTGAGTGGAAAAAATGCACACATGTAATTCACCTGTCAGGTATTCGACTCACTTTCACGGATAAGAAAATGTAATACTTTTTGTAATCAGTCACTCAATTGACGCGCAAGCACGAACTTATTGTGTGAAAATACTTTATGTAACAGAGGGTAAATAGGTTATGATTTGCGGAGTATTCTTCGCTTGTAACTCGTGTCCGGCTTGACAGTAGGTGATAATCGTCAGGCTCGCGACGCGTAGAGAAAAGGCGAGGAGAACACCTCGACGCGTGTACACTGAGTAATTTATCCAGAACGTTTAGCGGTAATCGGGGAGGTAGATTTAGGTTAGAAGTGAAATTCGAGAGTGAAAATCACGGTCAGGCACACCGCGAAGTTTACGTTCCTCGATTGACGCCTAGCGGGTTTGCGAATAGCAATTATATGAGTCGCTCAGTCTGACTCGCGAGGCTTTGGCTGTCGTCCCTTCCGTTCGCCGACGCTCCACGTTCTTTACTAAACTAAACCAAAGTCCCGCAGCTCGTTCTAATATCCTCATCGCTGCCGCCGCCGTCGCGGCTTCCCTCCCCGAATTGTTCGGAAGAGTTCGGTCAATCTTTTACCATGGACTCGGGCTGCCGGGGCGATAGTGACGCCAGCGGCCAGGGAGGACCGCATACCTCGACTCCGTGCACCCGCGACTTATGGAAAATCTCCCGTGGTTTGTAGAGCCACGCACCGCCAAGACGCACCGTAGCTCAGGCTGGTACCAACATCTCACGATAATTATCGCCCGCAATACCGAAGGTCACGGACTGCTCACGACGTTTGAAAATGGAGCAACGACGAACGCGGACGCTAGCTAGAAGCTTCTTCAATTTCTAATTGGTGGTGAAAAGTCACGAAATACATCATTTTCATTCTAGCTAACAATAAGTACTCACCTATACTCAAAGGTTGATGAATATCGAGATCTCATGTGACCGATTACACGGCTCAATCATATCACGGCGCGGCCTCTCTCGAGGTCAATGATTTAGGTCGAATTCTAGGTCATCGTACTTTTGGGCGCTTTCAGGGCCGCAGCTAGCATCTTTGAATCCTCGTCACGCTAGGTAAATCACTGATCTCCACGTGTAGTTTTGATAGCCGAGAGGCGCTGTTCCCCGATGTTCTTATTCTTTTGAACTTCGGATCGGAGCAAATCACGAAGGAATGGTTGGCATAATATTTGAAACGTTCGAATATGTTTCGGCTTCGGTTATAATTGGCTTATCATAGAAGCGCGTTGGTAAAAATTATTGATATAGGTAGTTTTCTCTTTTCTTATCGTTATTACAGATAATGGATCGATCTTTGTACTGGGTAAAATGATATTCGTCCGTCGTATGTTTCCAATAACGAGTTTCGTAGTACGAGAAATTCGTCACCCCTTCTTCCCTACCTCCCTCGGAAACGGGTCTGGGTACTTTCATTGATGACGCTGATTGCCGTTATTCAAATTCTCGAATTCCTCATTCCACGGGGAAACCAGTTTGTCCTAGAATAACGCCCGAAAATTCATTCTAAGATTTTGTCACGTTATGCATACACGCGTAGAATAATACATACATATATTACATTCGTTGCTAACAATAAGTGCAATACTACACCTTGAATCATCTGACAAAACTTAACGCAGATGAAAGCAATATAATAGCTCTGTCGCGTAATTTTTGAAGATACGTGATTCCATAAAGTATACAATGCCTGATGGGCGTTTTTGTAAAATACCAAAGTTTCATCCTTGGCGTCTGCAGTCGAATAATAATTGTTATAATCCCCGACGCGGGTAAACTCCGCGACTTGTCATTTGGCGCATTGCCTTTGAATTTGCTGCACTACTTGTGCCGATGGTTATAAGATAAATATGTATGTAGGTATACGAGTTGTAAATTGAAATAACATCAATTTAGCTATAATAATAATTGGATGAAGGTGGTTGATAATAATGTTTTAAATAAAAGAATGTAATAAAAAAATCGTTTGATTGTCTTTTTTTATACATAATTTACTTGATACATAATTATAGTATTACTATCATATAATTATGGATTTAATTGTTACAATTTATCTATAAATAGCGTCGGCAGCGTTGTTTATCTCTGGCACGGCAAAATATAATAACTATTCTCTTTTTTTCTTTTTTTTTTTTCTTTCGTAATACACAGAATCATTTAATTCATTCCAATATTGTATTATGTATGGTATGATATCGAGTAGAAGCCTGGCTGATAAAATACACATATGCATACGTCGGTAGCTGGCGCTTTTTCCTCTTAGTCTGTAACATATTCTACAGCTAGACTACCTATAATGTCAATTGACCTCTTCGACCGTAAATTAAATGTCTCAGCCCGCTTTATTTGTATTCATTATATGTATAAGTAACTAATAATTTCTTAAGTATAAAATAAATTGCATTATGCAAGTTTAACGAACTTCGTACGTTTTTCAATTTCCGGTTCTCTCTCTCTCTTTCTCTCTCTCTCTCTCTCTCTCTTCGTAATCCCCCGGTAAATATGTATATTATATTTCTTTTCTAAATAGTTTAATGAATCGATGTAATAAATTCGAATCCAGTTTCTTTTATAAATTGAGATAAAAAAAAAACTCTCAAGTTACACGCTTTAGACCCACCAGCTCGAACGGATCTATTCAAATACCAAGCATGTGCGAAGCACGTCAGCTATTAATTGCAGTGAAAAATTCTAATGTTGTGATCTTAAGCTGGAAGAAAAATTTGTTCATGTAGAAAATAATTCTGTAGCCTCCGATGATCGTAAAATCGTCAAAAATCACACGTCCCCAGTTTTACACAAAACCTCTGACCGACGGTCATAGGCTTTCTAATGAAATGAAATTAATTCTCAATTTGGATGTCCGCGTCTCATTTGAGGAGATTCTCTTTCCCAATCCGTCCAATTCCATTGAAAATCCCCGCACGCCACTGATAATATGATAGATTGAAATAAATTGTTTTATAATAATGATCTTTCGATCAGTTGTACAGAATAAATTGTATGATATCAGAGTTCCGACTTGCATCGAATATTTTCATTCGAATAGTCTATTATCACTGAGTTAGAATATTTCCTTTTCTCTTTCTTGTTTAAAATATGGCATCGATTCGATGGAAATGGCGATTGCTAGAAAATGCGTACAAAATAGGAATGTAGCGCGGGGCTTTTTTTATCAAATAAATTATGAATTTCGCTCTGGAATTTCATGACTTGCTCAACAAATGGGAAAAACCGCTCGCTTGCGTTACAAAATTTCTTTCATTTTCTCGTCTTGGCACAAAAGTAGCTTAATTATTTTCAACTAGGTACACTTGACGTTTTCTAAACAGTGTGCAGTAGGCTTGGATGAAATCTCATAATTCTATAACTGCAGATACAAATTTACTGTCGCATTATGAAAATGAAATTAGGCAGTAGAAAACAATATCTTGATAAAACTACGTGCTGAAATTCGCGATATAAAAGAAAAGAGAAAGTGTCAAGAAGACTTAAGTACATCATTTTCTTAACACGACAGTGAATTGATTTACGGAATGAACACACTGTCCAAAAACGTGAAATCTATCACACTAATTTAATTACATAGGTATTTCTAACTCGCCTGACTCTCTTTGATATATCTTAAGTTTACACGATTAAATTTATCATTTATACATAAATATATATGGCCACTATTTTGGCTACGAAGATTGAAATCAAATTGTATAATTTTTTGTTTTTTATCTTTCTATCTCGCCATTGTTTTCATCAAACAATGTTAAATTGATTTGCGAGTAAATGCCCGAAGGTGGTAGTAGTAATCCTCGTACCAATGAATGCGATAAATAAATTTCATTAATGTATATACGTATTACGTAGACTCGTACTTTGTACAAATGCAGAATTACTGATAAACAGAACAGGAACTACGAACACGATTGATTTTATACAACAAATAGTAAACTCGGGTAGCTACTCAATAGCGTGGAAATTCCCAAAGTTCATGTTTGGGCATTGTTCTGTTGACGATTACATTCATGACGCGCTGAAGTAAAAGGTACGTGAAAAAAAAAAAATTGGCATCTGGTTCTGATAATCTACTTGAAATAATTTTATTTATTTTAGTATCTTCGTATTGCCCAAAAAACATACATCGTTTTTGAAGTTTGTCATGAAAATTGAGTTTTGTCAGTTTCGGTAATAAAATATTTAATGCACAGCAATACTGAATGTTCCTCTTTTCATCTTCTATCATCAGAAGTCGATGACACGTTTTTCCTTTGCCGATAAGTATAATATAACTTATGCAAAATGTCGGACGTATTTAAGAAGTGATGATTAATTATACTTTTACATTCCGATACCTCAAAGTTACAAAATTTTAGTCTCAGCTTTTACCATTCCTCTAGAGAGAACAAAGAAAAAAAGGCTTTCGTTCGCAAGATAACCTCCTGGCTTCAAGTATCTTGAAACTTAAACCTTTCAAAATTTCGAGAGTCGTATCTTGATATAATAGTTGGAAGTAGATCTATGAACGAGATATTTATTGGAAAACAAATAAAATTTTTATACATGTTTGTAAAGGAATGAAGGAATGATAAAAGTTCAAGCCTCTATAGATTGTATCTCAGAGATATGGATTAATATTTACTATTCACTTAAGCCTATAGTTCTATACTTGAGATGGCATGATTAGAAGAGGCCTTTCTTCTTGTTCTTTTTGTCCTTGCCATCGACGGCCCTGAAAGGAAAGAACATGTAAAACGGACCTCATTGACAATTGTTAAATGTGTCGGATCTAAAGCGATCCGTGTATGTTTTGCAAAGCGTTCATTTAGGACTGTAACCGTTGTGTATGTTCTCCACTTTTCAATGTATGAAATAATTCTATCCACAATAAAATCATGTTACTTTGAAATTTTATTATGTACCTATGACTGTCCAGGTGTCCAGGCTTCAACATAGAATACAACCAGGTAATAACACCTATTTGACCGTTCCATCAAACTGTGCTCATTAGGGTCAAAATCGTGTTAAATAACTGATATCCTACAGCCATGTGTATGTTAAGACAGTAATATACTATGTTGAGATGTTACCTGGACACGGTTTTCTAGGAAAACCATGCTTTTGTGTTATATAAGATATAAAGACTTTGGAACATAGCTTGAAAATCAAGGAGAATAACTTTTCACGATATTTTTCCAACTGCTTACTTATATTCAACCATGCAAATTGTTACCACTCTCGCATGCTCGTTAGTATGCGTTTTTTTTTTTTTTTTTTTTTTTGTACGCGGAACGACCAATAAAAGCCACATTGCGCATGCTGCCTGAAAAATAACTGAGCAATATGAAAATATACGAATAAAAATCTGTATTGAAGGGAAAAGTTCATTTTTCAGTGTGATGTATTGTGTTTTTTCAATAAAATAAGAGAAATTACTATCACGGTAACACGTATGGAATATTCCGCCTCTGACAGGATTGATCGATTACATTCGACAGGGTCGAATGACGCATTGATAATTTTATACTAATGAGAAGAAAGTCGATTAATCTGATTTAACAGTGAACTGAAAAAAAAAACATATATATATATGCGACAGGAAATGATTGGTTAGTAAAAATGATATAACGAAGCATTATGTTTGCTGGCGAACAAAGCTTTAATGATGAAATCAATCAACAGTTTATAATCAATTATTACCATTAAGTAATATTAGTAAATGTTAAGAAATAAGCCCCTGTCAAGCTGTCTTCTCTACTCTGAATGTAGAAAAAGATATCGGTACAGCAACGTGTCTGGATATCTTGGCAATTTGAACTCGAGTTTACAAATAGTAGACAGCTTGTGCAGTTCACAATAACGATAAGTTACGTTATAAGTTTTCACTATAGGATGTTATAATCTGGGCACAACTATGTATGGTACAAAAAGAAATCCTATCGATAGAGAAAGAGGGTGAAAAAAAAAATTAGAGAGGAAAAAAAGTCCAGAACCAAAACCACTTGTCTACATCTAATTATCATATCACAATAGGTATAATATCATCGGTGTGAAATATAATCTATATCTAAATTTCTAAAGATATAAAGTGACTGTAAATCCTGTGAGTATTACTAATTATATGTATCAAAATAATTTTAGATTCATTCCCGAAACAGTTGTCATTGAGATTCTAATAATTTCACCTCTACATCAAGGTAAAAATATGGTCCAATAAATCATTACCGCTAGATTTCTCCTAAATAAAACAAAAGTCAATGTTTTTCTTTTTTCTTTTTTTTATCTTAATCTTGAAACATACATTTACAGGCCGGTATGATTGATTTTACAAAAAAGATCAAATATATTTCTAGTATTGATAAGCTATCTCTGCACTTTGGAGTATTTTTTCTTTCATAGGTCAAAAGACTATGGTATCTTTCCTCTCTGTTGAAGATAACGTTAAATTATGATATCAGACAAGGAATTTAGTGGTACCAAACCTCAGCGAAAGACTGTGTCACGGTTTTCTTTGTTAAGGCAATTTGTTGTCTTGAAGTGAGATTTTTTTAAGACTGTAGGAAAATAGTCAATTCTAGAGAATGCCGATTAATGGGATAATAATGAGAGACTGTTTGAAAGTCACTGTCTCCGATCTACGGACTTTTGATACAAAAAGCCCTGGAACTTCGTAAAAAGAAAACTTGGTTTTAATCAGGGGTGTTCGGGATGCTGTATGACAAGATGAATCTGTGTGGGACTCTCTTGAGGTGATTTGAAACTGGTGTGACGACGTAGGAGGCTTCCTATTCCTCGGGACCCTCGCAATGTACCCCCTCCGCCTGCGGATCCCTCCGAAGACACAGATCCCGTCCTAAATCAGGGACACCCCGAAATCGTATACACACAAGCACAAGCAATGAACACGTGCGCGCGTCTAGTTTTAATTCTACCGTTCAATACCAGAGCAATCATCTTTGTCTCCATATTTAAACCGACTCGCAAAATCACTTCGTACCCCAAAGAGATAACATAGAATGTAGAATTGAATAATACGAAATAACGAAAAAGCATAACTCAGTAAATGTAAACTGTACAATTCATATTATTGATTCTTTGGATCCATCAATATTAAGTGAGTGTAATTTTGTCAAGATGACTACTCCGGTATTAAAAGTCCCCTTACATGAAATAATAATCAATTTATCTTTTTGGCTGTCTGTGATTAGCATGATACGGATGAAGGTTTCTCTAATTTCTGAACCAATTAGAAAGAAGAAGTTGATGCTATTGAAGTTGCGAATGATATGTTAAACTCGTATTCATTTTGATTAACAAGCCAAAAAAATTAAAACACGTCAATGTTGATATTTGTCAGCTAATTTTGTAATCGGTATTTGCCTACGCGTCACATTGCCCACTACAAGATTGTAAACTGTTTCAGCAAGGTTTAGTACTGCCAGCAAACTAAATTATTTTAAAATAATGTCACAATATACGTGTATTACTGGATGTATCGATTTTCGAAAAGTGTGTCTTGAATGAGTGAATTTTATTCTATTTCTTAACTAAGGTTTGTACAACTTGCCTTTTGAGGAACCAAAAATAACTGCAGCATGCGTTGAAAATATTCAAATAGTCAATATGTAATATCAATTTATAAGTACAAAGATATTTCTCCGTGTATCATAAGTTTTTCAAGTTTGACATCCAAGTTCAATACTGTCATTATCAGTTCTATCTCCTACACGTACTGACTCCAAAATACAGTGACAAATGTCTGCTGAAATATGAAATGCTAAAGAAAAATGATACACATGATGAATACCGTCGAAATTCAACAGCCAATCTTTTACAATCTTGTATTCAAGCAGTGGTGTGCATATTTACGGTGTGCAGACAATACAAGCATGACGAAACATAAAGTGGTTGAAAATTAGTTAATATTTAAAATGTATCGTGTAATGAAATGAACAGACTTCTCACAGCATGTAGAATTAATAAACTAACATTTATTATACCGCTGTTATGAATTAAGGGAAAAATGCTCGATGATATTTACTGGATGATAAGCAGAGTTCCACATGCACACATTGAGAACACTTAGGCTTTTTTACGACACAATTGACATATTGCTAAATGTGACATACAATAATAATAATAATACAACAAATGTGAAAATTCTTCAACAAGGCAACAAACGAGAGTGACATTTCTTCTGAACTTTGTAAAGGTCGCACTATTAATCCCTGGGGAATATCAATTGAAGTGAACAGATTGGGTGGAATAAGCCTGCCTAAGATAGTCGAGTAATGCTATCCAGCTACGTTGTTTCATTGATTAGGATCCTCTGAGTAGTTTCTGCATATGCCACGATCAAAATGAGAAAACTTTGCTTGGGAATATCTGATCCTTAATTTTTTTATCGTCAAAAGGATTCCAGAAGCGGGTGATTACAAATATTCAAACAGTTAGGCGTAATCAAACTTTATTGATCAATGGAATCAAACTAGTCAATGATACATAGTGTAGTTCTGCTAACTGAGTAAGCTATCAATAAGTAGTGACAAGAACAAAATAAAATTTGATGGCCGAATGAATGAAACCACTCAAAGGTCCGATAATTCCTCTATGTTTAATGAAATATTATTTTTTATGAAGAAGCACTTGGCCAGATATCAAGATTGCATAATTAATACTGATAAGTAATTGTGAATAATTATCTTGTAAAAAAGCATTCTTAACAACTCAAATGAATTTTGTTGTATTGATAGTTCTGTTGTTAGCCTACAGCGTAAAATCCTAGCTTCGTTAGATAACGACCATAATCGTCGTATTAACAATCATAATTAATAGACAAGAGAATGAGAACTAGTTAATTACCGCTGATTAGCAATTTCCTGTTTATACTTATACAAGCTACGTATCGACTTTGCGCAACCCCATCTCTGCCAATTCAAGTCAGAGTCAATATTCCAGTTCACAAAAGTTTGTGGGAGTTCTTTCTATAGGATCTATTCAGAAATCGAGTGAAAATATTTCCAACGAATAACTGGAGAAAAGTTGAAGAAGAACAGACACGAGAAGAGAAAGAAATAAAAATGATAAATAAATGGGATCCTAATGAACTACCACCGATGGTTTAGGCTCAAATCGGAATTCTTCTGATCTAGTAAGTAAGTGAAGCAGCCTACAGGTTTCGAATTGTCAGTGTCTTATGTCTTTTCTATTTGCACACGCAATGTCTCATTTTAAAAGCCAAAGCATTAGATATGAATGTCTGATCAGCCAATGAAACGATAAGAAGTATCATACATCTAGTGAAAAAAAACATCAAACTTTCCAAAGGTATCTAATTGGAAATGATTTTTTTTCTCTTTTGTTTTCCTAATCACGTAATTCAACGTTCTCGCATAACTTTTACGTCGTTGATGAAGATTCATTTTTTTCGTCTTTGTGAATACACAAAAAAATAGAATGTCACATATACTCGAAGACAGGTATGTATGCAAGGAAATAGTGACTTACTCTTTGGAGTTAGCCTCTAAACTGCGTCTGCGTAGCTCTTCGATGCTATGTCCAGTCTGTTGTTCCCAAGTTATTTTCTCCGACTCGAAAGCTCTTCTCTTTTCTTCTAATTCGCGAACCTGCTGCTCTAGTGAACGTCGCATTTGCTCGTGTCGTCGCTGGAGCTAAATTCAGAGAAAAGAGAAAACGATTTTTGTTATTTCAGATAACACAGATTTCGATTAAACATGAGAAGTGTTGATGACTCTGTGTAAGTTTTGCGGTCGATACCCGCGTTTATTGAAAGAATATCGTTGATATAAAAACACAGACTCACATCCGTTTCAGAATCCTTGAGCTTCTGTTTCTTCTCGCGGACTTTCATCTCAAACACCTGCTCCATCTCGGTTTCCATTTTTTTCATTTTGTTGTCATGTTCTCGCTTCTCCTCTTCCATTTGAGCCAGAGGATTCCTTCAAATTTTACGCAAATTTTACTGAATTAAATAACGTTCGCCGTGGATATGGATATTCCAAGATTAATAATACATCGTAAATTTCTATACACAATAATTGCCTACCTAGGAAACCATCCTAAATACTTTGAAAAATTTTCTGAATAAAGGATATAAAAGTTGTCTGTAACGATTCGATGGTATCGTATAACCATATGAAGTACATGAAATGGGGTAAATGTGAAATGTGGTGCGAGTATTGCATATGAAGATTTATCGAAAAATATGGGAGAACTACCGGGCAAAGATATATGGATGAAAATATTCCTTCTCCAGATTAAAATTATTACTAAATGTTTTACTCCGTTGTATAAAAGAGGAGTAGAAACCTAATGTCGATAATCTAAAACAACGCTATGGAATAACAAGGTATTTATCAAAGTTGACAAGACTTGTGCACACAAAACGGTATTACATAATTTTGAGCCTTAGTTAAGGACTTACCACACCGTCATGAAACTGTTCATCACTCCTTGCGGGCACAAACTGACCAATAAGAAACCATCATTAACAAAATTTAGTAATCAACGAGAAATGAATAAGAAAATATTTCAAATCAACTTTTAACTCCGATATATTTATATTCTTTTTTTTAAACATTGTCATTTATTAGTGCCGGAATCATTCGTTTAGACTACATCATTATTATTCTCTATCTAGATTTTTAACAATAGTTTGCATGCACAAGCTTTTCCCCTCAGTAAATTCGAAATAGTGAATTATGTATTTCTTCTCTAGTTTCTTGTTTTTTTTACCAAAAACAACAGTTTTTGGCAAATAGGATTCAACCGATGGATGATATTTTCACCGATTGTAATCGTAAAAATGATTGACGTGAATGAATAACAAATTTAAGAAGATTGCTTCGTCGCTGTAGTTCAGGAAGGGATTTCCCTGGTGTCGTTTCAGACAATGAAGAGATATAGGATGATTGGCGATCGCTAAGAAATAATCCTTTCTTTGTGAAATGCGTAAAGAGTTAGACTCACTTGTTCGAAATCCTCGTTGGTTTGCCGTCAACGCCAAGACCGGCTAAAGTTCTACATCTAAAGTTCTCGTAGTGAACATTATTGGTCACGTCCTTAAGATCCTGAAGATGCGTCCGTATCACCATATTTCGCAAGGCAATGAAGTCGCAGTGTTCCAGATTTTCGACTGAAACAAGTTTCACGACAAAAATGAGTGAGAGGGACCGAGTGGTATAAATATCATAGAAAAATAAGAAATAAATCCAAGAAATTACCTTCCGCTACTCCCCAAGGATACTTTCGCCCTCGAACCTTTTTCCCATCTTGTTCAACGACTGTATTTGCCCCCACAACAGCAAACGGGACTCTGTCCCTCAATACTTTGTGCAATTTGCTCTCTTCTTCTTCCTCATCTTCGGGAAATTCGTATATTTTGATCTTGTGTTGGGCGATCTCGTTTAATATCTGAAAGAAAACAACGATCCAATAGATAAATCTGTATCAGAGAGTGAAAAATTAATGTGAGTATGAGGACGAAGCTAACTTGTTTCTTGAAGTGTGCACATTCGTCTGGTGTCATTGTGTCCGCTTTGGCGATAACAGGAATAATGTTAACTTTGTCATGTAAGCGCTGCATGAACTCGACATCTAACGGTTTCAGTCCGTGGCCAGATGGAGCGACGAAATATAGACAACAGTGAACTCTACTGTCAGCAATTTGTTTCCTTGTTACGCGAGATTCGGCATTCAAAAATTCCTCATACTTAGACTCGATGTACTCGATGACTGGGACCCAGCTGAAGCGTGGAATGACAAATTACAGAATGAGAGTTATTCGTAAAAAATCTAACGTAATGTAAGTCAGGAGAAATACTAACCAATTGCTGTTATCGACAGCATCGCCAAATCCTGGAGTATCGACGACAGTCAGAGTGAGATTAACGCCGTTTTCCTTGAGTAAAACTTTGCTCGTTTCTACGGCTACAGTTTTTTTAACTCTCAGACTAGGCCCGGGGTATTCGGAGCTGTATATATCCGCCAAGAACATGGAGTTTATAAGAGTAGACTTCCCAAGACCAGATTCGCCTGTGCCACAGAGAGATGAGAAAATGAAAGATAAAAAATCATTGCAGTATTGTCACGAACAGAATCACATTTGCGTGTCTTTCAAATTATTCGACGCATAGGCTCGCGATAATAATAGCTGCATACGCTCTCCAAGACACGCCTCCTAGAGTTTTTAGCTTGATGATTGACCTTGAAAGACGCATACCAGCCATATGAGTTTACCGAGGAGAAGAGGTAGGCAGGCAGGCAAGAGTTTCAATTATTCTATTTACAGTGAAAAGATGACTCGTCCGCGCGTATTGCAACTAAATATATAACACCGAGTCGCCCGTATCTCAGAGCACAAGTTTCATGAGTACATTTTATTAAGGATATATTAATTTTGAATGCCTGAACGAAGGCCACGTGACAAAATGCAAGAAAAAAATCAATGAAAACTTCAAAACCTTTCACTGTTTTCACAAACATCGACAATACATTACAATATTACATATTATTCATTTTATAAATCTAATTTTCCATTATAATTTCCAAAAATCCCTAGAAAGTCACGTGTAAGTAGTGAAACGCTGTTTATTGGTCGTGACGTCACTGTATACTGTTGGCAAGATGGCGGTAAAAGGGAATTCATAATTAGGTTAGGTTAGGTCAGGCTAACGAAGCATATAGTTAGTCGTGCTATAGAGTGACGTCATGAATGGCGCGTGTTTGAAATGCTATTGGATTTCGAATCGATATAATTATTACCACATGCGATAGTCTGATGCGTTATATCCTTTCAATTGTCACTAATGACCTAAATAATCTCTCAAATCAGTTGAAACAACAGAAAAAAAACGAAAATCATGATAAACTCGATTTTCAAAAGCTGGTTTCTGACACGTGAATACATGATACAGAATGTTGTCCATAAGTATGTATACAACTATCGAGGGGATAATAATCTGCGAATACGAATTCAATTGTTTTCTTATTCGAATAATTGAGAGTCACTGCCATCAGGTTATATACCCCGATCCGGCAGCTGGGATTATACACATACGTATGTACGCATACGTCCATATATGGACAGGTAAATGCGCACGTGTTCGACAGATGTAAGTAGAAAACTTGCAAGCGAATGTATAATACCTAATATAATACTGGATGGCATTCACGCAGGACAATAATAAATTATCAATACGTTACCGCAGAAATCTCGTCTCTTTATTTTCCCGCACGGAGAAAAAGAATTTGTTGAATCAAAAGAATATCGTTTGAGTCAAAAAAATGGGCGGTCACGGGCGGCGAAATAGATATTTGCTTGAGGCAACCAAATATTTTCTCGAAACGAAGAATTTACGTTCCCATCAACTAATTCTCGCAAAGGAGAAATGCATACCTGATTATTACAACTAATTTTCCTGTTTGGAAATATTTAGTAAATCCAACAAATTTTTTTTCTCAGTGCGCGACGTATATTTTCTTATGAAATTCAAAACCGTATAGGTATAACATAACAGCGTAAAAAAAAAAACAAAAAAACAGTCTTTCCATGTCAAAGAGGGAAGCAAAAACTAAGAACGAAATGAAATAACAAAATGAAATACTCAAACTCACCGACGACCATAAGCGTGAAGTCGAATCCTTTTTTGACAGCTTTTCGGTAAACTTGATTGGGGAGATTGGCGAAGCCTACGTATCCGTCGAGTTCCTTAGGTTTCGTGGGCAGCGCGGGTCTCGACTCTTTGTTATCGGACCTGTTATTCGCCGCCGATTCGCGTTTGTTGCTATCCTCCGCGTCATTTTGATTCTGAGGTACGGCGGTCTGCGGTAGTCTGGGTTTCACTGGAGCCGCAGGTGGCGCTACTCCGGGCGGTAGGCTCGACGTCAACGTTGTACCGCTCGAAGGTGCTGTCGGAGGTTGA
Source organism: Ametastegia equiseti (assembly GCA_963989295.1). Lineage (NCBI taxonomy): Eukaryota > Metazoa > Arthropoda > Insecta > Hymenoptera > Tenthredinidae > Ametastegia > Ametastegia equiseti. The sequence goes on from OZ022390.1 coordinate 27,579,279, forward strand.
GGCGGTGGTACCGAAGGCGAAGATGGGATGCTGCCGCTGTCCGCTTTGAAGAAAAGCTCGCGTTTCGTCTGAATCTGTTAAGAATTTGAAAAGAAAAAAACAATAATAATCAGAAAAAAGCAACGAGCGATCAAAAGTACACCGTGTTTCGTTCGAATTGCGGCGATGTAAGTACTACGGCGTCTTCGATGTAAATATAAAAAAGAAGAAACACGCTAGTTTTAATATTAAAAACGAAATTCAGTCGAACGTGTTAGTCTACGGTGCTCAAAAGAAACTCAAATTCCATAACTGATGAATATTTCGAAGAAACTCTCTGTTGAAAAGAAGTATGAAATCTAATCCATGCGTGAGATGGTCCTTAAAATTCAACGGCTGGAAAGCATTTAGGAACCAGTGACTCGCTGGCCTCGAACATTCCTTTGTTTTTCAACTTCCAATAAATAAATTTCAAATATCCGATCAGAGATAAATGTTCTGTTTCGTTTCAGAATTTGGGTATGTTTAGAGCCATAAGTCAATTTGCATAAAGAGGAATATATCAATTCCGAAACCCTACGTCTCACATGTCACGTCTCATTGTCAGAAGCTGAAACGGGTATGGAGACGCGGCGCGTAACCGACCTGAAACTTTCGAGATAGACGCAGACGGTATGAGGGTACAATAAATAAGCAGAAAGGCTGGCGAGCGAGAAGGGAGAGTCGGCAAAGAGACGCATCTCCAAGCCTCTCGAGAGAGGGCCAAGAAAGGAAGGAAGGAACCGGTCCATCGCGCTTATACTTCTTAGTTGTTGAGGATCGGCACACCTCCTCTTCTATACACCGCCCGCCCTCTGCATCGCGTACTGTTTTATACCTCTTGGTCGTTGGTCGACAGTCCCCACAGCCCGCAAAAGACATAATATACAGAATACCTACACCACCGACGCAGCGCTGCAGCATCGAGCATAAAGCGTCAAGTGGATTGCGGAGCACCTCCACGTTCTGGTACTAGCTAAACTGCACCACTACTGGCCATTATCGCAATAAGGGGCGCGATGTCTACTCATTTTCTATTACTATTGTTCTATGTATATATTTTTGTTGATATTGCTACAGAGCTAGCTACCGAGCCGAGGCGAGATTAGAATTCCGAATTTCAAAAGCTGCGAATGGTAAAAATTACACGACTCAGAATTTATAGAAAGATTGTTTCCCCGAAAACATACATACGCTGTGTTTATGTGCTTGGAGTTCCGAACATTCGTAAAGGAAAATTTGAAAAAGTAAGATTCGCCACAATCATCCATCAACTAGAAGCATCTACAGTTGTTGGATGTGTTGAAAGTCGAAGATCAGTTATAACGAGTTCAAAATTCACCAATTTTGGGCGGTCAAATATGAGATAATATCAGATTTTTTTTGCTATTTTCGTTCGAATGAACATTCGGAACTTTGGGCACATCTGTGTTTGGATAGTCCTCCCCAAATCAAATTTTCAACTGTACAGATATGTACTCATTATTCACATAATTATACATTTCAGCGTAGCGTTAGTACCTACAATCTGTCAATGTATACGTAAGTACATCGTACTGTACACACATGTATGGAATGGAAAGATACATATTTGACTTCTCATCAGAAATCTCACCACGTCAAATGACAAACAGTAACGATGATAAGTATAGATTTATTGATAACGCTATACTAGCAGTAATGGTCGCACAGTGAATTAACGTTGTGTGGATCCAGTCGCCATCAATTTCGTACATTTTGTGTCCATCTAATATCAAGACTATACTTCATTTATATTATCGTAGATCATGTGTGCAATGATCTTTGAAAAACTCGCATCGTGAATTGGTGGATACATAGACCTTATAAAAATAAATATAGTATACATAACTATATGTACATACTTTCACGAGAGGGTTTCCAAATACACAGAGATATGAAGGAGGATGGATACAATAAACAAATCTTGGTATATTTTCGCGAGCTGCAATGTGTATCTATACCTATATACATATACGTATGTATATTACGCATATAGAACGTATACCTGCAGATTGTCATCATATTTTTGCACCAAGCAAGCAACCAACCGTGGACGTATGACTCCGCGGCATAAAGCCGCGATCTGTGTCATCAGTGATTGCAATACCGGCCTATCGATTTCTCAGAACTTATACTATAATATCTATATACGACACAACTTCGTCTGGGATACGGAGAAGTTCGTTACGACTGACTGACTAATGGCCGTCATATATAAGGCGCGTCAGCCAATCGTTATACATACATACCTATATCTCATCTATCCATGTATATTATACAAAGGATAAGTTTCTACCAAAAATATGATACAGAAAACAAGATCCTGACAATTCTGGATACGAAATTCACGTCGATTTCATATGCTAATGTGAATTATTCGTCATTTCTATCTTTGATCGAAAGAATCGGGTCCGAGTTGATCGATCCTGAGTACGACGCAGATCATCTGGGCTTGAACCCGGCGAAAATAGTATATTGTGTATCCAGGGCGGAAAGTAGGCGATTCCCGTCCACGAGTGCGGAGGTTGCAGCACGAGTCGTAGGCGAGCGCAGCATTCGCACGAGTAGGAGGGTGAGGTTTGCAGCCAAGCCGAAGGCGAGGGCTGCAACACCCTCCTATGAGGGCGAATACCGCGCGAGCCAAGACGAGAGCTGTAAACGCACGAGTGAGGGATCGCCTATCCGCCCGCGGTACACACGATACTTTTCCTCACACATGCGAGGAAAATTATTATCGGCTGTTGGGAGGAGGAAATCTACGGCGGCTGGAAAGTCTTATGAGCGGGCGGGAAAGTACTTTCTTCAACAGCGGAGCGAAACCAGCAAGTTTCCATCCGCAAACGAGGATGGAAACCAATCGATCGCCGGCCCTCGTTTGCGGATGGAAACTCGCTGATTCCGCTCCGCTGTTGAAGAAAATAGTATGTTCACCTCGGATAAAACTGTCGTTTGCGCCTCGTATGAAGTTGAAGACACCTCGGCTTCGCCACGGTGCTCAACTTCATACACGGCGCGCAAACGACAGTTTTCTCGCTTGGTAAACAATGTACTATTTTGTAACACCTGCTTGGAAAGTGTGATTTTCGAGGCCTATGTGGCGTGCGTGAAGTGCCCCATTTCCGCACTAGTGTGGAAAGTACAATTTTCCGCACTAGTGATTTTTTTTCGTCTGTTTCTCAAATCAAACTTTCCTGCGCAGGGATCACAAAAAATATCGTGTGTTACAAGTGCGAATGGCCAATATCTTCTCGCGTGATAGCAGCGCTCGCCTCGGCTCGTTGCATTCGCCACGAATACTCGTGTGATTACGGCACTCGCCTTTGGCTCGTGTCGCAAGTCCACACTCGTAGTCGTGTTGAATGCAACGCTCGCCTTCGGCTTGCGCTAACTCCACACTCGACGGGAATCGGCCACTTTCCGCACTATAGTAACACAATATACTATTCCCGCCCGCTAAGCTACTTTCCCGCCCGCTGAAGTACTTTCCCGCCCGCTAAAGAACTTTCCGCCCGCTCATGAGACTTTCTCGCCATCTGGGCGGAAAAGAGCCACTTTGCGCCTGCCATACAGGTACGAAAAGAGCGCTTTTCCGAGCAGGTGTGAGGAAAAGCTGTGTTCTCGGGGATAGCCACAAAGCTCGTCCGTTCGCTCTTAGTTCGAAGAAGTCAGTCAGTCAGCAGTCAGTCCCTCGAGCCGTACGTCCGTACGAAAGAGTTTTGACCTATGATACGACGCCAGTGCGGCGTCTTCGTCTCTGACCATGATGTTGGCGGAATGTTTCGTCTCACTATCAGTTGCCCGACGTGCGCGCCGCGGGAAATCTAGCTAACCCATCCGGACCCCGAACCAATGCTCCGAGGTCAACGAGAAATAGGAATTTTCCAACATTTACCAGAAAATATGAATGTTTTTCATGATCATTTTATGAATGCAGAAAAATCTTCATACCCGACGAAGATTGAACCTTAATTGCGAGTAAAATTAATGAAAAATTGATCCCCACATCCTAGTTGTATGTTTCCACAGCACACAATATGACTGAATCCGTACCTATCACCTGCACAGGTGGTATAATTCCGCAAGGGAGCAACGCCATGCGCATGGGTGAGAATTATTGCAGAGCATCTTTCGTATTATCCCTGAACTCGAAAAAACATTCAGAAGCCCTAGTCGACTCGCGGTTGGAGAGTTGCGGAAGAGAATACACCTACATATAGTACAGGTACTATACAACCGCCAACGAATAACCGGGTCGGTATTGATTTCAATTCCCCAAATAGATTTGTTACGTCAAATATTCAAATTGCATGGACAATGTAGGTATGTACGTATGTACAGCCTGAGGCCAGTATTAGTTGACCTGCAGGACGATTTACTTAATATTGTCAGTCGGAAACGAAGCGAGATATTGTTTAAAAATATTCCAGGGTAAAAATGCAGGGTTTCGAAGAGTGCGGGGTTGAAGTTCCAACCCGTAAAATTTCAGATATCCGGGAGTTAAAAACTCAAAAAGTCCAAAAATCCGCGAATTTAAGCGAAGCTCATAACAAAGGTGCATGTGAAATAAACGACGTTGCATGGCGCGAATTCCGAGATCCGGAGTTTTGGACTTTCGGAATTTTTAACCTTCGGTGTTTTGCAATTCCATCCATTGAGGGGAGATAATCTTCCGAAAAACTCTCAGTCGGTGGTATAAAAATTTGGAATTTTTACATTTCACAGTTTTTCAAATTCCGTATTTCAATCCCGCTCGAGAGAAAAAAAGATAGCGTCGTTGAACTTTTTTCCGAGTCAAGGCGTTATCGGTTTCAACAATTCAAACGTCTTCAGACATACCTATATATTCTGGAATGAAAATATATCGAGCTGCAAACAGCTTCGACCGTGAATATTACAGCATATACAGATATGTATTGCTGATGTTACACGACAATACTGGATAAAATCGTGATTCCTGAACGCTGGCGAGCACGGGTCGCCCGGTGATTCTCGACAACTCGTATGTGGTATACCATCCTCCTTATCGGACAAGCGCGAGGCGTTGCACCGCGGGCGGCGCGGCACGCGGTATATATAGCGGATAACATTGGTGATCCGTGCAAAACCAGGCTCGCAACGAATCCCAGTGTTTACACATCCATATCCGATTAAAAGCTCATGTACCAGTTGCCCAACTACGTGCCGATACACGTATCCCGCGGTACAATATCGTTATTGTCCGTAATACTCCAATGTCCTATTATCACCGCATATAAACCTAATATCATAATCGCTGATTATACATTTGCGAACATTTTTCTTCGCATTGTAGTTTATTATACTCGTAATACAATCAGCGTTTAAATTGTAACAACTGTTCGACTGCATATTTACACATAAGTACACCACTCGCAAGGGCATTGCCATTCGCAGTTCTTTGTGTTAAATATAGTATAATATAAAGCCTCAACTGCAGTTTAATCAGAGGAACGCGATTAATCACGTGTATATAAATAATTACACCTACATACGTATTTAACAGACGCTGTAGAGGCTGAAAGTCTCTGCTTATTTCTCTTGCAGTTATGTTCACGTTTGTGTACATGCGTATGCCCACGGATAATTATATTGTATACAGAAGATTATAAACATGGTGAATTATAGAATCGTACAATTACTTACGGTATATTTAAGTATGCCGATGGTATAATACATAAAAGAAGATGCGTAAAGTATATATACGTTCAATATAGGCATCGAGAAACATTCTCACCTATAAATTCGAAAACAACCTAATACATATTATGCATATGATTGAGGCGAAGGGATTGAACGGTTGAAAATTTAATTTCCTTGACGAGACTGGATCTAAAAGTGAATCCCAAGTTCCGCGCGCTACGTCAGCTTCCGCATGGAGAGAAATTTATGCTTAATTCAACCAGAAAGTTTGAGTAGCTTTCACAATAAAAGTATGGTAGTTCAGGGACAGACCGAAAATATCGTAGAGCTCACAATAGCAGTATGAGAGCTTCTACTTACAGTAAGATCTAATATACCGTTTAGTGCGTGAAGCTGTATATTTCGGTTATAGCTCTCACACAGTATTGGAGGTTTAGCGCGACGTTGTTAGCGAATCAGTACTACCTTGTGTCGTAGACTTTACTGAACTCTGTTTCGAACTTATAGTATTGTAGGTTTGCCGTTGTTCATGGTCGACTCTGGCATACAATATCGAGGTTAGTATAATACGCATTGTTCTACTTATTATATTAGTATCAAGTATAATTTTCTCAATTTGTCTGCACATTGAGATGAAAAATCTGATTAAGTCACAAAAATCGTAATCAGTGTATTTAATTACGTTTCATTAGTTTCAAGTTCAACATAAGTGCAAGAACACGTGATTACATACATGAATTTCAATTTCTGTGATTCAATCAGTACTTTTGAAGTTCTTAATTGATCCACTAAATATTTATGGCAATCTCAAAAATAACACAATAATTATGATGGGATAATGAACGAGCTTCATGGTGTTACTCAAGTTTCCCTTTAATAAAACAAAATCAGTTTGAAAATAGGTAAATCAGTCTGAATTATACTTTAGATTCATTCTTTTGTAATATAGTACAACCCGTCGCCCAATTTATTGGAATGAGTAATGACTGCTGGCTCTCAATCTCTTACAGACAAGCAGTTCCAACTAAAACAACTCTGATCTAGAATCACGTATGCTTAATTGATAATGATCATCAAAATAGCAGTCGAGTAGCTTTCTTTGCGAGGGCTCGATTGAGTAATTTGGGGTTAGGTGGCCACGTGCATTTAGTCACACGAAGTAAGTCATTCTATCCACAGCAACAAGGGAAAATTTGACGGAATGAAGATAATAGTAACAATACTTACGATTGATAATAGCTAGATACCAGTGCTGGATACCACAACAAATTCACAAATTTTTGTTTTTCCAAAGTCTCACTGGCCGGTAGCGGGTAGAGCGAGATGGGTACACAGGGTGAGAGAATGAGCTAGAGCCTGTCCCCTCCACCAACCGTATCGCTATGCGCATTTTCGTCCTGCAATACTGGTATGAGAGCGCGAGAAATATAAGCTAGGAATACCGCTCAGGAATTGTAAACCGAAACTCATACAGTATGATGATAGTGGCAGAACCATCTAGTTAAATACCAAATAATGTTCGGCATACGTCGCTTCGATTGATAAAACTATCATATTGGTACGGGAGACGCTGCAATAATGTTTTGTATATTGAGTAAGACATTTCAGAAACGAAATACATACTACTCTTGGACCATTTTACCATATTGCATCGTAGATTTTCCACATAGAGCTTCTACTATACAGTATTGTTACTCCTCACTGATTTTTATGACTTTATCAGCTATAAATATAGTGAATTTCCACATTTTTTCCGTCTGCCCTCAGACTACCATACTTTTTCGATAGTTTCCACGATAAATTTCTCTCCGTGCGGCTTCCGGGATCCTCTTCAGGTCCGTATAACTTCTTCGCTCAAAATACGGGGGAACTCTTAAGGCGATGCTGTACTCAATTTTTACCGACTTTTTTTCTTTTTGCTAATATCTCCGAAACGGTGATATGGAATGGATTGTCCTTTGGGGATCCGAAGATTCAAGAGGAATGGGTTCGATCCATCACGTAAAATCAAAGAAAATCGAACAAAATTTTTTTTTCGGAAATCGCGAAATGTGGGCGACCGCGTATGTTGACCAATATCACAGCCTACACGTCACTGATGCTAAAAAGAGTTTAAGAGGACGATTCTATGGGATGTGTAGAACGCGTCCATTCCAAAACATCTTTGTTTTATGCGATAATAAAGTCGTAATCTGGGACCCCGCAATATGTGACAATTTGCGATTATAAATAGCTAACTAACCATAATATAACAGGGTTTCCGCGATACCCGAGAGATGGAGCGCAGTGCGGGGCTTATTATCAGCCTGCTGTGAGCTCACGGTCAGCCTAGAGTTCCTAGAATACAGAGTTGAGTCAATCGATGATTCCTTTTGATTGGCTCTTCAACTTCAGCACGTAATAGCGGAGACGGGCGAATATTTGAATATAAACATCCTCAATATCTAATCAACGATCATTTTCATCATGGTCAAGAGTGTTTTATACAGGTTATCGTGAAATAATGCTTTTTCACGAAGTTTTTATGATAATATCAAGAGTCTTTAACCCGCATTATCTTTTCGACCTTGATCTTAAAGTAACGCGTTAACATAACCTCAAATATCGCAATGCCACCAACAACGTCGTTAGTGAAACCGTGTTCGATGTTCCGAGGAATTTCCAAAAACAAAATAGCCGAAATGAAAAATTCAGTCATGGAAGAGCTCGTAATCCAGTGATTCACAATTATCAACGTTATATTACTTCCTTACATCAGTTTGAAACTTCCCGCAATTTTACTTCGGTACAGAATGGCGGCGATTGACTCAACTCTGTATTCTAGGAACTCTAGTGTTAGCCTCGCGCTGCGCTCCATCTCTCGGGTATCGCGGAAACCCTGTAATATTATGGCTACTTAGCTATTTACAATCGCAAATTGTCACATATTGCGGGGTCCCAGATTACGACCTCAATATCGTCTAAAACAAAGATGTTTTGGAATGGACGCGTTCTGCACATTCCATAGAATCGTCCTCTTAAACTCTTTTTTGCATCAGTGACGTGTAGGCTGTGATATTGGTCAACATACGCGGTCGCCCACATTTCGCGATTTCCGAAAAAAAAAAATTGGCTCGATTTCCTTCGATTTCACGTGACGGATCGAACCCATCCCTCTTGAATCATCGGATTCCCAAAGGACAATCCATTCGGTATCACCGTTTCGGAGATATTCGCAAAAATAAAAAAGGTCGGTAGAAATTGAGTACAGCATCGCCTTAACTCTGTACCGGCAACTTTAAATCCGGATCTTTAAAGTCTCCGTGACTCGGACGGAAATCGTGAATTATCGTTGACAGGGAACGCGCGAACGGAGACGCGACGTGGGAAAACCGAGACCTGGCAATCGATAGGGAACTAGCGGGGCGCCTGAGACTTGACTCCCTTCGTGTGTTCTGTTCACCAAATATATGGATACGAGTGATGCTTACGTTTAAGTCAAAACTAACTTGAATTCAAATAAATCCGGGAAATAATTCCCACCTGCAGAGCAGAAACGGAAACAAACGGAAAAAACTCATAGTCAACAAAGTAGTCAAAAAAAGTGCAGTAAGTGATGTGTGTGAAGTTGGCCCAGCACTTTTGGGAAATAGAAAATCTAAAAGTCGTGCCGGATTGTGCTAGACTTGTGCTAACTTGTGCCGGAAACCGTTTTCCGAAATTCCCTACGGTTTCCGAAAAAATTGATAAAATCCAAATTTTGGATTGGCCCAGCACTTTTGGAAAAATGAAAATCTAAAAATTGTGCTGGATTGTGCTAGATTTGTGCTATCTTGTGCCGTAAGCCATTTTTCGAAAGTCCTCATGGTTTTCGAAAAAAAAATGAAAATAAAAAAATTCTCAGCCCAGCACTTTTAGAAAAAGGAAAATCTAAAAATTGTGCTGGGTTTCGCTAGATTTGTGCTATCGTGTGCCGTCAGCCATTTTCCGAAAGTCCTCATGGTTTTCGAAAAAAAAATCAAAATAAAAAAATTCTCAGCCCAGCACTTTTGGAAAAATGAAAATCTAAAAATTGTGCTGGATTGTGCTAGATTTGTGCTATCTTGTGCCGTAAGCCATTTTCCGAAAGTCCTCATGGTTTTTGGAAGAAATAGAATGAAAATAAAAAAATTCTCAGCCCAGCACTTATGGAAAAATGAAAATCTGAAAATTGTGATGGATTGTGCTAGATTTGTGCTATCTTGTGCCGAGCTCAGTTTCTCAAAATTTCGAAAAATGTTGAGAAAAATTTGAGAAATCATTTAAAGAATCCAAAAATGTCAAGACCGAGCCCGGTCTTTCGAAATTCTCCAATTTTCTCGATTGCGCTGGATTATGCCGTGCTTTCGCAACCTTGTACCACGTTTGTGCCAACTTGTGCCATGCTTAGTATCTCAGCATTAAAAAAAAAAAACTTGAAAAAATGCAAGAAAATCATCGAGCAAATCGACACAAACCAATCTAGTCTGGTGTTTCGAAATTTCGCGATTCGCTCGATTGTGCTGGGTTCGCAAAATTTTCAAGGTAGCAAATAAAACCAATTATATATGGGACAGTCCATATCAACTCAGCCACCCGGTATTTTTTTTGTCCCTAAAAATTTATTCAGTTTGTGCATTTCGAACATCAATATGTCTATGACATTACGATGAAATTTCAGCCCCCCCCCCCCCCCCCTATTGTTGCTTCTCGAAATAATTATCAACCAAGTTTCAATCTTGTAAAAATCATAACTCCTGAACTACTGGTTCAATTTCAACGTTTCAAACACGAAAATTTTTATTTTCACTTGCGCTTTTCGAAGAAATATGCTGCCATCAAAAAGAAGCTCATTGACTACTTTTGGGGATAATTTTTCAATTTTTATTGTTTTTCCGCTAAAGAGCCAGACGGGATTGAACCCACTATTTTTGTATCTGATACAGGGGGAAAATACGCAACTTTATGTAATTTTTTCAAGATGAAAGAGAGCATCACTGAAGAGGTAAGAATGATTTATTGTCCATTTCTGTTCATTTTTGGCTTTTTCGACGGGTGGAGGGGGACCGTTCGCAATATTACATCGTTGACTGAAGATTCTAAAGACAGTCAGCCTTACGGGGAAATGTGTGCTGAGAAAGTGGGCTTGAAGTGGGCTTGGGGACGAAACAGCGTGCGATTTTACCTACTGAAATCACGTTGCAGTATATCTATAGTGTGCGAATATATAGATATACTGCAATGTAATTTCGATCGGTAAATTTGCACGCTCTTTCGTCCCCAAGCCCACTTCAAGCCCACTTGCTCGTCACGCAAAATAACCCAGGGCTGACCATCTTTATATTCTTCCGTCAACGATTACATATAGTTTCCGAAAAGTGAAGTATAATGACGAGGAATTATTATAGAGTTTTTGAAACACGAAATAATCTTTCGTGTTATGAAAATTCTGTCATCAAAGAAAGCAAAATTTTTGGTTTCCAATTCCTTCTCAACACTATAAACTTTCATAACTTCGGAAATGATTTGTGATATTGTAAACTGTCCTTCTCCGAAGCCGAAAATGAACAGAAATGGACAATAAATCATTTTTACCTTTTCACTGATGCCCTCTTCCATCTTGAAGAAATTACACAAAGTTGCGTATTTCTCCCCTCTATCAGATAAAAAAATAGTGGGTTCAGTCAATGCCCTCTGGCCTTCTAGTGGAAAATTATCCCCAAAAGTAGTCAATGAGCTTCTTTCCGATGACAGCATATTTTTTCTAGAAAAGCGCAAGTGAAAATAAAAATTTTCGTGTTTGAATCGTTGAAATCCAACCAGTAGTTCAGGAGTTATGATTTTTACAAGATTGAAACTTGGTTGATAATTATTTCGAGAAGCAACAATAGGGAGGGGGGGGGGGGCTGAAATTTCATCGTAATGTCATGGATATATTGATGTTCGAAATGCACAAACTGAATAATTTTTTAAGGACAAAAAAAATACCGGGTGGCTGAGTTGATATGGACTGTCCCATATATAATTGGTTTTATTTGCTACCTTGACAATTTTGCGAACCCAGCACAATCGAGCGAATCGCGAAATTTCGAAACACCAGACTAGATTGGTTTGTGTCGATTTGCTCGATGATTTTCTTGCATTTTTTCAAGTTTTTTTTTTAATTCTGAGATACTTAGCATGGCACAAGTTGGCACAGACGTGGTACAAAGTTGCGAAAGCACGGCATAATCCAGCGCAATCGAGAAGATTGGAAAATTTCGAAAGACCGGGCTCTGTCTTGACATTTTTGGATTCTTTAAATCATGTCTCAAATTTTTTTCAACTGTTTTCGAAATTTTGAGAAACTGAGCACGGCACAAGATAGCACGAATCTAGCACAATCCAGCACAATTTTTAGATTTTCGTTTTTCCATAAGTGCTGGGCTGCGAATTTTTTTATTTTTATTTTATTTTTTTCACAAACCATGAGGACTTTCGGAAAATGGCTTACGGCACAAGATAGCACAAATCTAGCACAATCCAGCACAATTTTTAAATTTTCATTTTTCCAAAAGTGCTGGGCTGAGAATTTTTTTATTTTGATTTTTTTTTCGAAAACCATGAGGACTTTCGGAAAATGGCTTACGGCACACGATAGCACAAATCTAGCGAAACCCAGCAGAATTTTTAGATTTTCCTTTTTCCAAAAGTGCTGGGCTGAGAATTTTATTTTCATTTTTTTTCGAAAACCATGAGGACTTTTGAAAAATGGCTTACGGCACACGTTAGCACAAGTCTAGCACAATCCGGCACAACTTTTAGATTTTCTGTTTTCCAAAAGTGCTGGGCCAACTTCACACACATTTTCGGAAAATTTGAACAATGAAGTTGGTATGACCAGCGATGATCGTAAAACGGTTGCGGTCATTTTGGCCCCGTTGAAGATAATTCTCTACCGTATAATATAAACAACGAAAAGTTGCGTGTGGTAGATCGCCCTGCTCTTTGCTGCGATTAACCCATAAAACGTAATTGAAAAGCGCGTTTGAGCCGTTCGCAGTGAGGGGCCGAAGGGAGGAGGAAGGATCGAAGATGGTAGCTAGTATAGCGGGTCGGGAGATGAAGGGACCCTGTAACCCAGTTAAGTTCATATAGGTGGTGGTTCTCTCTCTCCTCCTCGACGAACGCGGGGGATATATGTACACGTATATGTACCTACACGAGAGAAATTTGTTCCGGCATGCGTCAGACCAGGAATAAGAACCCTCCGCCGCGGCGCTTACTCACGATCATCAAATAACACGCGCCTCGCCGCCTTTCACAATACCTGCGTCCTGCACCCATGATGTCGACTCCTCTGTTTTTCCTACTAAATAAACGACCGAGGCTCAATAATCTATACCCACACCGGCCCTTCGCTACTATAATTTCATCACCTACCAATCTCCATACATTACTATCGGTAGCAACATTGCAGGGTTCAGCTGATTGTCAGGCCGCCTCAGAAATACGACATTCACATATTTCTATATCTAATATCGCGAGGTTGCAGTTGAACCGTTCCTCCGAGTTTAAAATAAAGAAAATAAACCGTCCTGTTGATTTTTTGGCATTGAACTCTGAAGTGAGTATGGTGAATGATATGATCTGGAAGGTGCAAGAAGCGAAGTACAAATCTATAGATTGCAGGAATAAGGAACAGTGGATTGATTGTCTCCAGACACCCTCGTCCCGTATAACGTTCAAGCTACACCAACATATGTATAGTCGAGTGAAAACCGTGTTGAAGAAACTGTGCCGAGAAGAGGACCGAGGTTAAAGAAATTAAAAAAATAAATAAATGAAAAAAAAAAGCTAGATAGACGCCCTGATTCGGTGAAAGGGTGCCTTGACGGTAGGTACTCTCGCTCTCTTTTTCGCAGAAGGTGAAGGAACACAGCAATGGGTTCCTCCCTCGTATCGTATATCAAGTACAACGAACCGAACGAACTATTATGTACCTACCTACGTACTCGGGTTCCTATACATATTCATAAAACCCATCACGGTCGCGTAGCGCGTACGCTATAGCCCCGAGCATTTCTTGATCATCGGTATCAGTCGAACAACATTATTTATTTACCTTATGTAATGGCCACGAGGTGATGAAATAGCAAAAAAGAAGTTCCTTTCTCTTTCTCTGTTTTACAGATTACGAGAAGGAAACGTTCGATAAGCCTGTCTACCGAAAGACTTAAAAATTCAGAATGAGCACCCCTGGTTGAAACACATGGCCGACGCGACGTGCGTCGGGAGTGAGGCAGGGAGACGGACAAGGCAGCAGGGTACCGAGGGAGTCAGGCAGGGTGCACCCTTGTGTGCGTATGAATGTATATATCCGCGTAAGTCTGTACGTACGTACGTTACGGAAGATAATTTCGGTGGCGACTAGCGCCCCGAGTATACGAACGCGGGGGGGGGGGGGGGGGGGGGGGGGGGGGGCTCTGGTGCTTTCCTTTTTCGTATGGATGGAAGAAGGGTCGTCGTCGTCGTCGTCGTCGTCGTGGTCATGGTCGTTGCCTCCACCACCCTCTTGCCAATGTACACACTCCGCGTCACGATTCTCGCGGCACGGACTATCGGAAGATACACAGTTGCGCTCATAGGTGACTCATAGAACCACGCGCGGGAGCCAATGTATTTACCTACGCAGGATTCTACTACTCCACTATGTGTGTACTGCCGTTCGCGTGGGGAAATTTACCGGGTGTCCCCACATTTCCCTCCTTTCATGCATATATGTATGCAAAATTGTGACTAGGTTATAGAAGCGGTCTAACAATCGAAAAACTCTGATAAAAGAACGAATGAAACTCCATCAATCGACTTTTTGCATAATCGAGAAGGGTCTTTGGTTCAAGCAGCTTCCTGAACAATAACGATGCATCGGTCAATCTGCCATCTCGCAACAAAGCCAAGGATCTCGACTTATTCGTAATAATCAATCATCATATCGCATTAAACTCGAGGTCAGTGAGCTAACTGCTACCACAGAACTCAGTTATTAGAATCGAGGACTCTTTTGAGTCGTGATAAGATCCTCGGAGAGAACAAAAGAACGGAAATATACCGATGATAATAATAAGGATGATAGAAAGGGGACCTTGGGCGTCGGCCGTGATCGTGAAACGCGAGGCGTATAACACGATGGTAATTAATTGCATGTAGATATAACGCAGATTGTGTGGGATGTCTTTGATGAAGAGACAGACTCCCCGATTCCCGGACTCTCGAGGGTCGCGCGTTGGAAGCGAGAAAAAGAAGAAACGAGACGAAGATCATCGTGCGGCAGACTAAACACTCCGGAATGAGAAATGAGGCTTTCCTTCTCTCCTTCTCCCGCCTCCCACGACATAAAGTAGTAACGGTAGGTATCTGGCGTACATATCTGGGATAAGTCGTTTAAAAGCCTTTCTTACCGTAGCGGCAGCGTCGCCGTTAGGTTTCCCGTCGCCCTCCAATATTCTTTGTCTGAGAGCCAACCTGTCCAAACTAGCGAGACGGTAGCTACCGCCAGATTCGCGTTCCCTCGCAAGTCTTTCGGCATTGCCGTTTGTACCGGCGTTGAAACTGGACGTGTATTTTGGCAGCGTGGGGGGCGCTTGCCGCGCTGTTTTCTCACGATTCAATACCGAACTCGTGCTGTACAGGTAGGACGAATTGTTAGGTATCGTACGGCCCCCGACCGAGGCTACCGACGATGTCGTAGATATGCTCGTTATAGACGATTTAATCCCGTTAGTTTGCTGAGGGACCGTCACTGTACCGTTCTGATTTTCCACCGACATTTTTTACTTCCCTTCCCTGTGTTCTCTTATCTTTAGATTTAACTCACAATCAGTGCTTTTCCTTCTCGTTATTTCTACGTCATCAACGTTCAAATACTATTTGATTATATTCACTTTTGCTCACTTCCGACAATCTCGTAAGTCAATTTTTAACTTCATCACGCGCACATATCGTTAATCGTCGACGATCTCGCATGAATTAAGCTTCGGGAAGTGTTCTTAACCTCAAAAGTACCGCGGGTCTTTGCACACGCGTTTTATCATCAAATTATCAACTATAAACGTTATGCTGCATGCATTTCTTGTACAATTGAAAAATATCGAATGGTAAAGAGTTGTATTATTTATCCTTCATTGACTACTCTGAACTACAGTAGCATAAAAGCACGCCTCTCGAACCGAATAGACGCTGGGTAAAATATCGGTTATATGTTTCCTCGAGTGTAATATTTTCTTCTTTGCATAGAGGGGAAAAAAAAGAATAGGAATGGGAATGAAAAGAGGAAGAAGGTACGGGACGGACTCTGTGCGTGTATACGCAAGAGGTGGAGAGATCGTTACGCGTAGGGACCTAATTTACGAACGCGCCGGTTGAGGATGATGATTCACGTTTTACGAACCGGCCGAACAGCAACCAGACGATACCACTCTCACTTTTCGTGCCATTTTAATCACCGGGTATATACATGCCGCGTATCCACAATCGAGATAAGTATATCTCCGTCGTTTCCAGTATACGCAATAATAACAACAATATCAGATAGGACGAGTGCGAAGACGTCTTGACGCACTTTTTCACTAATCAAATCCCGACGACGAGGCCGTGCGCGATCCACCGTGTCCACAATTATTTACCGTGTTAGTTCCTTAGGTGGATGGGGAAAAAGCTCTTCCCTTCTAACAGAAAGAAATATAACGAACGAACGAGAGAAAGAGAGATAGACGATCAAAGAAAAATTAATCCTTCAACAAACTGACAGGAGAGACCAAGCGGCGACTCGAGCAGTGCCGACTCACTCGCGAACACGACCACGCCTGACGCAGCTGCTGCGCGCGGTGGGGGCTAAACTACGCTCACCCCCCACCACGACCCTCCGCCACCCCTCCGCCACCCCCTGTAGCGATGTACCCCATAGGCGCAGGACCAACAACTGACGCCCGCTCGCCTTCGAAGCTATAGCAAATGCTTGTACTCCTCAAGTCCTCACTGCTGAATGCTGATTGTGAGTGTTGCTGCTGCACACACTGCATTGTACCCTTGTCTCTTGGTCGGCTGTAGTGGCCCAGTCGCACAGTGAGAGCCTTGTCACGATATCTAGATGTTCCCGGTAGTACTAAGGCTCGAGTCATTACTTGTCTGTATGTGTGTGTACATACGTATTTAGATAATACGTAATGGACCGCACAACATTGTGTCCCGGCTAGATATAATTGTATGCATGTTTTGTTTGGCTTTTTTTTTTTTTTTTCTGCAGATTTTTCATTTTCTATGGGTTGAAATACGGAATGACAGGATAAATGGTCTGGCTCGATGGAATCGCGGAAAAGAAGATAATAAACTTCGAGCGTGATACACGTGGTACGTTCGAACGTATCCTCTTTTTATTTATTCTTCATCGCAATGTATACTCGACGGCACGCACTATATTCCACGATAAATGATGAAAGACACATGAAACATGCCCGAGTTGATTTTTCGCTTTTCCGCAATTCTGATACATGTCATGAATGTTCGATAACGTGAGTGAAGATTCATTCCTTCATCCGTTTTCGTACCAATGGCAAAACCTGTAACGATGACGGATCGGCTGAGCATGCGAGGTTTAGCACACGCCTGCTCGTTTCGAAAACGCGACTCGTAGTTTCTCACAGTCGAAATATAACCGATCGGAATGAAACTTCGGAAAATAACGTATAATTTCAGCCAGAGAACGGTTGAGTATTTTAGTTTTTCAAAATCCCGCCAAGCTCTTTGAAATTCGAATGATAATTATTTCTACGTTATGAGTGAAAAGATTTGGGATGATTAATGAGTATGAGAATTTTTAGAAATTTTGCAAAAGTTAATTACTCGGACGCTTTCTAGTGACATAACCCAGGTTAGTCTTCAAAGTTTCGTTCCGATCGGTTAAGTGGTTCGGTAGAAATTCCCGAATCGCGTTTTTGAGAAAGAGATTATAATATGGTTAGGTATAGGCATACATCTCTGGAAGGCTGGAACCGGAGAACGGTTCGAGATAAACGGAAGTAAGAAAACGTTGTAGAGATAAATTTGATGGTTATAACATAGGTATACATAAAACGTATCTGTACAGCACGTGTTATCTTTCAGGGAAGGAAAAAAAACAAGATCATTTTAGGCAGAGTATACAATAGTTACTACTAGCCCCAACAATTGGAATTTCGAATGTCTTGATTCGGAAAATGTTCATTTTCATAGCTAACAATAAGTTTCCTCTCAGATCTGAAGTCAGTTCATTATAGTTGCAACGATAAAATTATTATACTGTATAGTGACGTAGAAGTAGAGGCGCGCGAGATATTGCAACAAAGCCGCATTATTTATACGACATATCCCTAACAATTTTCAATTTGTTCCTAAATACGTTGCATAAAAAGTGGCATTTGTCTTTACCCGCTCAAAATATGCCCAACCAGGGTTGGTACGGTTTCTGAAATCTTAAAATTCTCTGCAGTTCCAGGTATTCCAGCCCAAGAATAGTGCATGTCCAAATATTTATAGAATAATATTCACCGACGAGATATCACCATTTTTTCAAATGTCATGTCAACCATAGTCTTGATCATCGCGTACAGGCAACAATTATAATGAATTGGGCTGACAATGAGCAATAAATAAATGAATGAATAGTTCCCTGCAAATTAGCGAAAATTCAATTCGATTATTGCATAACAATTCAGAAAAAAACGCACCAATAATATCCAAGACATCAAAATCCAGTCATTCCAACAGAATTCCCTGACTTTTCCCTAATTTTTCCTGTCGCACAAAACTTCCCGACTTTCTCAAGTTTCCCAAGTCTTTCAGGTACGTACCAAACCTACCAACGTTTACAAATTCTACGAGACACCCATTTTTGGGAGCGAGGAAAATGGCTTTCGATTTTGAAATTGCTACCATAAACTGATTTCGAGATCTGATTTTCGCCGTTTTACTTCAGTTTGTTTCAAGTATCGCGCCACCGTCCGGCGTGAGCGTCTAGACGGTTGCCCGTCAAATAACAAGTGTAATTTCGCGAATTTTTGCTTTCAACGCGCAGTAGAAGTAGTACGAAATTATTACGGTGGTATCGCGACCTCTGTTTGTGAATTTTTTTTTTTCCTTCTTGTTCTTTCCGTTACACACATATAGATATATAGGTAGGTATGTATGAAGAAAAACTACATACATATAATACCTGGATGTATGTATTAGCAACTTCTAATATACCCGAGAAATGAAAATAAGTCAGTCTTTATCTCTATTGTCCCATTGTGTCGAGGTTGTTAGAGGTAGAGGTATGTTATAGGTGTACGCATACCTCGCCATCGGCATATATATGTATGCGGGCGTGTATCGAAAATATCAGCCGCAAAGTGTGTTGTATGTACTTATGTAGTATATGTAGTACATACGAAGAGAGGAGTCACTTGACGTTAGCTGCCATATAACTACCTATAGTCAACCTCAACGCGGGCTCAAGTGTCACAGAATGTTACAACAAAGAGGGTTTCAATTCTCACGTCTCAAAGATCACAAGGCCCCCTCTCCCATTATTCCACACCGCGATCGTGATCAAAGCGCCGAACGATGTATTTCATTAACAGCTATAAAATAATTCCTCAAATTATTTTCACGAGAGAGGGAGAATTCGCGTTGTTAATTTAAGTAATAAGGGATCATTCGAAACGAGTGGAAAAAACCATGAATTTTGAAAATGATTAAATTCGATGAAGTCAGCCACTTTCAATATATACAGAATGTCATTCAACTTGAATAAATTTCATGAATTTCGATTAAATGAATTTCAGTTAATTCGAGAAATAACAATTAGTTACTTCTGAGTTTCCTTGTCAATTCCGCAACCGATACGGAAAATGATTAAAAAATACACGGCTGTACACCATCAAAGACGCGTGCCAACGGTTGACGGAAATCAGGGGCGGTATTGAAATTTCGAATTTGACAAGCTCCGGAAGGTCGAAATTTCAGATTTTTCTACTAGCGACTCATGAGAGTTTTTTTTAAGAGAAAGATTATTTCCCCGAAAGTCTACGTAGCCAATTTGAAAAACTCCGAATGGAAAAACACCGAAAGTTCAAAATTCCGCAAGCTAAAGATTCGAAAGGCCAAAACTCCGAATCTCGGAATGCAACGTCGTTTATTTCACACTTTGTCACGAGCTTCTCTTGAATTTCCGGATCTTGGACGTTCTGAGTTTTGAACTTTCGGATCTTTGATCTGTCTGCAATTTGACCTTTCGGAATTTCCAACTTCTGAATTCTAACACGTTTCTAGAAACTGGGAATTACGTTTCAAATAAACTCGGAATTTTTACCGTTCGGAACATTTGGAATTTAGACCTTCAATCCCGCCCTGAAAATTGAACCTGAACCCGGCCCCACCTCAACTGACGATAAGATGTATGTACTACGGTTGAGGATCCTAGCACGAGCGGTGATGGGTGTCCAGGTGTGTCGTACATACAAATTCAGGTACGTAGGTAGGTACATGTATACGTTATGTCGAATGCAGGTGGCGTTTGACGAAGGTAACAGTAAATAGATAAAAGCACGTCTGGTAACAAGCCTCTATACCTATAAACACATAGGCCCAATGGTCTCCAGAAGCACCAATTACGGCGTCTTATGCTCGCTTGCTCGCTTTCAACGCATATATCGCCCTCTCCTCTCAGCATTCTCTACTGCTGCTTGGATACTTCCTATTATCGTATCTAGCATACCAATTAAGCGGGACACTCCATGCTCGGCTAAAACTATGCATCGCGCTTCTTCGACGGCCCTCGCACCGCAATCGGATTAGCGTTACACATATAGGTATATCACTACATGTATTCCCAACTATATTTTCAACCGTTATTATCATGATCTGTCGATCGAATCACGTCAACGAATAATATCACGGATGAAAAATAAATAAATAAGGTATAAGTAAAACAAACAGGACAAAAATGAAAATGAAAACGATCATCTTTTTCACAAAAAGTACCATAATATGCAAAACGTATGGTACGGCACTCACAAAAAATGAAAAAGAAAATATCACCATTTGGCATGTATTGATTTTTCAAGAGTGACCGATCGATGAAAAGAAAATCGCACAACAGGCTAGCCGACCGGTGCAGTACTGCATCACCGCATGTTAGTTGCTGAAGCTTGTGAAAAAAGAATTTTGATAGTTCGAACTACCTGTTGCGAAGAAGGTGGGCTGCTGCTCTGGTCTTGATTGTATTTAGCAAGCACCGAAGGACTCAAACGGCGCCTCGAAGCAGTAACAGGCGTCAACATTTTACGACGTTTTTTTCCCCCTCAGAGATAATCCTTGATTTTTTTTTTACTCCTTCGAGTCTTATGCTCTTTACTTGCTTACTTTTTCCTCTCAATCAATCGTTTTACTGATTTCCCAGTTCTCTTCCTCGGTTTTGTATAATTCTCGCACTTTGATCGAATTCTATATGCACTATAATTCGTCACAGAGTTGAAAACTCAGATTCGAAATAAAGTTTCGTGTTTTTTTTTTAATTTCCCGATCAATCAAATATTTATCTACGTGTCACCAAAATAGTTCGAAACTCACTGAAACAGTCATTCACGTTTTATAACATGGAATATTTATTCATTCATTTATTCATTTTCAAACGCGACTATAATAAGCTGCCGCTGTAAATTTACTGTTATAATGTATAAAACGTTCCCCCGCGACTTCCTTGACACGATCGCAACCTTCCTGGTTGTGGTCAACGTAAATTTCTTTTGCCTCTAGACTTATGTCTACCTACAATATGTATAATGAAACTGGGATTGTGAGTGAAATGCAAAATGAAGAATTAAGAATCCCTTCGTGATATCCCGCAATAACTTCACAATCCTTAATTAACAAGAAGACACAAAAACAAAACAAAAAAACAGTAATTTCCTATGGCAATTCAAGCTGTATTTCAAGATTAGCAAAATTTGGAATGAAAACAAGATATCCCCGGCTTTTGTCGACGAAAAGAGAATGGGAATCGTTTCTGCATAACGCGTGAGTCGAGTTGTTAAATGAGAGGGGCCACAGTAATAACGCAAATATACAGAATGAAGATCATTTCAAAAAGCAAAGTATCCTGATACCTTGCCAGGGTAAAATTAAGTAAAATTAATAATCCGATCAAATGACGATTTTGATTAACAAATACGAACGGCAATACTAATTTATTCAGCATTCGTTAAAGACCGGAAAGGAGATCTAAGAACTTAGTACGATATAATTAAATCGAGGAAATGGTAAAAAGGAAAAAAAAATGCACCAATCAGTACAATGACAGGCCGAATGAATGTTGCCAATCACTTACTTATGCGTTTACTATAATTGAATGTATAATAACGAATATGCGTCTATAACACACACGAAAAAAATGTTTTTACATAAAAACGTGAATGTGTAAAAAAATCAGGATAAAAATGGAATGTATGTATAAGTATTCCAGTCTATCGACGAACGTGATGATGATATAATATATGTATAATACCTAGGAATAATGAACAGAAACGAAAGATTGGATTTTTGGAACGTATAAAAACTACCCCGGTTGACAATTAGCAATCAGATCGGAAATAACGCGAGTGAACGACGAAGAGAGTTAGAACGATCCGCGACTACCAGTCGACTGGTTTGTAAGTTTATCGCAACTGAAGTGTAAAAGTGTACATAGCTAGAGCGGTGGACGCGTATACGTCCCGCGTTGTCTCTTATCAGTGTCGAGCTACTGGTGACTTACCGCTGCCGTGGTGACCGCGATGACGTCGTCATCGTAGTAGTCGTGGTGGTGGTGGTGGTGGTGATGGTGATGGTGATGGTGGTAGTTGTCGGGCGGTCGGTAGACCAACATCCGCGGAGAACCGGAAACAAAAAGGCAGGCAGCGGGAGTGGAGGATGGGAGAGGAGGAGGCCGATGAGGAGAGAAAGATTCGGGATAAGAAGGCGAGGACGAAGAGGCAAAGTATACGAGTGGGACGAAATCATGTACATCAAAAGGAAAACAGAGCATAGAGGATAGGATAGGATTCGAGAGGACGTCAAAAACTACAATTAATATGACTGATTAATTTTCGCACGCAAATTATCTCACCAACTCAGAAATTGATAACAATAAGTCATTGCAGTTGGTGCCATTATCATTATTATTATACCTATGTATTAATATATCGTGTGTCTATGAGGCGCGCGAAGACATAATGCCCATGTAATAATTGGAATGGACAAGTTTAAGGTGATGTGTCACAAGTCGCTTTGAACCTAACCTAGCTAACATAACAAATATAAATCTGACTGGAATTCTATTCGCTTTTTCCAAAGAGTAAAATACTCAGCCACTTCCTGCCGTAATGAAGCAATAATGAACCAAAAGTAGGTTGTATAGTTTGGAAGAAACTTCGAATCGCGTTTGCGAGGTGATAACAATTGGTAAGAATGGAATTTCGAATATAGTGCCGTGGCACCTTGAGGCGATATACGGGAGTAAGTTCGAAATTCCATGATTACCAATTTTCGTCACCTCGAAAACGCGATTCGTACTTTCTCGACAACTACCCAACCGATCCGAACGAAACGTCGACAAATGAATGTAGTTTTTTGGCAAAAAGTGGCTACGTATGTTATTTTATGAAAAAGAACTGATTGGATACCAGTGAAACTCATGAGTTTTATGTTAGCTGGGTTGAGTTGGAAGTCATCTGTACTATATCATATCAAAGGGTGAAATCGAAAAAGTCGTATAGATGCATACATCTGCTTTTAGCTGATCGGTATAATTCAATTATAACCTTCACGGACATATTTTCATATCTTCAATGAAAAACCCTCACGCTTACGCTCCTATACCATTAGACACACTGTATGTTACTCCGAAACGGACTTGCGACCATTCCGCCCCACTTTTTTCCTAATTCTCTACTTACATGGGTTGAAAATTATGCTTACGAGGGTTTTGAGGTACGAGAACGACGGTGCTAGTTTCCATGATGATTTTGAAATATAGAGGGATAATTGACGACAATTTGGTTGAGGTCTCTAAAGTTTATCGCTTACAGAAGGATATATTCGTCCTCTGTATAATACACAGGCACTTCGCCTATATATATATGTGTCCAGATTCGTATAATATATTGTAGGTATTTGTATATCCTGGGTCGCAGTTTGGTTAAAGGCACGCGGGTTTCTGCATAAGGGAAGAAACCGTGAGGCTACGGAGCCGCGCGAATGCACTCTTCCTGCAGGCACACTGAAATAGACCTCTAAAAAAAGAGTCTAAAAAAACAAACAAACCACACGAGAATTCCGAACCGATCTAAACCGCGGCCAAGCCCCGCGCGCGGTACCAATGTCAGTTATATTTAGAATTCAAACTGCACCCTCTAATCTCGCGTATATACGATATTTAACGATGCGATGACGAGTTTCTCGATTCGAAGTCAATAAACTGCAAGCTTATTTATTATTAACATCCACTCGTGTATAATTAATTACGATCGTCGCGACACACGAGCGCGATAGGTCAACCACGCTTCATTCATCACACTTGTGTCAGTATATCTCTCTCTCTCTTTATCTTCGAGACAATCAAACGTTTAACAGGCAGCGGTCCGGAAACTTCGTCGTAAATTTTCACGCCTTTCAAATCCCCAACACACACGGTTTGTATTAGTTTGCTTTGAAAACAGTATAAATCTCTCAGGCTTTGTTACTCCACGACGTTTAAGCGTAAACTATCCAGTCTTGGAATCACTGCACTGCAATTACGTATACGTGTATATTATATTATGATCTGAAGCAGAAGTATCCAGATGTCGTCGTCGGGGAAAACTGGCGAATTAACCCGTCGTATATGGAGATATTTTATAAATTTATACGGTAGATAGGGGGAAAAGAAAAAAAGTTATCGAGGAAGTGACGCGGCCGCGTTATACATATGAAACATGTAAGTCTAAAGTCGACCGCAGGCTGGAGGCCTCTGCTACACTACTATACCCTACTGCAGCTACGTCCTGCTGCTGGTACTTCTGCCTCTGCTTCCACACACTAGTATTGCCGGACTGAACATAATCCCGAGAGGAATTTACAGGGCTTCAGTTTATACAGAAATGTAATAAATAAAGGGGATTTTTCTTTCGAAATTGGATCGTATTATGCGGCCAGAGATTAGAGCCGCAGTCAGTCAGTCAGTCAGCCAGTCAGTCAGTCAGTTAAAGTCGACTCCAGTATGTACAGCGGAAGTAGAAATGACAAATTGAGGTTTGCGTTGCACGTATGATGCAGTCCGTATACATAAGACACACGGATTTTCTTCTTTTTCTTATTTTCTTCGATTTCAGACAATATGTACCTACACGTTCTTTGAATAAAAAAAAATGTTAACGGTATAGTGTTTCTTCTCCTTTTATAAACTAAGTAATTCAACAAAAACTGCAGTGAATCCGACTCTGTACAATACGCAGCGCGTGCTCCTTCCTGATGAATCTATCATCCAGTGATAACATGTGTTTTGTGTCCTGTTTAGCACAAATCTCGCCCGCACATCGAAACGCAGAGCTTTAGTATGCAGTATATAGCAATTGTCACATTGATTGATCAAGACTTGTGTTCAACGACAAAGACGAGCAGTTTTTTTATCACAAATTTGTACTTTTCGTATTTGTACGTGAATATTAAGCCTCGTTTTTTTCCAACAAGGTATGACTCGATTGTTCGACTTCGCAGAGATTATACTTCTAGTTCACGTAGTTGAATTACGTATAGGTTGTTATAAAAATTGATCAATTCTTTTCTTTGAGATACGACTCCTGATGAGGGAGCAGTCGTCTTCCAGTTGCCACGAATAGTATACCAGACCGAACTAAACGTACTGAATACAGAGGCTGTACTAAGGTCTATCCTGCGGTTCGCTATTGCGCGTATATATGTACGTCTGTATACGTACGACGAACCCACATATAACATGTACGTGCGTGCGAGAGTGTCACGCGACGCGAACCACTGCCGACTTGTGACTGTAACACGTATGTATGTACGCCTGTATAAGGTTCATACCTTCATACCACGTTGGGGTACACAACATATCGGTATATGTATTATGCATATACGGTCCTTGTAACACACCGGCGCGGCACCATGCATATGATCCCTATACATAAATAATAAATCGTCTACGTGCCTATATACCTATATTTACAGTTTACACGTAGATGTGTTCGCGGTATGTTCACATATACATTTACCCATAGAATATATACAAATGCGTATAGACTGTATAGAGACGAACTCTCAAGTGCAATACAATTAAAATTTCAGAGCCGTATGCATACAGCATCATCAACTCTCGGACTTCACCTTTTGAGGGGCCAAGTGCATGCCGTGGTGCGCAAGATTTTTTCCTACCCATATTATATCTAGGTGAGGCACTGGAAATGTACGTGTTCACCTATATACAGGCAAGGGAGTAGTAGTTTTGCGTATATATGTATAGCCCTAGACTAGGTGGTAGATTTGAAAAGGGGTAGTATTTATCAACTTAATTATGTCGCGCATGTACGTGAGAGTTCCTCAAGCAATGCGTGTAGCATTCAAGCCAGCCCCCTGTGCAGTCGTGATAACCGAATTACTGCACTGCAGCAGAGAGGCACTCGCGTTTTCCTTGCGTAGCCCTACGGGCTGAATTTCAATTTAGAATTTGAAAGTTTTCGAGGTATGCATGTTATAGCTATGGACGAGCGATTGGCAAGGGGTGATTTCATTTTACTTTCGAAATTCCTTATATTTTGTTTTTCTCACAATTTCGTATTTCAAAACGTAGCTATTATAACTACAGAGATAAAATTCCAGGCTAACAATTCGAGTGACGATACGATACTGTTGTATATAGTTGTGCGAAGAATTTGCTTCTGGATACGGCGAAGAATTTCTCATATTGAACGATTGAACAACCTCTCAACATCGCGCAGAGTCCACAGAGAACCCACATATAGTCAGAAATGCAGACAGAACGCAGAAGAGAGTATATTGTACATTAAGATAAAGCATGGTAAGACGTATGTACGTAACCGAGTGCATCGAGACTAAATTCGACTCTGAAATTCCATCCACTTATGCGCCTTATGGCCTATTCAGTTGTATACATATATCCACGCGTGACTTGAATCTTAAATCTTGGTGTGTGCAGGTTCCAAACTTACGAGATAACGAGTCGTAATTAAAAGAGAACAGAAAGAAGAAAAAGAAAAAAGGAAAAAAAAACAGATAGAAACCAAGTTACACGTCTTATAATAAGTAATTCGTGAACTTTGGATGGAGGAATGCAATCAAAAGAATAAAAATTACATTAAATGAACGAGAAAAATACTATTTTTCATTTCGCCCAAAGTATATATGGGGTATTCCACGTGAACCGGACCGGTTTCTGGCCGATGGTCATGGAATTTGACGTAAATGCAGATTTGGGTTCTTTGTCACTATAGAAATCGCCACCACAAGTTGTAGATTTTTGGAAAAATTTTTACGAGAAATATGGCGCTGGTAATTATTCAGCAAAATATTTTCAACTCCATACATCGCAGCGATCCGTGAACGAAAACATGACTTGTCATAGTGCATTTTACTCGCAAAAACGAGCACTTTCCAACCATGTCACAATGAAATTGCATCTGAAATTTCCAAGAATTAAAAACTCAAAAAACGTGTATTTCCACCAGAATGGTCTAATGGATTTTCTTGAAATTTTCACAGAAATTACTTCAAACCAAAACAAAATTACCGCGAAAGTTTCAGCTTGCCCTTATTTTTTGTTTTTTTCAAATCGAATTTACTAACTGAAATTAATTAAAAAAAAAAAGAATTAAAATTTCGAAAAACCTGTATATTCTGATAAAATAAAAAAGGGCAAGCTGAAACTTTCGCGGTAATTTTGTTTTGGTTTGAAGTAATTTCTGTGAAAATTTCAAGAAAATCCATTAGACCATCCTGGTGGAAATACACGTTTTTTGAGTTTTTAATTCTTGGAAATTTCAGATGCAATTTCATTGTTACATGGTTGGAAAGTGCTCGTTTTTGCGAGTAAAATGCACTATGACAAGTCATGTTTTCGTTCACGCGGATCGCTGCGGTATATGGAGTTGAACATATTTTTCTGCATAATTACCAGCGCCAAATTTCTCGTGAAAATTTTTTCAGAAATCTACAACTTGTGGTGGCGATTTCTATAGTGACAAAGAACCCAAATCTGCATTTGCGTCAAATTCCATGACCATCGGCCAAAAACCGGTCCGATTCACGTGGAATACCCCATATGTATAATAAATGATTGAGATGTCCTATAAAAATCCCGTTGGTAATAAATCTGACAATTTCTCCATCCCGTCGAGCCACCGGATTTCATATAATTTGCTACATACATAAAAACGAGACTGCAGACTACTATACCGTAGGTATGTACAGTGACCAATTTATACCGTCGCGGTATTTCGTTACAATTTTTGTTTTGCGCGGTCGTTTTTTTATTGGCCTAACGACTCGGAGATGATGAGTCCGAAGCATAATTCCGGACTGCAAACTGCAACTGACGCGATGACGTGTTGTGCAGGCCAGAGAAGGAGTGACGTTTAGATTGTAAAAATAGATGGAAGAACTGTGATCGATGGGTGCGGGTACTTGATGAGAAATGAAAAATAAAGAAACCGACGAACGGGGATGAAAACGGAATTCTCCATGGATGATTTTCTCCTCGTATACAGGCGAAAGGAGACAACACAACCAATGACGATCAAGTCCGCGTGTGTGTCGATGATAAACGCTCGGACGTATGTGTACCTACCGAGGAATAAACATAGCCCATAGTCGGAGACATAACGAGCTTTTGTACGGCCGTATCTCTTCTTTTTCCGTTCTGCCTTCCACGAACTTACGCAGATAATAACAGAGTCGTTCAAACACTCGCAAGCTCCATATTAAATTCTGATTTATATACTTCTACAAAAATAGAAATTGCAACCGTATTCAGTTCTACTTCCGAATAATGACGCCGCACTGCGGTAAGACGGAACAAATAATTAAGCAAATCTGATGAGCTGCAATCTGCTGCGTCGTAGAGGCAGCAAAAAGCAGTCCCCTCTATTCAGCTCTAAACTACCGGCAGTAAATTTCAATTACCATCGCATTAGTCATATACGTATATTATAGTATCGAGTTCGGTGCGCCTCGCATGAAAACAAAAGCATCGCTCTGCAGTTTGTGCGAGTGATCCTGACGTATAGTAGGTTTATGAGAAGATACTCGTGACGTATGTACGCGTCGCAGAGAGCTACGGGGTTAGCGGAGCGTGCAAGGTGTAGGTGTAGCGCCTTTTTAAAGATATAACGTTTCGTGAGGATGAAAAGATGCGACAGCGTATGCCGAGAACAATGTCCCTGCAGCAGCAACGAGCTCGAGCTCCACCCAACCCCACTCACAGGCGACGGAGGGGGGCATGGGCACTAGAATCTGAAGTGTGAAAACAAACCTACCATTAATTAAATGGAGAGCACGTGGTCAGTGCGTCTCATTCCGCGCGTTCGTCGAAAGATAGGAGCATCGTCCTATAGAAATTATCTGTTCGTTATCAGTTTGAACTGGCGATCGCACACAATCCCGAACAAGTAGATCATATGAGTCTCTGAGATTCTCCGTATAATTTTTCACGAAAAAGTCTTCCTTCGAAGAGTCTAAGACAAATACACCCACGTTGAGAACCCCTGTAATCTATCGTCCTTTTTTTTCCTCGCTGAGGTTTTTGCCTCGAAACGGATCTCACTGATGACTGAATTCCATCGAATCTACGACACGCCGGTGCCGCATTCACAGAGCCAGACGACTTTTGAGTCGTTAAAATTAGACGTGGAAACACTCGACCGACACAATCATCTCTCGTGCTAACTGCCAGGAGTGTCGAATTTCGTATTCTAACCTAGTTTCAGTCCAGCACCGTATCATATTGGTCTTATAATTAAACAAGCCTGCATAATTATGCAACGTATGTATAGGACGTCTACGCGGGGCACCGACCATACAAGCGAATGAAATTACTTTAAAAATGGTCCCGGCCGCGGGTTTGTTTGCGGACTTATTTTCGGCCTTCCCGTGTTTACCTTGAGATAATACCGTGAAAGGTATGTCGCATGTACGACTGACTCGCTCCAGAGGCGACCGGAGGCATAAACAAAAAGTGTAACCAACTATAAACAGACGGACTGCAGAGATGCGGAATATTTGTTTATTCAACTGAAATATACCAAACATTTGCCACCCGAAGAGCTCGAATTACGAACGTGTTACAGTTCTTTGGTGAATCCTAACCTAACCTCGACAGCTAGAATGTTGTCATTATCATAGTCTATAGCATCGACGCATCTCCAAATTCCGTAAAACACGTGCGATTGTTACTCATGCAGGCATCTGTACTGTCCGTTTGCTCAGGCTTATTCGCAGAAGGCGAGAAAGGTAACAGGTGTCTCGGCCTGCAGGCCGAGTTGAGGCCGCAGACGTAGGTGAGAAGTTGTTTATGCCGTTTATGGTGTTGGCAGTTGGCAGTTACAATGCAGATATTGTGAAGAATTTCAAGGCCGGTTTGCGTGTTTGGATGAAAAAAAATTTCATAATCGATGAACGTCATGTCATGGCGATGATATTCCACAGGGGACAAAATTTACGGTGTAATAATAGGAATTCGTTTATCAACGATAGACACGAAGATTGATACGATGGGATAAGATTGGATAGGATAGGTTAGGTCCGCGACGTATTGACCGGCCGCAGCCGCGTAGCTCTGCGTATTGACGCAAATATTTGGCGCCCTCAAAATGGTCGTCGGTTGAGTTGACGTGATGGGCAAGGATATCTCGCGTGCTTCTCACACAGTTTATCCATTATTGAATAGAACAAATGATACCTACCGCTTCTCTGCATGTTTCCGTTTATCATGTATCAATAATTCTCGCTCATCACTTCACTATGTCATGAAATACACGATTTTATTTTAACAAATACCCGGAGACCCTACGGAACACCGACACATGAACGCGAAACAGCGCGACGTAACTCCCGGACGTGTGTTTTCAAATTTTCTCGAACTCCGATCGAGACCTGCGCGCGCATCTTACCAGCGGCGTAGGACTCGTTCGATTTTTCAAATTGAAAAATTCCCGTCGACTTCGGATGAAGGATGCCTTCCAAATAGCGTTGACTGAAGATTCTAAAGACAGTCAGCCTTACGGGGAAATGTGTGCTGAGATTCAAGTGGGCTTGGGGACGAAACAGCGTGCGATTTTACCTACTGAAATCACGTTGCAGTATATCTATAGTGTGCGAATATATAGATATACTGCAATGTAATTTCGGTCGGTAAATTTGCACGCTGTTTCGTCCCCAAGCCCACTTCAAGCCCACTTGCTCGTCACGCAAAATAACCCAGGGCTGATCGTCTTTATATTCTTCCGTCAACGCAAATAGACACAACTTCAAATCAATGGTCTTGGCAGTTATGCAATACATGTACAAAAACAAAAACAGGACTCTTAATATGTATTACTTTTCAAAAGATAAAAAGAAACTCTTCTCGGAAAGTCTTTCCAACGTGCTTCGATTTGAATCGATAAAACTGGACATGCGGAAATGCCAGGTGAAATGATTCCGCTTTGCGACGGTAATTAGTTGAGAAGATGACCACCAGGTGGCAGTAGGCAGCAGCGAGCTCCTTTCAGTTCCGTGAGATCGACCGAGCTCGTAGCGAGTTGTCGATTGATCCCGTGGAAACTAGTTTTCCCGCCAAGAGGTGACAGCCAATTGAAAGATCGATAGTTGTTTACAAATGGCGATTCGCGCAAATAATATTGAAATACAATAGACAGCGGTTAGCGGATAAACGCGTAATAATGGACCACAGAAAGTGGACATGCCTGAAGAAAATATCGCGCAGCTACTCGCTAGATCCTTCCGCAAATGAAGTAAAATCCCAGAGTGGCGTATGTCAGAAGTCCAATAGGCAATTGACACACCTGGCTTTTGACGAAAATGGAGAACGCCTACTGGCCGTAGATTCCCTGGGACTTGTTACCCTCGTCGAACTGGGCCAATGCATGCGATATTGCAAGCTTGGGACCGTACAATCTTGTACAGTCCTAGCTTTCAGTGCTGCAAACAAAAATGAAATACTTGTCGGATTGCTCCGAGGCGATATTCAAATCATTAAAATACACGGAGACGCCAAGGACCATTGCACTCTAACAGGCCACAAGTTTCCCGTTAACCATGTATCCAGTTACAAAGGCTATACCTTGACGTCTTCCTCCAAGGAAGTTACAATCTGGGATCTTTCCACGTTCACCAAAATTCATCAGCTCAGATTTTCAACTACTGATATCAGCCTGCGAAAGGCTAGTTTTTCATCAACAGGACTGATAGCGTCGCTCTATCGCGACTGTACCATGCAAGTTTGGGAGTTGAAAAGATTGGAGCAAGATACTAAAATTGATCCAAAATCACTGGGACTAAGAGTTGTCAGAGACTATGAATTCACAAAAGATGGACGTGCCATGGTATTGGCTGGAATTCCCAACATTATACTCATCCTCAACACGTTTAAGTGGGATTTGATAAAACGGCTCCAGCTACCAGACGATTTGGCCTCTGTTAAAGAACTCGGCATTCTGCCCCAGCCACTAGATGGAGGAGCAAACAAAGTCTTGGCAATTTTATCCTCGAATCACAGCCTACATTTCTTAGATCTGAGCACATCCAGTCTCATTCCAGCATCGACGGATGAACCTATTGTAGGAGCTAATCAAATCAGTATATCCCCAAACGGCAGATTCATAGCTTATATTGATATTATCGGAAGTCTGAGATTGGAAGTAGCCGCTACACTCTTGCCACTGGGGCTCAAACCGAAGGAAAAAGTCAGAGGTCCCAGCCGGCCTCAGTCTCATGGAGCAGAAGCGCATTTGCGATGTGTCAGGCAGTATATCAAAGAAGAATTGAATTTGGAACGGCTATTGCCCATCCTGAAGGAATTTGGAGAGTACCCCAGCAAACATCGTTCTCTGATTTGGGCCACGATCTTGGAATTGCCCAGAAATCGAGTAGCCTACGCAACTCTCTCCAACAAAAGCGCTCATCAGGGAATCACTGACAGAATTGTGGCAGACTATCCCTTGGCGGATAGGAGCAAAGCCTTGTTTCTTGCCACGATTGTGAACTGCTTGGTTCACTGGTGTCCTCTGCTTTCGCAGAGCACCTTTCTGCCACGCCTTGTCTTTCCATTCCTCGTTGTGTTTCAGGTAGTAGATGTTCTAGACGAGGATTAGATGCATTGCATAACTGATTTATTACAGAAGGAATAATAATCAAGATTACCATTTCAGGGAAATCATGTGTTAGCTTTTGAAATCATCATCTTCCTACTATCAAACTATTGTCAAAGATGGTTTGAGTATCATCCTCTTCCTCCGTTGAACGTTTTGGCTATGATTGAGAACGTTTTATCAGAAGCGGACCCTGGGCTGCTTAATTTCTTCTGTGAAAGAGGGGTAACATCTAGCGAGTATGTCTGGCCTCTCCTGCAAACTATGATGAGCGAAGTATTTTCGGGCGACGAATGGTTGATTTTGTGGGATCATCTCTTCTCCTGCGGTCGTCCATTCCTATTGCTTATGAGCTCGCTTGCCTACAGCATTTGCTCTCGCGAACTTATCATGTCTCAATTGAAATCCAGTGAGGATTTTACAAGTTTTTACCGTGCTCAGGGCCATGTAAGAGTCGTTGATTTGTTGAGAGTAGCTCGTCGGTTGGATAATAACACACCATACCACCTTCACCCTGCCAGATACTTCAGGTTGGACATCATAGCTTTGAAGAAATTTCCATACGCCCAACCTCATCCTCATGAATTGTCTTGATTGTATGTATTTTTTGCACAGAAGCACTATGACCCCTTTACCCAAAACGGGGCCATACCCCGTGTTTCTGCATAACGAATATCCAAAGTTTCTTGCGGAAGATTCGCAACTAGAATTGCAGATATTACGTCAGCAGGAGAAGCGAGCAACGATGCATAGGCACCATGAACGCCACAGGTTGAAAGTTCTCGAAGAAAAGAGATTACGTATGGAGAGAGAGAATTTTCTGAAAGAGGTGGATGCCACTCGAATCGACGGTAAGTTGCTCCGGTACTTTTTGCTGAAAAACATGATGCCAGAACTCATATTTTGTATTTTCATCGCACTGTTATTGCGAAGACTAAGTTTGAATCTTTTCACTCTTAGAGCTGCGTCGATGTTATGAAACCAAAATTCGTAACGACGAAATTAGTTTGAAGAACATTTACACGCCAATGGAAGATCCAAAGTGTAATTCGTGCAATCTGAAGGAATTCAACAGGGATGTAGGTGAGAAATCTATGGATGAGCAAAGGAAAGTTGAAAACTGCCAGAGGCTACAAGACCAAGTACAAAAACTAGAATTCGAAGTCCAGACGTTATTGAAAGTAGTAGATTCCAGCACTACCACGCAATCTACAATCTGCAAATGAATTCACATGTTTTACCAAAAGGATATCGACGGTCCAACATTTTTTGTACATACAAATTTGTAGATAGATCTATCAACTAATTTCATTTGAAGTTATCGAATCACAAAACATTATTTATGAGTAACGATACGTATATTGTGTTTACTTATAAATATTATACAAAATATTCAAAAGTGCAATTAAATGATATATTTTTTGTACGAAGTTTTTGGAATGCTTATAATTGAGTAATTGCCATTTCATTGCTTATGGATTGAACTGAAGAATTGAATCATTCAAATTGTACGATAGAGTGTACAGGGGCCGATAATTTACTACGACCGTTGAGCAATGGCAGCTCTATAACCACCAGGCATTCAACAACCTCCGCTCCAGCCACCTTCAGCAATTGAATAGCTGCCTCCATTGTTCCTGAACATTAAAATAATATTAGAGATGAAAATCTTCATTTTTACATTCTTCATGCAGGCCCAACGTATTTTCGAATAAAATCTTTCATGGCGTAAGTAAATGGTAAATATGGTTTATATCGAACCTCCAGTAGCCAGGAGATCGTCTACGATCAGTACCCGTTTTCCTTTACTCTGATCGTTGTCTTGAATTTCTAGGGTATCCTGGAAACACGTCAATTTTCATCATAAGCCACAATTACTAATGAATTACAGAAAATGAAATGGCAGTTGTGAAACTTTTGATTAAATGCTTACCTCTCCATATTCAAGTTTGTAGGTTTTCGACACAACTCGGCCAGGTAATTTCCCTTTCTTTCTTATCGGTACAAATGGTTTCTTAAGCTCAGCTGCTATCAATGGCCCGATTAGAAATCCTCTAGCATCCAGACCTACGATCGCATCCACCTTCAGAGACCCTATATGCTCTACCATGAGATCCAGCAGTGCTTGGGTGGCGGCGACGTTACTAAAAACTCCAAATACGTCTCTGGAAGTAAAAGAAAGAAAAAAGTAAAAGAAAGATAATGAATCATTTGTAATTGAGGATTGCGTAACTAGATGATGAATGAGCACGGAGAACTTACCTGAACACAATTCCCTGCTTTGGAAAGTCGGGGTAACGCCCGATGGCGTTTCTTACTATAGCTACCTTCTCGGCGTTGTCCATTATCGTTATCCTGAATGAGAATCAATCAGACAAGTGGAAAACATTACCGAATCACCCTCGCATTACATTCGAACTAACCTACAAACGATGCGCAACAGTTTAAGCAACCGCCTACACGTCGACGACACGAAATACAATCAGCTTACAACAATTACGACATTCGTTACAATTGCGAAACATTTCCGAATCGTTCAATGTTATTGTCGAGATAAAGCAACAACGAGTCAGGCCTTCGCAAGGCGAGTACTTACGTCCCCGGTCTAGCCTATTGTGATCTTGAGATATTTTTGGATCGAGATAATAGGCAGGATAAGGAGTCGCAAGCCGTACAAACGATACAACAGATTTCAGTGCCTCAGTCACTTTATTGTCCTCTCATATACGAGTTTACACGTACTACTGACTACTACATACAATATCGGTGTCGACGTATTCGGACGTATTCTTCGGCTAGAATACTTCGGCTAGATTTACGAACTTGGCGCCAAGCGTGAAAAGCGGAAGCGCTAAGGCGGTGGGCACATCCGACAGCGATTTGAAATTGGAACTTGGGGCATCTGGGACTTTGAGATTTAAGTCGCCCGCCATTGCCTCGAGTGTTTGCAACTCGTTGTTTATAATAGAACTCGCTTCGCGCAGAAAGTATCCACGATTGACAATGCAATTGGCATAAAACTCTTGACACGTCTCGTGTCGCAGACGTCGGCCATCCCGATCCCGCCCTAGTTCGTAATTTGGACATCGTTCGGCTCCCCCCCCCCCCCCCCCCCACCCCCACCCCCGGAATCGCGCGGTAGTACACCAGCTATAGAAAATGGCCGGCGGCGCGCCGTGATCGTGTTGTCAAATAGCCCTGTCAATACTCCATTGTGTTTACTTACAAGGAATACAGGATAAATAGAACTTCAGATGGAACTCGAAAGGGGAACTATCGTCTGGTACGTATTAAAAAAGTATAGGAATCGATACGGATCCGTTAATAACGAGTGAATAACTAATATTCAAGAAGCAACAGTACCCCCTGTCAATACGGCTTTCCCTGGCAACAGGATTCACGCGCAGCCGTGTGTCCCGTCCCCCTTTTTGTATTTCCTAACTTTCCCAACTATATCAACCAAGCATATTGTTCCAAATGTCCCGTAGACGGTTTCTCACCCTTCCTTGCAGGCTAAACTTCCCAATTAACTCACAGCACTGTCCTTTCTCACCCGACTATAGGAAAATACCGAAATCTCTTCGCAATGTATTCCTTCATCTCTGCGATAGACAGTCCATGGAACGATTACTCCCTGTTTTGAAATCCATGCTGAAACTTGCACCGAGTCCAATTGTGGAGCAAAGACAATTATGAAAATGTTAGTTCAAGCGATGAAAATACCGCAGCGAAAAAGATATACGACTTGAGAGAGTGGATCGGGTCCGATTGGACACAACGAGAAATGGCAGAGCGGATATTATTTGAAATTTTCCATCACCTTTTTTCGACAAATGACAACTCGATAGTGACATAATTATAGCTGTAATCTCTTGCAGATTACAAGTTTTGGACGCTGCCTACGACATCGGCGGAGGGCTTAGAGATGGACAAACGGCCCGAAAACCTCGCTCCCTTCTCCTCTGGTAAGTAAATTTGTTGTATTCCAAAAATTCTGGAAGGATAATTATCCATGCGAGTCTAACAACTCTAACGTTAATGTAATTCGTTCTGATCCTGGGAAATGAATAAAAAGTTTAACAACAACAACGGCACGCGTCAACGATCTTTTAATTTTCATTCCAAGTCTGTAGCGTTGGTTTGTCGAGCAAATTATTCCCCGACCTCGAAAAATTGACTCCTTGAATTAACATCGGCTGACCACCCACCTTGGGGGAATACAAAAACTTGTTTATCGAGTCATGGCTAGGAGCTCTCGCTACTAGGTGAGATTCCAAGAAAAGTAACCGTTTCCTCTCAGTTTGTGGTTTCCTGCCGTCTCTGTTCACGGACTTGTATAACTTTCGCAGAGATCCGACGATTCCTTTTCAATAACAGAGAAACTCAACTCCAAAGTTTATTATGCCGCTCGCAGTCAATTCTAGGGAAGAGTAGTTATTCGATTCAAAGTACCGAGATTTTTGAATTCTTTCGCGAAAATATCGTTTATCACTTTGTTAGCGAATTCTCAAAGTGCGAACATATCGATCTGAACGTTGATTCAAGCGATTTATGGCCCGTTCGCTTCATCCAGCAAATTTTTGCCTACGTCAAAAGTCGAGCACATCCTCACGACTCTATGGAGCGTGATTAAAATCAGTTCGCGAATATTCTCAAGACCAGCCCTTAGGCTTATAACGGGTGAAAAATGGAGCACTTCTTCCCTCTCCCCGCAGTTCTCATATACAATAACCAGTCCAGGTGAAAAATGAAGTTAACAAATATCTTCGAATCGCCGATGGATCTCCGATACATACTCCGTTCTCCCCGACAGCGCAGCGCAGCTTCCTTCCTCCCTGCCTCCCCACCCCCCCGCTTACTTCCGTCAGCGCGGGTGCGCCCGAAGCTTACGAGAAAGAGAGAGACAATGTACATGTAGGTGTTCGCTCTACACATCGTGATATACGGATGGGATGGGATGGGTTGGAAGGAGGGAAAAGGGGGTTGGGGGTGCGAAGGGTGGGGTTGGCGGTGGTTGGTCGTTCGGGGCTCGGGGTTGCTCGAGCTCGCGGATCAATTCCCGGTGGCAAGTTACGGGAAAAGCAACAGTCAGTCATTTGGTCGGTCGGTCGGTCGGTCGGTCGGTCGGTGGTGGTGGTGGTCGTCGTCGGTCGAACCGTTCGTCTCTCGTCCCTGAGAAAGAGAGGAAGCCTGCTATACTCCAGTTCCCGCTTACGCTCTAACTACTACACTACTACTACTACTACTACCGCTATACGCTACCACTACCCTTGTATCTACAAGTTATTCCTCGAGAAACAACGACGACGACGTGACGAACGTCGCGGGGACACATGTCGAGAGGGAAAAGTGAGGCCGATCCTCCCACATTCGCATCATCCCTCTAAACCCGGGATTATCAACGCGAGTTAATTCCTCGCCGAGAACTTCGCGCAGCAGCTAATGGCAATGCCGGTGCGTTTCTCGCTCTTCTCGTACTATGACTGTTAAATGTTAATTCACCTGGGTATACATGCCGTGCGAAGAAGAATTATTCAGATACTCTGTCGCGATGGGTTTCGCACCGTTTCTTATGCGTTAGGTGATCTTTTTCGATCACGAGTTTTCACGCGAAAGATCAATTGCGACAAATCATATTACGGATGTGCGAAATGAACAAGAAATGGTTCGCGCGAATGATGCCAGTGGGATGTATATAGGAATGATAAATATCTATTTGTTGTTATATGGTGATTAGTTCAATCGTAACCTTCGAAGGGCTTCGTAATTCCAGATCCGACTTTTTACGACTTCTGCCTCCGCGGCGTATTTACTTATACATATACGAGCCGAGTATTCCTTTGGTCCTCCTCACTTGTGCCCTGACAGCGTCGTCAAGTCTTTCGTTATTGCTAACATTTATACCTAATCTCGGGTGCAGTTTGACAATGAGATAAACGTGTGTGCGGTTGCGACTTGGCGCGAAACCGCTTTCGTATACTTTATCGTTGATTGCCGCGGGCGGTCCGACGATAGAAGAAGCAAAGAGAAGATAAAGATCTCGCCGAGAGATCGAAGAAAGGGTTCGCCGAGCGAGGGTGCAGGCCGTCGGAGATAAAACCCAGCAAACGATTTCCTCCCACGTTCTGCGATTTCAAGTATCGGAAACTCGCGGTGTCGAAACATTACAGCCGTGGAGAACATTTCATTTCAATATATACGCGAATCCTCCGCGTGTTTCGAAAATCGTGCGGAAATATATGCGATGGATTCATTCCGTATCACCGCGAACAGCCTCGGTGACGTAACTCGTGTTTATTTATAACTCTGAACATGTCCAACGGGAATGTTTACATCGCCTTTGGTAATTACTAATTCGATAGTATAAACCGAATCCACGACATAACGCATCTGAATATGTTTGCTAAAAAACGGTGGAAAATCAACTCGCGGGTGCTTAACGTTATGGAGACTTTCAGGCGATTCAATAAAACTGCAGGTAATAAACCCAACGAACGCGAGGAATGCATCTAACATACCTACATACATACGTGTAGATCGGTACAATTTGTCTGTTTAGTAAGCGTTCGGATGGAAAGCCAACTTCAAGACCTCGGTTTCAATTCCCACGAGCAGCGTGGCGAGAAGGTCTTAAGATCTACTCGGATCGATCCTCCTCCCCTTCGCGTTTGTTAATCGCTTCTTTCCACCCCTACGATTCTTACGCGAAGAGTTTTACTCGATTCGTAAAACGCCACCACGTGCCGTAGGCTCGATGAAAACCAACCGCGTATTATCTACCTCGGGGGTGGTGGGAGGAGATAGGGAGGCGAGAGGAAACTGAAATAACGAATCTGTTGTTCGATGCGGGGGAAACAGAAGCGTCGAAACTTTTTCCAATTTATCGCGCGGGTTGTCGGGGTGTCGGGGTACGCGTGGCGTGGGGGGCTTCTGTATCAGTAAGCGATTGATTAGTTCTCTCCCGTCTCGCTATATACATACAGAGGAAATAATTTGACCTGGTTCCCATTGAACGTGCCATGCCGTTATTACCTACACTCCGCATTCGCGGATTCGCATCTCCTTTGACTTTGGCCCGCGAAACCATCCGTGGCTGCAGAGGTGAAGAGGGAGAAGGTCATTTGTTCCCATTGTTAACTCTGTCTCTTCTCGTCGTTATCAGCTTTCCTATATATCAGAGCGAGACGGTTACCAGCCATTGTACCAGCTTCACCTAAAGACTCCTCACTTGTATCTATAACGTCCCTATTATACCTACATCTACCTGTAAACGACTCGATAACTATTCAATCCGTTCGCCGGGCGCGATGAAGTCACTACTATAGTCGTCATTATTATGGTCAAACGATCAGGTTCCATCGTCCCGATAAACTGGGCTGCTTGTTTTGTTCAATTATTATAATCTTTGAACGATTCCACCGATTTTAACAAAATTCGGCACAGAGAAGAGTTTCGGCCTTGAAGAGTTAATTTCTAGATTCGGTATGAAATTCGAACGGAATCGGGCGAACAGTTTTCGAAACTGAGAGATGAATCCCTTTCCAGAGAAGCTTCCATATTATATTATTTTCTGAGATGAATGAAATTTTTGTGCCTTGTAATTCCCGCGGCACTTGGCTTTTCGGCAAAATATAATACGCACACCGCACGTTACGGGAATCTAGAATAGGGTGGGTAGTAGTAGTAGTTAGTAGTAGTTAGTAGTAGTAGGGAAAACAGAGAATAGTCAGAGAATTTTGATAGTCTGAAAAAGTCAGGGAAAAGTCAGGGAATTTCATAAACTCGCAAGGAACTTTTTTTTTTCATATAATTCTATTGAACAGAATCAAGGAAGACAATTTTTTACTTCTTATTCACCGAAACGTCTCATATTTGGATTTTGTGGAAATAGAGGAAGGAATAACGCATTTTCGCCAAGGAAAAGTTGGGGAATTTCATTTGAGCAAACTTGTCGCCACCATGCACTTGCACAATATGCCGCATTACGCAATTTTCTTCTAAGCATTGAACCGTGGCGATTTTCTTGGACCAAGTTTCTCGATTATTTGCAAAACGATAGTTGGACCGAGTATAGTAAAAATGATTATTTCTACAGGATAATGAGCAATCCCTTTGAAAAGAACTGTATCAGATGCAAGTTCCATCGTTAGAATGAGCATGCACAATCACGGAAAAGGCACTAACGAGATAGATGTTGATTTTCCAATCCTCAGACGAGTGCCCAAACAGCGGGGAGGATAGCGACGAGGATGTAATAACGGATTATTTGAATTCTGCACACCCCGACTGCACCCGAGTAACCAGAAGAGCGAATGAGGCGCTGCACGGTCTCACGCTAGACGGAGCTTCAGAGTCAGACTATTCCAAGGACGGATCTTCAATCATCGTAATGTCCGACAGAGGTCTCGACCAGCTCAAGCAACAACCCGCAGGAGTTGGCTCCCAGATACGGTCTGCGGGGCCACTCGTACCCATCATTAGCGTCACTCCACATTCCCCAGGATTCGCTAAGCACTATCCCATTCTAGGTGAGCCCAGAATGATAATCTGTTATTCCTTATTGAGCCCAGATTAATGTTGGCTGGAGACTCGGCTCTTTGACGAAGCAATTTCAACATCACTCTTACTTTGCAGATGACAACTTGCGCCAGTTGCATGAGATACACGAAAGTATACAGCGAATGCGTGACCTGACCCTTACCACCCCAGGTCACAGCAATCGATCGCGACTTCATCACGTTCAGATTCAAAGGCTGAGTTCTTCCTGTCCTTCGCTCTGTCCATCTAACGCCACTGCCTTCAGCAACCATGAGAATCCGGACGCTGGCTCGGACCCGGACCTCCTAGTAGACTGCTCAACCAACAGCTCACCAACCCATTTCCCTCCTTCCAGTCGTCATCTTCCCCATGGCATTCAAGGGGTTGACAGAAGACGGAGCTGGACTGGCATCGAGGAGTCTAGACGAGGCTCTAGGCAGTCCGGGCCAGACCATCACCTGCATCTTCAAGCTCGATCGATGGTATTCGTCATGTATATCATTTCTGTAGTGCTTTAGTTTTGTTTTTTGTTTCCCATCTGCCCAGTTATGGATCAAATTGATTCGAACCGTTTTGCGAATTTTCTATTATTCAGCGCCAGCGCAGTATCAGTCTGAGCAGTTTGGACAGCGAATTAGATTTAGAATTGGACAACAAACCTCATCCCGCTGGAACGGGAGTTGGAAGCAAAGCGTCCAGGGCGCAAGCCAGTACTCACTCGCTCAACGAAGCTGACCTTATTCAGGTGAATGATTTGCAAAACTTGTCGAACCGATCATTGAGATCAGAATCGTTTAAAGGGAGACAAACACTAATGATTCTTTGTCTTTTTCAGGGTGACTTCCAGAAAATTGTAGCAAAGAGGGAAAGACTGGGAGAGAGCGCAGGACTGATGCCCGGAGTGACTGGCTCTCGTCTACCCCTT
The DNA here is from genome assembly GCA_963989295.1 of Ametastegia equiseti. Taxonomy (NCBI): domain Eukaryota; kingdom Metazoa; phylum Arthropoda; class Insecta; order Hymenoptera; family Tenthredinidae; genus Ametastegia; species Ametastegia equiseti. The sequence goes on from OZ022390.1 coordinate 27,621,849, forward strand.
CAAAAGTCCATTTCAACTCCGTCGATCGTTACACCCCCAGTACACGCTCATCTCGTAGACTCTGGGACTCGTACTACACCGTTACTCACCGCGTAAGTAATTCACAGCTAGGGAAAGAGGCACTGCAAAGCTAGATCGTTAACCAGAACCACTTGATTCGTAATATAAGTGCAAAACGGCCGAATCACCGGCCCATTTGTATGTTTTGCATTTTTATGGAGAATACGTAAATACTTTCAGCTCTCTTACAGGGTTCGCAATCTAGCTTTTGGTCCATTCAAATTTTATTATCCTGGCACACAAAGATGTTGTGTTTTCCTCATTAGGTGCACCTATAGTATGAAAATTCTCGATCTAACTCGTGCATGGGCTTAACGTCTCGAACGTACCATTCAAAAGGTTCAGAATTCAATATTCTTCAATATTCCAATATAATATTCTTCTTTCAATATTCGCATAGAATTGTTCTCGATGTCACACGAGATTTGAATTGCGAAATCACTCTAGTCCAAGGAAATCCAGGAGTACCTTGAATTATCCTCGAGTATTACAACGAGTTACATCCTGAATGCTTTGATTTTGCAAAATGCTCGTAATTTTGCATTTTACTAGTCCTAGATTCCACTTATTTTGAAATGCATGGCTACGTGTTTTTGAAACACCATTTATTACGCTACATATTTGCCGCAATTGCACCATTACGTTACATTAGCTCGAAGCAAATGCCTTACCAATAATAGGTAGGTCAGGTGTTTTTGCGTTTTGGCGTGGCTGAAGTTGAAGCTTTCTCAAAGCCGTAAACTTTCTTTCTATGAAGAACAAAAAAATGCTCAGAATTTGAGACTGCTTCAGCTTCAGCTTTTTGTTCATGCCCGCCCGTGTTACTCGCTTGAATATTAAACCGCGAATACAGTACCCGGGAGCTCCTAAGCGGAAGGAGTCGTCACGAAAGAGGAAGCGGAAGCGAGACGGAAACTGAGGACCTTGTTCCTCCACGCGGCCATGGATTCCACGGAGATTTGGCCAGAGAAGGTACACCCAATGCCCAAGCTTCCCTTGACGAACTACTCGCCGAGTAAGTATTTTATTTCTCTTTTGCATCTGTTCGCTTATTCATTATTTGCTCGTATTGTTAATCTGTGATTTTGTTAACCTATGTGCCCCGATATGCTATTACATTGTATTATTTCATCACTCACCAGTCCATTACATTACAATACAAGATATGTTTCAACCTTTCTCCAAGTACACCATACAGGTACATACATCGTCTCTATTCAATTCCTATCTGTTGACTCAAACAATTGTGCTTCTCAATTCTCTGACTACTCTTTGCAATGCTTGTACTATTTCCAGCTCAGGCTTCTGTGTGAATCTAAGTTCTTTCATATCGAGAACTCGTCATGTCTAGGTTTCCGCTATCGGATGCACTAAAAATTTATTCTCTCTCTATTGCAGCGGGGTTGTATACGACGACAGTCACTCGGAGAAAACGCGCCGAAAGCGGGGCTCTCTGTTCTTCCGTAAAAAGAAGGTAAAATCACTTCTCTATAGTTGGCAAGATCAAAAAAGCTAGACGACCCTTTCACCGGAATTTTTCGCTAACTTTATTCCGTCGATTTTTTTCAAGGACAAGAGTGTAAAAAAATCAAACCAAAGTCAACAGCACCAGTGGGTAACTGCCCCAGCAGCCAGTCATCAAACCGGGGCGACGTGCGATTTTTGTACCAAACAATTGGCCAACAAGCCAGCTCTACATTGCGAAAGTCAGTTTTACACCTCCTGCATATTCATTATCGATTTCTTCACTATTTTGATCATCACTTATTCGCCCACAAACTAGACAAGATTTTTGGCAAAACTCAACGAATTTCATTAATTTCCAAATTGTAATAATCACAGCTTGCGGGGCTACGGTACACCAAAGCCAAGGATGCAAGGATCAGCTGGTAGCAGAATGTGTCAAGCACAAGCAACACACGTCTAAATCCGTCTCAAAATCCGTCTCAGGTTCTCAGCCAGGGACAACTACCGCAAAAAGAGGCTCGACCTCATCTCTCCCTCCACCTTTGTCTACGAGTAGCGGGAGGTACGTCGAAAAATCCAAATCGCTTATCTTTTTCCATCGTTTCGTCGTTAGTTGCTGCTGCATTGGTTCTGGTTCTACAGCTTCAGATTCGGCCGCACGTCAATACATTCCCAGGCTTTAAGTATTAAGCGGCATGAATTACACAGGCGTCGCGCTTGTGGTTTGATTTAAAATCGCGCTAGCATTCACACGGAAAATAACGAATAAAAATGCAGGAATGGTATGAAAGAAATACGGAAAAGAGGGTCCTCGTCAGCCGTTGAGATTGTGCAAATCCTCTTTTAACTTTTCACTGCAAAATGCAAAACTCACGTGCTGCAGATATTGACAAATTGTTTTCCACGAATTTATCCCAAAAACAGTAGACAATAGTTGGCAGTTGAGCTTAAGTTCTAAGAATGCAGTACCAAAACCTGGTTGTTTACCAAATGCTTCGATCGATTGAGGGATAAAGGCAAGTATTTTGGCATGCCTGGGCTCAGGATTGACCATGTCATGGCTATCGTATCTATTTGTATATACCTATATTTCAGTGTTCGTTCAATAGCGACGCCAATACTCTTCATGGAGCATGTTCGACTGATTAAAGTTAGCTTATTGCTTATGGAAAGGATGTACATATACAAGCGTGTTACTTTTTCCAAGCAAATATTCACCCCGATGCGTGTGTATATACTATACAATATACATATATCCTTGCGTAACAATTTGCTGCCAGAATTTCCTGTTTCGCAAACGACGAATGCTCCAGTAGTCAGTTCCGATCACCCCACTCCATAATTCTCGTGAATAATGGGAGCAAAACTGTTAGGCTGGGAGATAATGAATAGATATTTACCTTTGACCGATAAACGTGTAAAGTCAAAAGAGAGAAAAGACGGAGAAGAAACAGATTAGAGATGTATATTGGTGTGTGAATAAGTTAATTTATTTGAAAATGGTAAAGAAATGGTCAGGGAGGAGGAGAAACGGCGTGAACTTAAATGGCGCTAATGCAGTGTGTGCTTTTTCCTTCCCCTGTGCATTCCTTCCCGTGCAACCGCAACAAACCAATCGGAAATTAATGGTACCGATCGATCGGCGATAAAAGGGAGATTAGCAACAAGAAAACTGCAACGGGATACAGTCCTTGGCGGCGAGTCGCCACCAAGCTAGGAGTCAAGTAAGTCTCGGATATCTGATATCTTTCCTTATCCTGAACCTCTATCCGACACCAAACTCGTCGCGACCTTTCTTCGCTCCTTCCAACCCCAGTTTTACCACTCATTTGTTCGTCGTTGTTCTTCTTGTTGTTGTACTGTCATTTCAAAACCGTGTACAATATGTACACTTGTTACTTTCACCCGTATCCTGACGTGCTTTGCACCTTCTGCATGATCGTTATTTCAGTTCCTAACATCAAAAGACGATCTTTCTGAAGTCAATTCTTTCGCCATGGCGTTTGTTCGATGCTAGAATGAAAACTCATTCTAGCAAAGTACCTTCTTCTGTGACAATTTGGCAGAAAGTTCGATGTCATCAAACATGCAGGGATATTCGTTTTCCCGTATCCGTATATTGCCATGTGCTTTTTATTCCATCCTTAATCTTAAATGTTGAGAATAACAGTAAACTTCCCTGTGTCTTTCATTGGTAACGCTTGCTTCTCCTATCATTTCCATTTGTTTATTGTTCTGAATCACTTCTTTGTCCACGTATACACATCTACCTATTATAGCCAGTAATAATGTGGTTTTATCAGAAAACGCAACTGCAAATTGAACCACGACAGATCAACTTGTTTATATGCGTTTTGCACGTCTGTTCTTTCTCTCTCTCTTGGTCTCTTCTCAATATTTGTTAGTACAAAAGAAGCATCTGCAGATGATGCCAAAAACTCCGACCGTTTCTTATTCATAAGCATCGGATCTACGACTCCAGACAAGAATCCATGACCGCACAATGATGTGACCTCGACGCGGCGTAGGGGCCTATCTAGTATCTGATACCTTCCAAAGTGACGTATACACTTCATGCCCATCGATCGCAAGGGGCCACTAGATCCAGTGGCTTGCCATCTACTACACCATGTTAGTCTGGAGCCCGTAAAACATTTTGTGTGTCACAGCGTTCGTACCAATACTTCTTAGTTTTGGGGAAAATCTGATCCCAAGATTTTTCTAAAACTAGGGAGAATTGACACAAACGCCGCTAGAAGCATTATTTCTTTTGCTTTTAGAATAACTTACCTCAAAATAGATTCGGACTCTGTATGGTGTCAGTAATTATTGTTAGTGATTATTGTGTAGGATAACAAGCGTTGTTTCTCATCGAGTAATAGAAAAGGCTTTGAGGTATCCAGTAAAATTTATAGACAATAATTGATACAGGTAGAGCATATTAACAGACGATACTGTTGAACAAAAATTTGTGTATTTTGTTCGGGTGAAAAATACGGTTGAAAATAATTAGTTGGGATTTGATGCGGTGGAAAAAGTACGAAAGGAAACTTCGATCTACGTCTCTGTACTCTGCAATGATCACTGTCTCGATCGTTGTTTGGCTACGCGATAGACAAGTAAGGAATTGATTTAAGGAAACGAGTTATTTTTTTTATCAGCTTCAAAGAACTCTAACTCTTTTCATTTCAGTCAAACGATCAACGAGGAAAGAGACGGGGATAGCGGCGGACATCATCGCGAAACACCGAGGTAAGTCGAATCGTAGAAAAACTTCTGGAAGCTGCGCAGAGCTTCTAAGCTTTACTCCGACGCAAATAGCCTCGTTTTCTCAACTCAGTGCGAACACATTATCTTGAATATTGTCTGGGAAGTTTTTTTAAAGAATTACATATCATGTTAGAAGGATAACAAGGATACCGTCTGGGCGCTCGCCTTTAAATGATAAATGTCAGTCAAGTTTTCCCATACATAAGTATTTCATTCCCCAACACTCCGCAGCATGACAAATCGCTACGAGTATCTGAATTTTCTGCTTATCGAATGTTAGTATTAGAATATTGCTAATTTTCATCTAATCCTTCTTGTGTCTACGTGCACCGCTCATATTTGTTCGCTAATCAGACTTTGTACAACGTTTTTTAATAATATTATAATATTCCATGTATAGTATCGAATATAAGAGGTACTGCAATCTCAAATTCATCGTCATTGTGTATATATTTGTTCAAATATTTTCTACAGGTGTCAAACTGATCGTGAATCTGTCTTCCAAACGATCCGTATTATCTCTTTTTAATATCCAAGAGTTTCTTCTTGAGATATTAATTCAAAAATAAATACGAATCAGATGTCAAATCTTTTCCCCTTCCTCCAGATATAAACCGCGTTCAAAATCGAATTATCATCTCCAAATCCGTCCAAGGCTCAAGAGCACAGATAATAATCTAACTGGATTCATTTTATCCGCAGTAGCTGGGAAGAGCACGAATTCGGGGAGGAAAGTCATCAGTTCAACGTTGGTGATCTAGAGGGTCTGGACCCAGAGCTAGGACTGGGCAGAGAGGAGCCAGATTCGTGGACTGCAGCCGTAGGGCGTAACATCGCTAGGGGTTTGGTCAACGGCTGTGAACGTGAAGTCAAGCGCCAAGAACACATATACGAGTTTGTTTTAACAGAGAAACATCACTGCCTGGTTCTGCTTGCCATGGAGCGAATATTTGCAGACGGACTCAGACGCCACTTTGGCCTGCCACCTACAGATCTCGAAAGAATGTTTCCAAGGCTGAGAGACCTGACAGACATTCATCTCAGCTTTTTGTTGAAGTTGAGAAGACGCCAACAGTCCAACTCCGTCGTACCTACTATCACGGACATTTTGATTGAACAATTTTCCGGGGCTAATGCAACGTCCATGAAAAGTGCGTACGGTGATTTTTGTAGCCGTCATCGCGAGGCTGTTAACGCCTACAAGTACTATTACCGCAGCGAGCCCAGATTCGTTCGATTTGTACGGCATTGCCAGGTGAGTTATCAGGCCAGCTGCACTATTCCTGGCAAATAATGTCAAATTGGGTCTGCTGGGATAAAGAAAATCCATAATATATTCGAGAAATTCTCTTTCTAAAATCTCTGAATAATCTTTTGAAACAATAAAGACAAGGTGAAAAATTCGTAGTAAAACTAATCGTGGTTTATTTCAAACCGTTTATTCAAAATCTGATCTTTTAATCAACAGGCGAATCCCCTCTTGAAGAAAAAGGGAATTCCCGAGTGCATTCTCTTCGTGACCCAACGGCTAACTAAATACCCGCTGCTCGTTGAACCGCTGATCAAAACAGGGGTTGTCCCCCATGAGGTAGAAGACTTGCGCCAAGCTCTTCTCCTCGTCAAGCAGATCTTAGGGGATGTAGACGCTCAAGTGGCGGACAAGGAGCGAGCAGATCGCAAGCTGGAGATCTATCACCGGTACATTAGGCAGCTCCATCATTTACTTTTCTATGAATCATACATTAATTGATGACAATTGTGCTCATCGGATCATGAAATAGAGGACAAACTTGCCAATTCGCTTTGAATGTCGTTTTCTAACGCAATGATTAACTCCTTTTGCTTGACAGGATTGAGGCAAAGTCATTCGCAACGCATCGAGGATTGAAGTTCAAGAAATCAGACGTCCTGGCTGGTAACCGTGCCCTCAAGTTCGAGGGCACAGCTTTCCTAATGCAGGGACGCAGCAAAATGGCACCTGTAGTCGTCGTTGTTTTGTCAGACGTATTGTTCTTTCTGGCTGAAACGAGGGATCAGAAGTACGCATTTTTCGCACCAGACAATAAGGCTGGGGTTGTCTCGTTGCAGAAATTATTGGTCAGGGAGAAGGCAGGACAGGAATCCAGAGGTACTTACAAATGCAGATACATTGCAACTGTTCATAACGATGGAATACATAAATAGATAAATGAATAAATACATCTACAAATTTGAGAGAAATAATGATGAAAAATAGCAAACGAGAGGATCAATAAGCTCTGTTGAATTTTTCAGGCATTTACTTGATAAGCAGCAACCCTTCGGATCCGGAAATGTTTGAATTGAAAGTTCAAAAACCCAAGGACAAGCAATTGTGGATACAGGCAATAAGAGCTGCAGTCGAAACCTGCCCACAGGACCTGGAAAACGAGACTGACGATCACTTAGGCAACAACGGAGAGAACGAACAACGCGACAACCGCTCATCATCTATATCAACCATATCTGCCGAGGAAAGGCAACGCATCGTCGACGCTAAACAGTCGCATATCCGCGACATTATCGGTAAGATATCCGGATTCTCTTCTGATTCCAAAATGTCGCACAACGTCCAAAATTTTATTGACACCTCAATTACATACGCTCGATATCAGTCAGACATCTCCATTGGCCCAATAATTCTAATCGAACCATTTCTACTCCCAGACGAATTGCGGAAAAAAGATGTAGAACAGGCGACTTTACTGGAAGAAAAGATGGGACTACAGCTGAGACTTCGGTCGGCAACTGGCGTATGGAATACCAACGAAAGCGACATCGAACGTGAGAGCAGAGAGGACAGGGAACTGCCTGATTACAGTCGATTGGTGCCTGATTACAGGCGATTAGTACGTGCGGACATTGGCTTGGTCTGGAGTGAGGTAAGTTCACGTTAGTTCAAAGGGCCTAGCCGGGTAAGCATATGAAAATTGCCCCCAAAGCTATCAAATTCGCATTTTGACCCAAAGTTTTCACATCACTAGAAAATATTTTCCACCATGTTCCAAACCTGCATCTCCATTCTCTGCTCATATACATCGAATAACGTGTTTTTCGGTTTTTATTCTTTTTCCCCGACTTGTGTTAAAGATATCCTAACAACCCGGATCAACTATCTAACAGTTTTCAAAATACGTACAAAAATATTTCTTGCGTCCATTTTGGCGGGAAATTGTATCCATACGGAAGCTTAGAATATTTCAAATCGGCTTTTTTCTATGATCCCATCATTTTGCAAACACCGAAATATTCTGCAAAGCATACCTTCACGCGGTACTCCCCCCTAAATTTTTACAGAATTTTCGCAGTGGTGGGCCATAGGAAAAAAAAAAAATCCCTTTTTTTGTGCATTTTGAAGGCTCGAGAGGTACCTCAATGTTTCGGAACATATTTCATCACCTGAAATCGCCTGATTATATGAAAATGTGTTCGAATTTCAGAAATTTTTTAACTCAATTTCGAACCCGGATGATAATATTAAATTTCAACCATTAAATTTTGGAGGCAAGAATATTGGAGTATTTTGGTTTTTTTTTTCATTCAAATCTGTTCGTGTTGATATGTTGTAGCTAATAGCAAGATCGGAGACTAATTCAAATACAAGAAGCACAAAAAATTGAAATTCCGTTTTTAATTTGCAATTTTTTATTATCATTTTTTAAATTCATTTTTTATATTTTAATTTTTTTTTCCTCTCAGTTTTTTCATTCTCTGTTGATCTGGATAATGGCGAACCTTGAGATAACTTCAAAACCCTAACAAAAAAACAATTCAAATTGAAAAAAAAAAAACAAATCATAAAAAAAATAAAAATTAAATTAAAATCAACATTTCTTTGGCTTTCCGTATTTGAATCACTCGTTGATCTTGCTATTAGCTGCTTATATCCAGAACGTGTGTTCCCTGTCTAAAATCCGGAGTTGCTAGCCAAATCTCGCAAGAGGTAAATTCACAAGTCAACACATATCATCATTAATTTTCCCCCGTGAATGCCTTCAACTTTTGTAGCCGAATTTTTTTGGTATCTTTTCTCTTTTCCGAGATATTCGCCTAGGGCGAGTAAAATCGACCACCCTGTATAATCTATGTGAAAGAAGAACTCACAGAATTCTAAGATGCGTGTACGTAATTTGTTTGTGTTGAACACAACTAATGCATCGATAGATCGATTCAATAATCGATATAAAGGATCCCTCTACTCAATATAGCCGATAAATACCGAAATTACTCGAAAATCAGAACTTACTTACTCGATGCAGAACTGAAAAATGCTGGATAGAAGTAACCGATATGTGCATGCCTATCTTTTCTGATCGTTTCATAACGTAGTGTCACCTACTATTGTAACGGCTTGTTGAAACTAACCCATATAACCGCTTGATTTTTGAGTAAGTTCTGTATTTATCGACTATTGAGTAGACACAATCAGATTTGAATGAAATAAAAAAAAAATTCTCCAGTATTTTCGCCTCCAACGTGTAATAGTTGAAATCAAATATTATCCAGATCAACAGAGAATGAAAAAACTGAGACGAAAAAAAAATTAAATTATAAAAAATGAATTAAAAAAATTATAATAAAAAATTGCAAATTAAAAACAGAATTTCAATTTTTTGTGCTTCTTGTATTTGAATTAGTCTGCGATCTTGCTTTTAGCCACAACATATCAACACAAACAGATTTGAAATGATGAAAAAAAACCAAACAGATTTGAAACAGATGAAAAAAAAACCAAAATACTCCAGTATTGTTGCCTCCAAAATGTAATGGTTAAAATTAAATATTATCATCCGGGTTCGAAATTGAGTTGAAAAATTCCTGAAATTCGAACACATTTTCATATAATCAGGTGATTTCAGGTGATGAAATATGTTCCGAAACATTGAGGTACCTCTCGATCCTTCAAAATGCAGAAAGAAAGGAGTTTTTAATTTTTTTCAGTATGGCCCATCACTGCGAAAATTCTGTGAAAATTTGGGAAGGAGTAACGCGTAAAGGTACGCTTTGCAGAATATTTCGGTGTTTGCGAAATGATGGGATCATAGGAAAAAGCCGATTTGAAATATTCTAAGCTTTCGTATGGATACAATTTCCCGTCAAAATGGACGCAAAAAAAATTTTGTACGTATTTTGAAAACTGTTTAATGGTTGATCCGGGTTATTGAGATACCTTCAACACAAGACGGGAAAAAGAATAAAAACCGAAAAACACGTTATTCGATGTATATGAGCAGAGAATGGAGATGCAGGTTTGAAACTTGGTGGAAAATATTTTCTAGTGATGTGAAAACTTTGGGTCGAAATGCGAATTTGATAGCTTTGGGCGCAATTTTCATATGCTTACCCGGCTAGGCCCTTAGTTGGCAGAAATTTCTACTGATCAATAAGCGAAGCAGATTCTAAATTGAAAAACAAACATTGTCACAGGCTGTAGTTGCTGTTCAGAAAGCAACGCGACTCGCCAGTTCGCTGTCGTTCAGCACAGGAAGTGCCACCCTTTCTCGTAGCTTAAGTTCAGCTGGCGAACGGCACAGCGAAGCTTATGTTCCACCTGCTCTTTGTGTACCACGACGTGCGGAAACTTTTGCAGGATTTGACCACAACAAGGTGCGAAGATCGATTGAAGCTAATCAAAAAATTCTCTATAATTAAAATAAGAATCCAAATGTAATCGTCGACAACGTTTTTCAGGAGCGTTCTCCCTGGCGTGACAACGCAACTTTGAACTCTGTAATTCCACCGACAAAGATTGGTAATTTATTAAGCGAGTTGGGCGAAGGGAAGGAGGACGATGAGGCAGGAACTGAAACTGATGGAAGCAGAGACCAGCAGTTAGCTGCAGTTCAGTTGTCCCATTATGTTTACAGGCTGTTTTGTATTGTTGCTATTCAAATGACGACAATAAACAGCCTCCAAGCGCAGCTGGCAGCTTACAAAGACGGAGGTGGCAAGACGACTAATAACAGGCCCAACCCGAACCGGCAACTCGAAGAATTGCGCAATCTCCAGGATCAGCTCAGCCGTGAGAAGGCTGCTTGGCGAGCGACCACTCAGCAAGAAAGAACCCAGCTCGACGAGCAGCGGGCCCAACTTTCAAGGCTGAGAGATCAACTTACGGCCGAACAACGCGATGTCACGCAACAACGAGATCAGCTCTATCGTCGGCTCGAGGCTCTCGAAAGGCAAGGCGTTTCTCTCGTTGCGCCGGCTACCGCGGGTGCCGCGCCCGCCCATGGAAGTCAAAGCACGGATACCCTCCCGGGTCGGAAGTCTCAGGACAGCAAACGGATACCTCTTAATTTGATCAGCGCTACTAATCAGCAGAAAGTTCAGAGCAGCCTTCCCCCAGTCAAGCAGCAACTACCCCTCAAGCTGGCTAGCGGCAGTAACAACAATAATTCCAGGTAATTTAGACGAATGATAATGCAAAGGAGGAGAATCGTAATATCCAAAAAGATGAGTAACTTCGCAAACAGAAATTCACCAAATGAAAGTTTGAGATTGAATTCGAGCTTTTTATTCCATTCCGGCACTCGATGATTCGTGGGCAATCGGTTCTGTCTAAGGCATGATAACCATCGAAAAAATGATGTTGAGAAATAAAAAATACATCGCGAAATGTTGACGTGTCCCATATTTCGATTGATATTTTATGGTACGCAGCTCTGATCCAAAAAAGGGATGCTAAGTGGAATTCCACGTGCAATATCGAACACACACTTGTCAAAACATCTTCATTTTACGCAATAATGAATGAATAATATCCATTCTTGCGGTTCTTGACCCGTGAGAATTGATATTATTCATTCGTTATTGCGTGAAATGAAGATGTTTTGACATGTATGTGTTCGGTATTGCACCTGGAACTCCGCTTAGCATCCCTTTTTTGGATCAGAGCTGCGTAAAATGAAATATCAATCGAAATATGGGACACGCCAACATTGCGCGATGTATTTTTCATTTCTCGATTTCATTTTTTCTCGATTTCGACAGTTATCATCCCATAGACAGAACCTATTACCCACGAATCATCGAGTGCCAGAAGGAAAATTAATTTGGTAATACCGTTTCGGAGTTATTTGACAAAATAACAAATGTCGGTAAAAAACGAGTATAGCATCCCCTCAAATGAAGTGAATAAATTTTCAGAATCATCTCGGGATCGAAAATAATAGATTCTGTGAATTTTCGACAAAGAGCTTTGAGAAGCTCATTTTATACTCTTTAAATTCGTCTCCGCGATATTCTTTGGTCATGATATTTACCATTTCGTTTGGGTTTTGCTAACTAACCATCCACATTACTGGATGAATGAGATCTTTCTCAAAAATCATACTGTTTGAACGGAATAAAGGTCGAGTTGTTACTTTTCAGTCCCTGAAATATAATTTTATGAGTTTACTGCAAGCTTTTTGTCCTCTAGAGCAGTCTGAAATTAATATTCCATCGAATTTTCAATGTTTCGCGCTAAAACATATTATCCCGATATTTATGACAGAGGATCCAGTGTGATTACCAACAACAGTCCCGATCGTCATTCGAGAACTGGCAGCAGCCCAGCGATCGTTACAAGTTCTTCATTTTCATCACCTGACCTGAGCAGTGGAAATAGTTCTTCGAACATAAACACAAACACGCAGACTAGATTAAGAGCGACACGTTCCCCACCTGAACAACCGCATCAACATCAGCAGCTGCATCAGTCGCATCATCAGCAACAGCAGCAGCCACAGCAACAACAGCCGCATCAACAGCAGAGGACGGAACAGCAGCCTCTAGAAGAAGAAGTGATATTCTTCTGACGGCTCTTTAGATTTGGGCGTAAACATCACAGGCCGCCTCGAGCGCCTGCCTCGCCCCCAGCCATAATTCCTACGATGCCGGCAAGTACTCCGACGCCTTCGCGAAGCCAGCAAAGGCAGTCGCAACCCCCCAGAAGTAGAGTCAAGTCATTTTGACTCTTGAGTTGAGACACCCTTTCCTCGTATATATCGCAATTTTTCTCGAGGTGAGACCATTAATTGACCATTGGCTTGACGGGTGTCCCAATAAATTCGCAGTAACTTTTCAGGAGTTATAACCCATCCTGGTGTTTAGTTGCGTAGCCACACGTTTTATACATTGGTATAAATATACAATATGTCCGTTGAACGAAGATACTGCCCGGATAATAATTGCATACCGGGGGCGAACTACGACAGTGAGTGAAAAGAAAAATGAAAGAAAGACAGAAGGAACGAAGGAGAAAATAATCCCAAGAAGTAAGTAAGGTCGGCACCAAAAACCGTGCTTCCTCTTCTGGTGGGACTTGAACGATACATTATTAGCTGTTGATGTCTCTTGTTAACGTGTAAATCGCAATTAATTATTCGAAGTTAAACAACGTTACGTTAAAACGAATCTCTGATCTTCGAAAAGTTTTCGCAAATTGTCTGTGAGGTAATTGAACGTGGCGAATTTCTCGATACAAACAGCAACAGCAACAGCAACAGCAGTAGCCACCAAGCGTTGTACTCTTCCAGAAAAGTAAAAGATAAATGAAATGTATAGAATACAAGAAACAAATAATACAAAAAAAGGCAAAAACATAAACAAAAAAAAAGTATTACAGGTCGAAAAATTGAAAATTATCGACCAATGTTGTTAACTCTCCGTTCGTTATATGTATATTATTATCATTATTATTGATATTAATATTATTATCATTATCATTATTATTATTATTATTATTATTATTATTATTATTATTATTATTATTATTATTATTATTATTATTATTATTATTATTGTTATTATTATTATTATTATTATTATTATTATTATTATGTCGACTGACAGTTCTAGACGAGGTTTTAGACGAATCTTTTGAGCAAATACCTGTTGTCGTTTGCTAGTATTAGACAAATATTAATCATATTAACGACTATCCGTGTATATATATGGATATGTATATATATGTATGTATATATATATATATATATCTATAAACACACACACACACAATATATATATATATATATTCTTATGGTAGGTATTCTTATACCGTATAACGTTGAAATATTTGACTAGACCGTAAGGTTTCAAAGGCAGATTTGTTATTACATATGCCTTGCATTGGTCAGCGCGTTTCTTTCTTTACCATTCATTAAGAGAAAAAAGATAAGAAAAAAAAGCCAATATGTTTGTTACGCGAGTGCCAATCGATCGCAGCATGCCAATTTCTAACTATTAAACGTTATTTCTGTACTGCAATTAAGAAATAATCGCATCTTTCTTCGATGAGCTTTCTTGCTGCAATTTGAATATCCATTTTACATATTTTACAAATTTTACATACCTACTTTACATTTTAAATTTTACACTCACTCACAACTATTAGCGTACAGGGGGGTTCAGACGTGAAATGCATTTATTTCGGAAATTCTCGATATTTCCATGATTAACGAACATTCCTCTTTTGCCAACTAGCGAAAGTCTCAAAACACATTCTTTGCTGCATATGATACTACTTTCGAACTTACTTCGTACTCTCGTTTCACTACCAAATCTCACAATCAATATTGTATTGTTATAAAAAGAAGTGAATCATTCCTTCGGTACTCGTTTTTCGAAATATTAATTATTATGTAAATCAAATTGAAACTTAAGGTTCGATGAAACGGTTTGTGGTAACTTACGTCTTGTTACTATTCTCAGGCTTATTTGCCGAAAAGAAAGTTCTTCGTTAGTGATATATATTGGAGAAAAAAAGTGTTGTTCGATTTATTCATTCCAGTCAGATAGCCTAACGACTTATCTATAGGTACACGAATTCCAATGTGTACACGATGACTATTTCAGAAATCTTCACGAAGCGAAGTGTTCGTGAATATTTCTTTTGCCAACATTTGATATTCGTTGGAAAAGTTGTTAAACATCTTTCTGGAATACAAGTGAAACATACGATCAATCCGGTAATGATATTCTCAAGCTGCGGCCGACAAACAAAGTCGACTTTAAGCAACGAACTGTTTTGATTGATCGACGTTACACCGTATCTGATAATTAATGATTATTAATAGGATAAGAAAGAGAAACTTACTTAAGTAATATTAGCAACTATCTTTTCTCAATCAATCGTGGTGACAATAGACTGTAAAGGTATGATTGGGTTGGGTTGGATTGGAATTGGATTTGGATTGGATTGGATTGAATTGAATTGAATTGGATCGAGTTGAGCGCAAGAAAATTCGAGTACCGCCAGTGCAAGTACAACTCGACATTTCGGGTTGGTACGAGGTGTTGATATAACTAATAATTGTTAGCTGGTAGCGACGTAGCTGAGTCTAGAACTATTACATTTAACAATCATAAATCATCGCGCGCGCGTGTGTGTGTAGGTACTTGGCCATTCCGGTTGTGCAGAAATTGACTTCCAATTCACTTTCGGAGATTTCGGTCAAAGTTACCAAATATAGGGTGGTAGCATTTGCATTCATTCATATAGACTAATTCTCTGATACATCCAAAGTTCAATAAAAATGTGTATGACGTGTGTGTAGGGTTTGCGGAATTTTTCGTTCTCTTTTCTTTCCATTTTTTAATTTACTGGAAAAAGTTACTAACGAATCTTAATACGCGAAGACTTTTATAAATTCGATTCTTAAAATTAGTCTCTACTCGAAGAGTTCTTGAATCGTATCATTTGAATGTATTTATCTCATTGTGTTAGCTCCTCATCACATGAAAGTAGATGAAGAAATTCGTACTCCTTGATTGGATACCCTGTGCATCGTGTATGAAGTCTTCAGTACAGTAGAACCTTGATTATCTGGTCTCCGATCAACTGCGGCTCTGCTTTATCCATGGCACCCATCTCTTCCAGCATTCTCGGATAATACGGAAAAGCTATACATATAGAGTTATCCGGGGTACCTTTTCCCCAGGTTACCACGGATGATCAAGTCTCTACTTTAGTTTATCTTCGCGATTCGGAGTAGTGAGATATTGGCAAAATTCATAAAAATTTTATGCTGCACAGTGCCAACAAACATACAAATTATATAAACTCGCAAATAGGGCGTGATAGTTCTCTCAATTCTAACAATGCAGTTTCTTGATTCACATTTGATTATATGATTCTCAGAAAGAAAGTAGGATACGCTCTAGAATCTTATTTTTGTCTTCTGGTTGCACATTCCAGTGCTAACGCCCATTGTTTATCGTAGTTTATTCTTCCCTCAATCCTCGCACTAGACTTTGCCAAAAGTATTATTCTTCAACAATCCAAAGTTTTTTCTCTAACTCACACCCTTAGGCTTTGAATTTGTACAGCGATTTGTCACGTTTTATTCTTCTTCCCCTCCTCTTAATAATAATGAACATATAATTGTTGGGTGGTGAAGTATAACTCGTGTTATGATAAACAAGGTCAAAGGCCAGAGAATCATGTGAATAAGGGTTTATCGGTTTTATGAAATTTAAACGCCACGGCACTCTTTCTATTACAAGTTGGAAACAATGTTGGTATGTCCGTGGAATGAGATCATTGTGCAATTAGGTCGTAATTTGCTTGTTAATAGAGATCAACTCAGGATTAGAAAGCTATATGGACGTTCAGGATGAATTGAAAACGGAAAAGGTACTTTGGGTATAAAGGAAGACATTTTGCCCAGTCATAAAATACTTGCAATAAAGGCGAGGCGAAATATGACTATGTTTTTCTCACACAATCGATTTTTATACATGTTGCTCGTAACGCCGACAGACTGAAATTATTTTGATCGGAACTAGAATCGCTCTCTACATACTCTGTGGATTATGTGTAAGTTTTCGAATGTTTGCGAGCAGATTGCTCAAATATTTGGTAATTGAATACAAGGAGATAGTAATTATGTAGTTTTTACGAGAGCTTGTACTCTATGAAAGTTGAACGGAATATTGTTATAAAGGACGGATTATTTTTTTTTATAAAATAAAGAGGAAACCGTCAGAGTCTTGCAAGCTATTGGGAGATACGATGGATCAGTAGACAAATGCTTTCACATTCAAGTAGCTGCTTTCAATTCTTAATAAATTCCTACCATAGTGTCAATATTGTGATGTACCCGTCATAGGTATCTAGTATACTTAGAAGATTTTTTTTTCCAGACTTGTTGATTGTGGTATTTTTCTCAGATACCTTACAGACACAAGAGGCCCGCAACATCTAGAAAGTACTAAATTTACTTCTGAGATTAATGCTTCGCTTAAATTTTTCAAATTTATTATTCCCCATGGTCCAATCCTATATTTTTCAGAATCAATCGTCAATTATTATCGATTCTTTGATCTAAACTGTGTCTTATCAATATGCTCGCCATAGGTCAGCATAGATTATATTCACGCAAACATAACTTTATAGCCATTAGCACACCGGCCTATGTTCATTCCCTCCTATGTTGACTACATTCCATTATTTACCACGGAAACTTGATATCTTTTCCAACTGGCCAAGGCTACTTATTCTCGACTGACAATGAGCCGTATTTCTTCTAGCTCTACTGTCGAAAGTTAGCGTAATTGCAAAGGGAAGCTATTCAGCATAAATAGGCATAAATCAGCGTTATAGAACAGTCTTTGAAGAGATAACAATTTTTCCTATGATTATCGGTCTGTTTATTTAATCCACTTGATGCAATTTAGATACTGCACACCCTCTCCCCTCCTTTCCATCTGCTCGTAGGGAGTAAGTATTTTTGTACGTTTACTCTTAACTAATTTACTCTAAATCTGCATTTAACTATTTACTGTTATTATTGTGATACTGGCTGTATTAATCGGCGCCACTATATTAATTGATAATTATATTTTATTATCGTATTTACATATACACATACATACATAAATATTTGTCTATTTTATAACACACCTTCTGAATAATTTAATCTTAATTTAAGCTATTCAACCAGATGATGATGATGATGATGATTTGTAGAAACTGTAAACGGTAAAAGTGTCGTCAGGCTTTTATTATAATGAAAAAAGAATAATTATTAATTGTAATAATAATACTACCACTAAATTTCAACAGACAACTGTTTGCGCGAGATGTTAATGTTTACTCGTGACACGCAGATATTTGTTTTTTGTACCGAATCTACATTTATTAATTAGGTATATACCTGTTATTACAAAACCGTTTTTAAAACTTTATCCTTGTTGAATTATGTATAAATAAATAAAATAATAGTGGCTAGTAAGGTTGTTCAGTATCAAAGAAAAAATAAAAATACCGGAGGGATATATAACTTAGTGAAGTGTGCTGAATGCCAAAATGATTACGGTTCAAGCGAGTGAAATTATTTAAGATCACTCGTGTTTACGTGAAAATAAACGCTCTGTTTTAAAACTCGAGCTTTCGATTATACAAAGCAGGTACATAGATACATAAAATACATACATATAGTATACATACATGCTGTTACCCTTTGGACTGCTGTTTTTTGAACACTGATGAGTTTACGTGTTTATCTGTTTTACCGCCACACATTCAAACTTATAAGACTACAATTGAGCCTACGCTAGCGATTACTCATAAAATGCCAAATCGATTGACAAATAAAATTGGTTGGCTAACTTTCCATCCTGTCTCATACGCCTCAACTCATTTGCATTTCTTACTACCTATATAGTTACTACTTAACTTACTACGCTACGCTATCGAATCATCCACCATCGAATAAACAGCCAACTGAGGAAATCATACCTATTTATTGTAAATGTACATACAATTGTTATTGTAATAAAGGAGAACGTGAGGATAATAAATAATAATAAGCATATATTAAAACAACAAATTTTCATTTTTTCTCCTTTAATCTTAAAGCAAAGGACATGGCGAGATATTTCAACTAGTTCTATTATTTCGGAAGAAAGGGATTTGACTTGACATTCAAAGACGGTAACAATTCAATGTGAAAATATTTATTCGTTTATTGAACATTTCCGGCAAAATCAGTTTAAAATTCAAAGGCTCGGAGAATAAATGTCTCCTTTCATTATACACAATTCTTAGTGTTTATACAGTATAACAATATATTATAGATTAATACGGCTTTGCCTTGTGCGTTTTGTCCCGTCCTTTCAGTTTATTCATCTTAGGATGCAATCTATGATTTGAATTCGACCGTCCCGATGCCGACTCCTCTCTTCTCCAAATACTGACGATCCCACTTTCCCCACCAGTCACTAGACAGTCACTCTGTTGTAGAGAAAAAGTGACAGGTAAATTACTCATGCCCAAGTTTGGACTGTGGGATTCAATGTAATTGAGTGAGTAACATATATCACATATAGGTAGGTGTGTGTTCAGATATCCTGACTTTTGATTGACTTCCTCCGTATGTGTCGCTACTTTAAGAAAACTTGAATCTTTGATTGAAAGTTACCTTTTCGTGAAACCAGCTGTCTCTAACAATTTGTTTGTTTTCTGACAGCACACAGCATACATCCAACGTGTTATCTTTCGTTGTCAAACACCTCAAGCTCTCTCTGTGTGCAATATCGAAAATTCAATAATTAAAAATACAATGCTAGCTAGCAACTATGATTTGTTTAACGCTTATAGTTTTTACCGTTTACTGGTACTGCAACCGGCCAGAAGAAAACTTCTCTCCGTAGATGTTTCGGTGTGCATTTTTACCAAATAACAGTTCTCTGGATCCTCGCTCTGAGAAATCAATATCAATAAAAATGTATAGATTTATTTTTTTTAAACGTACCGATATTTTTTCGGGATACAAAATGCTTTGTCACGATTTTTGTCTCTGAATGTTTGGAGAGTACATCAAATTTATAAACTTTTGCAAGTTTGACAATAATGATTGCACAGCAGTTATGGTTCTAAGGAACCGTTGACCTTGAAACTATGAAGATTGACTGAAATTTACCTGACTACTTGCGAGCGTTTCTCGCTCAAATTTTGCATACGGCGCAGCGCCTTCACATTCCCAGAACTGCAGACAATTGGTATGTGTACCACACCATAATTTTTCTTTGCCAAGCCAACCTAGTCTGTCCTTTGTTTGAAATTAACGAAAAAGTAAAAGATTATACGTTTGAATCTAGACTCGAAATCATTTCCGAATGTGATTTGCTGATTGGGTTAGTGAATTATATTTGAGTAATTTTATACTTTGCATGAAATAATTATACATCAATAAAATCGAGTGATGATTTGATTTCTTGTTTCAATTTATCACCACTGAAATGAAAATTCATTCAATTTCATTCATAGAAATTCGGAACAAGCCCATTCCTCTCAAATACGTCAATTTTAAGGATAGGACAAAAAAATCACAAGATTTAACAATCATACTCCTGTACAAACTGGCGAAAAGATTTGTTAAAAATATACTTTCAGAACCAATTCCTGGAATTGAATGAATAACAAATATGAATGAACTCACGACTGAAGATTCGGTATTGAGAGAATGCATAAGAGCAGCGTCTTCGTTGGGTTGGGTCAAGTCAAAGATGTTAACAAGGCCATCGGTACTACCCGATGCCAGTATATCTCTTCTAGTAGGATGAAATGCTAAGGAGGTAACATCGTCCGTATGAGACTCCCAATATCCACCAAGTAGGGTCTTCTTCCCTTGTGTTTTACTCGTAGGATACCTAGTGTCCCAGAACAAAATGAACGAGTCCCCGTCTATCAACTCAGTCCCTCCAGCCATGGCTCGCTCGTCTGGTCCGATGTCAAAACTTGATAGACTCTTTATTTTCCCATAGTCTCCTGGATCGTCAGCTAAAATGATCCACAAGACAATGCGGTCAATTATGTGATAGACCACCGGTGTCAGAGGAAAAACCTCCATGGTAATCATAATTGTGAATCGATTGTATCTTCGTTTGGCTCATGATATCAAGAAGGTTCCAATGACCTTTAAATTGTGTCACCATCCTTCCGTTAGCTCGTAAATCGTAAAGCATAATATAGCCGTCGCTAGAGGCACAATATAACAGATTTTGATGAGTGGGACTGAACCTCAAGCCGACAATGGATGCTTGATTGTCCTTCAGCGTTGCAACTTTTGCCAAAGTTTCTCCGACGGTATAAACAATGCAAGAATAGTCTGAGAGCGCAGCTCCTATCCTGAATTCTGGATCGCTGTAAGAAAAGGCGATGCTAATTGCTAATTGAGTCGAAACCACGGCCACAATCTGACTCGAATTTCTTTTGAGGTTAACAAATCGGCGAAAACCTCCAACCATTTATCATCGTACCTCGTGGCGCATATACCGAGGATATAGTTCTTCTCTAAAGATACAGCCTCTTCGGCGGCGAGAACAAAGTTGAACATATTTTTCGGGCTTTCAGTTTGATCCCCCACCTCGGGGTTGATAAATTCCCGGCGATTCGATCCGTTTGTAGAATTTTCGTCGTGATTTTTCACAGTTAAATGTTCCAAGGACTGTATTACCTCGGACATTTCGGATACAGATTTATTCCACAGACTCTATGAATTCGCTTTAAATGCATAGGTCGTTGATTCTATCCGAATTACTTGAAAATATCTCAAACGATTATGGCACGTATAGGTTATGTCGATGTCTCTATCAACGGTCTACAAACACTTCAAAATCGAACACGTGTTCGGTACAGTTTCGCGCAATTTTTACTACGTCGTGATTCTTCGTGAAAATCCGTGCCGGATTGCAGCGCGTGCGCCTAGCCAGATAATCGCCGACCCACTCGCGGACCCGATAAATATTTACCGGAGTCAGGGGGTTCAGTGGGGTTAGTTCTATCATTTGTCATTCTTATCTCTAGAAAATAGTTTCATACACGAGTCGTGACGCAATTAAATCTGTCTAATAATACGGTCGAGTGAATAATTCGCGCTCCACGGGTATGGCGGACAACCTCGCCGCTAAGCTTTGCTCTTTTTTACAGGATAAAGCGGTCAAAGGTATGCGTGTGTTCTATTTCATTCATTTTCGTCAACCCTTGAAGTTTAAAATTTGACATTTGCGTGGCATAAGAAATCCTGAATCTAGTAATAGACTCTCGTAGATTGGCATACGTCACTCGTGCTGTGTGCGTCAAATTGTTTCTAACTGTTCATCTGTGTATTAAAAATGAATAATTATCGATCGAAAATATTTTGACAGATGGTAAATACATCAAGTTATTGACATCAGTTTGCATCCTTTCCTCCCTTCTTGATCAGAAAACATGTGATGTGCTTGCGATGCGCGCGCAATTGGCGGGAAATCATTACGCGGGCTTATTTATGATTTTGAATCAACTTCGAGTAGCTCTACACACTTTATTTTTCTGTCAACATATCGAGTTTAGTTCTTGTTTGTTTTTGAAAAATATCACATTTGTTGTCATGCAAAATGCGAGTAGACCAAAAGCACCGATGATTTTCAGCCGAACAATGGAAATTATTGGGCCAGGAAAGAGATGGGTCTCTAGTCATGGGATGGATAGAGGAAAGCTACGCAGAAGATGAGCCAATGAGATCGTATTCTGTAATTGGACATTACGACAGAAGTGCAGATAACTTACAGGTTCGATAGACAAACAACTCTAGAATACCTACTTGGTACACATATTTCATTTCGAAAGTACCAAGTTATTCTATTTTCCTAGGTGGTGCATGAGTTTTCCGAAGTATTGAACATCGTGCAAGCATCGATAAATCAATGTCGCACGCTTCTGGGCTACGTTACAAAATCCGATGTTCTAGTCGAGAATAAAAAGAGAGAAGACGACAGTGAAGCGGAGAAAGAAGGGTCAGATTCATGTGATAGCTTAGAAGTATATAGAGTTTACGTGATAGAGCTTTGTTCAAATGATAAGAAGATAAGAAATCTAGAACTGGAGAGAAGCAAACAAGCGCGCATTCAATTCCTATACAAACAACGACCACAAAATGATTCTGACAAGTTTCTGGTTCTGATTCATCAAGAATGTGAGTTTTCTATCTGACATACAATCGACAATGTCACGCACGGTATACATAATTGAAAAGAAAATTGGGATCTTCGAGAATCAATATTCACATTCGTCTCATAGCTCTCGCTAATAAACCTATTCATTTATAGTTTAGATGGAATTTTCGAGGATCCCTTTTTTTGAGATTAATTTTAACCTGAATAGTCAATATTTCACGCAGCTGTTACCTTATACACGGTCTACTCTGAAAAATCTGAACAAGGGGTAAGCCCGATAGAGGAATTGAAGGCCGAATCCTTGGTTCGGACGTTCATCTGGGCACAATGGGACTCTGTAAATCAAGTTTTGTATCATATACATCACCGCAGATCCCCAACAAGCTTAGTCACGGAGGAAGCTAGTGATAGTCAATCGAAAACACCTGCATCTTGTCCAACGCTCAGCGGGCTTCAATTCCACGATGATCTACCCCACGAAACAGTTGTGGGTTGATATTGTTCAAAACTTTGATCGCTGTTCTCTTTTCTATCGAATTCTGATAATCTTAGCTTTTTCCTATTCCAGCTGAACATACCATTGAATCTACCTCAGCTGCCTGGAACTGATCACTGTGGTACTTACGAGGATGACGTGATCCCGTTGAGAGTCCACGACTGCTCCTTGGACCTAATTGTGGTATCAGACCTGAAAGGGATGGTATGCATATGCCATCATTACCTCTATCGTCCTGAGAATCAGTTGAAAGATTCGATAGATGATGGTGTACTGTCAGACAGTAATACAGTGCATTTCGCGTATTCCGTTACTGTTCTGCATCACAGCTGTGTTATTCACTGCGTAGTGCCGGGAATTCCTTGGGTTCGTGCAAAATTAATGAGGCCGACATTTGCCATATATGGCGATCATCACATGGTGGTATTTGTGCAAGGATCATTCACCCACTTGTTGGAAATTGGGGTGGCGCATGAACCCTGCTGCCATATCCTGGCGGGTCCCTTAACTTGTGTACCGCTTCACTCTTCCTACTTAGTACCTCTTCTAGATCTGAGCAGTAATCAGAATGCAAATAATGGCAATAACAATAATAATGAGAAATCGCGGAATATGAGAACTGGCGAAAGTCGTGCAGCCAACAGCAATGAAAAAACAGAGACTTTTGGTGCTTTGACAAACTCACAATCTAATCCATTGACGGTGGATCTTCCCACTTTAGATCTCGTGACCTTGACCGTACCTGCAGACTTCTTGATCGATGTATTCCGTAAAGAAACATCAATCGACGTACGCCTAGGCATACTTCACTATTTTCTAATCCATCGTAATGATCCCGAAGTAGTGATGGAACTCGTTTCCATAATTGCCGAAAAGCCTAGGCTGCTGAGCGTCGCTAGGCTTTTGAAGGAAATTCTTATTGCCGGATCGTATACTGCAGTGCAGAAAAATTTACCTGCAGATGCGTTGCAGCTCTTATCCTTACTACCATTTACGAGCATGCAGAATAGCGTGACCACCGAGGTGAAGGTAAATGATTTATTCGTTACCCTCAGTCACGAGAAGTTATGGAATACTTCGGTCATGCTTTTGTCTCCGCAACAACGACTAGTCCCGTACTGCAGCGATCTTTGGACACGGCTTTGGGATCAGCTGGGTAGATGTAACGGAGATAAACCAAGGTTCAAGCCGAGTCAAGTTGCTGAGAAGCTTATGGTTTCCTTGGCCTGTTATCAGCCGGAAGCACTCTCCAGATCTAGCACACCCATGTCACCTAGTGGAGGGTGAGTGACAGAAGTGTATAAACTAGAATAAACTAGAAAACAATGAGGGTAGAAAATGGTCAGTTGGTTTGATATCGCGATGATGTCCTTACAGATTAGCTGTGACCGCAGCTTCCTTGGGAGAATTGATAGGTTGTCGAGGAAATAACAAGGTGTTGGATTCGAACCTGCCATTTGTTGAGATGGAAAGTTGTACGGCCTCGAAACAGGAGCACGTTGTATCGGTAAATTTGCGCGAACTTTCAATGCACCTTCTGAAGCATGGGACTCAGACATCGACCATGAGATTGCAAGGAATTTGTACACCTTTGCATTTGCACGCGATGGCAACGAGACATGTTGCTGCTCAATTAGAAACCTCTCGCTCTCTCTGCCAGATGATTTGTCGAGCCTCCAGCGTTGACCCCAAAACTGAACAGGAACGCGGATTTGTCCTCATGTGAGATATCTCGTTGAGCCTTTCACACAAGGGAAGTGAAAATGAATGAAGCTTTGAACTAATGTTTCAGTGATCAGTTGGATGAGGGCAGACGCTTTTTATTGTTTACGCTACTGGAGCGGTACCGATACGCAATAGAAAGTACTGCATTTCCATTGCCCCAAGGATTCACATCTTTCTTTACTTACTTGGGATATCGAAGTCTCAAATATCCAACATTCTTGCAGTACGTTCAACGAAATGTTTTTGAACTGCAAGTTGACGTTATGAAAGTAATCATGGCTGGTAAGTTCATCACGCTTCTGATAATCAGCATGCTCAGCAATATAGTTTTAATGAGTTTGCTGCCTAGAGTTTATGTCCATGGTCAACGAACTTGATAACTTGATTGAATCCAACAAGGCTTTTACAGAGTTCAACTCTTGATCATGAAATAAGAATAAACTATGATTCTTCGATAGTCTTGGATCGTCATTTACTCATTATCTCATATATTGGCTGCTAACTGTATTAACACAAAGAATACGTCAAGATTCAGGTGACACTAAAGACGGAGTCTGTAGAAAATTAGGCCTGCTTTCTTTGCTGCCGAGATCTAGAGCGAAAAGACTGCTTAATCAGTGGTTACATCCAGTTAGTTTAATGTTACGAGCACGGGAACATGCTACTAACATATTATCTGGTGAATTAAGCCAATGTCGCGGCAGAATATCGCAGCATCACATTAATCATAATGGTATGTGGAAGAGTTATTGACAAGATTATTCTATCACTCTATAAATATTAAGATTTTCTCTGATATCGAGAAACGAATTTCAAATGAAATGTGTAGCTAAAAGTATAATTTGCTTCATCGTTCTTCAGGGCTGGCGGCTTTCCCATCGGCAGACCGACTTTCGCCATTGGACACATTTCTGGATTTGTTGACAGCAAAAGGTAGGAATGAATTGTTTTTATTTCACCCGGGAAAATTTTTTCTAGGTATCTATCGGTCTTAACAATCACTTGGTATTTTTGACGCGAATCATATTGAACGAATTTTGTAGCGTTGTATCAAGCATCTCCAAGAACAGAATCGTCAGTATTCGGTCAATATCAATTCCTCTTAATGTTACAGCTAGCCTGACAGAGCTGGACTTCGGTTTGCTGATAGAGGCAACAGTAACGTCGACAGAAGACTTTTTATAATTAAATATTACTGATAGTTCATAGATAGATAACGGTGAATTTACAGCCAGGCTGATGCGGTGAAACTGAACCAAATCGGATAAAGCTTGTGCTTATTCTACCGAGCCCAAATAATTTCTTCCACTAATTTCTGATGTACTGCGAAATAATTTGCGGACAGTGGACTGATCCTAAGTATATCCCTCTACATATTGCCATACAGTATTGTGACCTACCCATATCCTATGTTAAGTTAGAATTGTCAAGAAGATGTCGGAGATAAGTGTGATTTCTATTTAAGTTACGACAAAAAAATTGTCTTCCTGTAGAGAAATTTTATTTCAATGCCACGAGTTGTGCTATACGTTATATGATATTGAAGGTGTGATTGTATACACAATAATAATTACACGGTACTGTTAGTTTATAAGTATCGATGGTCATTTATAATTATGGGATATTGTGCAATAAGTTTTTACAGAACTATCTTGTCTGTGCAATCGAATTGAATCTTGGCTGTTTTTAGTTCAAAATGAATATTTCGAAAAAACTTGGAACTATGATTCATGTTCCAGGTTGTAGTAACTCTTATTTTTAGTTGAATGATAGATAATGAAAGTGAGGGGGATAGTTATGGTAGTTTTGATTCATTGCCAACCCATCGAGACATGGAAGGCAAATGTTTACAAATGCAGTTTGTCTCCAGCCGCTGATCATGGGTTTGAATGCAGTCAAAACCAAACACCTTTAAACCTTATATATACGTTAAAAATAAACTTCAATCACGCTTCATGTAATTTTTATACATTCTAATGAACTGTACTCAAGTTAGTTGCACATCGTTAAATAGCTTCATCCATTAGTATACGTGTTATAAAATATATAGCTCGCCGACGTAGTCATTATCAAAAAAATGTCTCACTCTAATAAATGAGATAAATATTCACAAAACAATATTAACAAATGTGGGTGGAAGGGGTAGGGCCAAACCAGTTATCAGGAACCTTGATATCCTCGCGCCACGACTCGCTGTATGTTGTATGCAGCTGTCGAATAATCCAGTTATGCCAGTGCATTGTTCTGTGAAGAAAATTGGGAATTGAATCTCCTGCAACACTTGTATTTGTCGAAAAAAAAAAGCTCAATGTTCATGAGAAATCTCATCACTTAACAATACATTAGAGTGCAACCATCTATTATGAAGTTGTAAATAATTATGCCTATAAGAATTGCAATAGGTGGTTTTTAATTCAATCGAGATCCTGAGCGCAAATTGTACCTATAGCCAGGTATGTCCAGAATACGTTCTTCCGGCATGGGAAGTCGTTCCCTGAATAATTTCCACTTGCCTCTATTGAACGCAAGGAGAGATGGCCGGATAGCGCATTCTAGAAATTGCTGCATGCCGATGTCTCTGCAAACAAGGTCATAATTTTCCACAAGACTGGATGCAGGATATGTGGAATAATAAACATTGTCAACGAATGGCCTGGTGCCTGACGGAAAAGCAAAAGCTTCATGCTCATCCGTCAACTTATCCAAACGTGTTTGCATCTCCTTTCTGCGCTGCGTTTTCTGAAGTAGAAAGAAGAATTATCACGAAGGAAAGGACGAAACGTCTTACCACAAAGTTGCAGACGATTCAATATCCACACCTGGAAAGGATTTTTAATGCCCTGCTTTACAGTACTCAGCATTTCAGGTGGTTCTGGTAGTCGGGGTCTGCGACTCCAGTCTGTGGGTGGGCGAGGATGCACATATTCTGGCACACAGGGTTTATCTGGACTTAGGTACTCAACTGGCACTGCGGAGTTGTGAAATAGATTTAGAGGATAGAAATGTAAATGACACTGATACCCATTCAACTGTTGAGAAAACTCACAGAAGCCCAATTCCTTGAAGCAACTCTGCTTCAGACAACTGTTAAAAAAACAGTCAAACCAATTGGGTTTCTCGTATTGAGTTTCTCCTGGTTGTTTAGGATCTGTTTCTAACTGCGACTTGTATCCTGGCCGAGGCGGACCAGGGCAACGGCAAGCCGTTGCCTTTGCTTCCGCATTTTCGATATCATCATTAATCTGTGCTGTTGGAGGAGCCTCTGTTGGATAGTTGCAGTCTCGTACATCACCTGCGTATCAGGAATAAGGTCGAGTTTCTCAGTAAAATACTGAATTCGGAAATGGGCATGTTGAATGTGGAATCAGGCTGAAAGAAATATTCTGCGGTACATATTAGTAATCGATTTCAAGATTCTCTGACATAGACGTTGAGCAAAGTAATGGCGAGTTTCGTTAAACCTTGAATCTCCGCATTTTTTGTCGATGTTTGTACAAAAGGAGCTGCTTTGCTGGTCGAAGAATTTGATTGGGTAGAGATGCGTATTTTGCTGCCATTTTTGTCAATCATACCAAAAATATATCAGAATTTTATCTGTTGAATAGCTAGAACAACGAATCTATGGAGCTGAAACAATTGTTTGTATCCTGTAAACAGAAGTCGATCAATTGTGAAACTGGCTATTTCGAATTCAGTATTCCATGAACCTATGCCTATCAGTATTCCTCCTACGCTAGCATGTAATTACTGCTTAGTATTAGCATTTTACAAAATTTCAAGCTCTCACACCTAAACAGAGCTAGTAAATTCATTAAATATCGTGTAAATTAACATGTTAACTTTTTGTGTGTTCTCGAACGTAACGCAGTAGATATGGGAAAAGACGCTGAAAGATGTTTGCTTATGATTTTTTCTCATCTTGTCTGGTTTGAATTCTGCAACTCTGTTCTGCTGAATTGCGAATGAAATTAGTTGGCGTTGTTGGTGTTATATGACACCACATTCTGTAAAAATTGCATCGTTGCATAATTGAAGAATCTTGATCGTGTGTAAACACAATTATGTAGATATTTGAATTTCAAACCACCGCTGTGAAACCTAATATCTCGTATCAATTGTAAAGCATACAAGAGCGAAACGAAATGGATTATGAACACGCCAATGAACGCACGTGGCATTGGCAAGCATCCGTAGACTGGCGTTCCTCCGATTTCATCGTCAGATGACGTTTTTACCCTACGAAATGTCTATTCACACGACACCGTGCGATACGGTGTACACCGTGTACGGTCTGTACGGTATGCCGTGTACGGTTTGGAAGCAATTGCTCGCTGCTTGTAACAACACCGTGCGTTCTGAAAGCTTCGCTGGCACGGTGTGGCATAAATCGAGACTCTAGCTCGAAAGCTCACCGTGGAAACACCGTGCAACGATGTTGGGAAAATCGACACAGCCAGACACTCAGCGATGTGATTAGCTGGATCTAACGGAAGAGACCAATCATATCGTTGTGTGTCGGACTGTCGATTTTCATCCGTAGATGGACATTCATTCAGATTCGTTGATGGGCTTATACCCTTTCGGGAAGTAGCCATTACCAAAACCGAAACCAAAACCAAAGGAATCTGAATGATTAATTTAATGCCGAGATCCGTAGATGGAAAGCTCCCAATATATCGTTCACCGTGCACATGCACACGGCGTATAAAGACGGTCAGCTCTGGGTTATCTGGTGAGCCGAGTGAGTCGACCTGAGGTAGACTTGGGGACGAAACAGCGTGCAAATTTACCGACCGAAATTACGTTGCAATATATCTAGATATATTCGCACACTATAGATACACTGCAAGGTTGTTTCAGTCGGTAAATTCGCACGCTGTTTCGTCCCCAAGCCCACTTCTTGGGGAGCGATTCCATAAGAGGTGATAGAGGTGATCATGGACGTAAGACCATGGAGGTGATAGAGGTGACAAAATAGATAGATCTATCTATTCATCCCCTGTAAATAGATAGATCTGTCAACACACACGGTGTACGATAATTTTGTTTCAACACCCAACTCCTCTGCCGATAACGGGGAGGCTCGATGTGAAATGCAAGTAGATTTGTTGCCGGTTGAGATGAAAATTTTCGCGCCATCGAATTCAATAAAAAAAATTACAAATATAATATAATGGCGCGAAAATTTTCATGTCAATCGGTAATTGATAAATTGTTTCGTTATTCTTTATTTTTCTACATCCTAATCAAATGAGTAAATGTAACTGAACAATAACCTCCAGATCTAGAAACCAATCATATTCAGGTAAGTATACCCTGTTTCACACACAATACCTACGTATTATTAATTATTATTATGATTTTATTGTTATTATTTAATCATTATTATGCTCATTTCCGTACAATACATCTCTTATTCTATAACATCTTTAAACATTTTATGAAGAAAATAAAACTTTCATACATTCCATACAGAAACCAACAGATTGGTCGATATCCTCCTTGAACAAAAACAATCGACGACAAATGTGAAGGGGTACAATTCTTTCGATTTGGTTCGTCTTTTTTGCACATTAATGGTTGAGAAGATTCTCTCCAGCAGGATACATAATATAAGTATATGTATTATTCTATACATTGAATCTTGAAATACTTTATGCAAAAAAACAGATCTGTTGGTATTATCTTGCAAACAAAAAAGGATTACGACGATATTCGAGATTATAACGACAAATAAAAAATAAAACAACGAATTCAGCTTATCGTTTTTTGCGTGGATATTATTTTTGCAATTTCTCCCGCGGAATACGTCCCTGCAAAAAAGTCAGATAGAGACAGATAGAAGCTGATAAAGTCGGATATGATCCGGATTCAAAAACCGTATAGTCAATCTGGGTTTTGAATCCGGATTCTATCTGACTTTATCAGCTTCTGTCTGTCTCTATCTGACTTTTGTTCTGCAGGGGTACTTTGTCACTTATATCTATTTTTGTGAACACATTTGACAAATCCAGCCATTTTTTACAGAAACAGATTTGCACGATCCACATTTAAAATGAAACCATGATAGGCAAGAGTCGCACCTCACTTTGCGGCCTGTCAATGGCCTGGCACATATTTCACAGCTCCAAATTTTCAGCTTCTTTTTCGCCTCAATGGCTTCTCCAAGCATTACAAACGTTTCTTTTTCAAAATAAGCTCTCAGAAGGACGATATTCACTATAACATGGCACGCTGATTATACGTACGACTTTGGAGAAACAATATATGCGATGTCGAAAAGGTTGCATGATTTTATGATGTGGAAGTATGCAAAAAATAAAAGAGAAACGGATTCGTTGGTATCATTGTTCAAAATAAAAAATTAAAACAAAATGTGGCGTATTGTTGTAAAGTTTTTGATTGTATTTGTGTATCGAAAATTATAGACGTGTTATCGAAAAAGCGTAAATTTGTTCGTCAAATTACGCAAAAAAGAATCATATCCGAAACCACAATGATCTACTTCCTTGCAGTATTCTCTGTATCTCGACATATTTCGCAGAACCAATCGAGTTTTGTCGATTCAAGCGCCAACGAAGCGCACTTCAAATGGTACCAAATTAAGCATGAATCACATCTGACACAACTACCCACAATTTTTCTTCGGCACTGACCACAGGTCCAAATGTTCAAATCCGCTTTGCTTCTTAGAATAGACCGGAGATCTTTAAATGCCGTAGCTTCAAAATATTTTTTGAGTAGCGAAATGCGCACGTCTTCATCGATTAAACTATCTTTTAGAGCTTTTGGATTGGACTGATGGAAATGACGTTTCGAAATTCGATATTTAAGGTTCAGCACATTTTCCAGTACTTCATCGTCGATACCAAGCCACCTTAGCATCGTCTCAATTTTTTGAGCATTTGTCTTCAGGGAATATTTTACTGGTGCTTTAAGTTCGGTTGCGGATTTCGAATTCTTTGATGCAGTGTTATTATTTTCGTCGTCGTTGGAATCATGAGGATAAATGTTCTCACCATCGTTTGAACATGATGAGTTACCGTTTTCATCGTACCCACTAGAAGATTTCGCAACTGAAAAATCATTGTCACCCTTGACATCTTGGCTGGAGGTCTGTTCGGCAGATTCGGGGATCGAACATTCCGTTTCCTGCAGGTCAAGATGCTGTGAACCGTGGGTAGATGGGTGTACGAAATTCATACTCTCGAATATATCAGATGTTTGGTCGCGAGGAGAAGTGATGTTCCCGGTTCGGATTTTTCTGTGTGCATCGTACCCGCTAGTAGATTCCGCAAACGGAAAATCATTGTCGTCCCTGACATCGTGATTGGAGGTCTGCAGTTCTGCAGATTCGGGGATTGAACATTCTGTTTCTTGGCCAACATCCTGTGAATCGTGGGTAGATGGGTCCAGGGAATTCACATTCTCAAACGTACCAGATTCTCCGTCACGAAGAGAAGTGATGTTCTCGGTTCGGACTTTTTCACCGTTGAGATGAGAAGAATCAATTGCGCGCAATATCGAGGACATATCACCAGTCTCATTGAACGAAATATCTAACCACGCGGATTGCGAGAGGCTAATACTCGCCGGCTCTTGCGTGTTCCCGTTCGAATCAATTGGGTGTGCCTCGTCAGATACCAACTCGGGTCGGAAAGCTGCGAATGCTGCCTCATCGGACACAGCTAAATTGTTGGCGTTATTCGTCAGTTTATTTTTGTCGTTCGATTTTGTGAGATATTCGTTGAGGGGTAAATCTGTTGATTCGGTCGCCAAATCACATATTGGTAATGACAGAGTGCCCAACAACGTTCCACTAGCGTCGACTAAATCAAATTCGTTTGTGGACAAAGATGAAGATGTCTTGTTCTGCCACGACTGGAGGATAGTCTTCAATTGTCCAATTTTTTCAGCCATCACGTTAGCGGAAGATGAGTAGAGATTTTCTTTCAAGTCTCTCAGAATTTGCTCGATTTCCGGCGCATCGATTTTTTTTTCTTTTTCTGCGGTGCCTGAAAATGAAAGAAAAATCGAAATTATCTAATCGTGGTGAGAGTAGAAAATAAAATTCGATATTGGTAGTACTCAAGCAATATCAAACTCAAAATATGGGCAAGACTGGAACGTGCCACCCTACGGAAATTGCCAGGTGGAAATCTATGGATGAACCTATATGGTCACCCCATAGGAATTTGGAACTGGAAATCTATGGGATTACATGAATTTTAACCTGGTTTCCTATGAATATCTAGGTAGACTCCCATGTGTATTCAATTATGTTGTGAATATCCACCTGTATGGTCTCAATACACATAGGAGTCCACCTCTAGATATTCATCGGAAACCAAGTTCAAATACCAGGTAAAATTCATGTAATTAAATAGATTTCCAGTTCCAAATTCCTATGGGAAGACCATATAGGTTCATCCATAGATTTCCAGCTGGAAATTTTCAGTAGGGCATATATTTGCTACTATTACCTTGGTCCTCTGCAAATGGCGTCTCCTTGTCAATTGAAGCGGCATCAGAGTTGGATACGGAAATCGTCTGGTGGAACAGAGATAATGGACTCAGATTTAAAAAAAATAGAATAATTATGGAACAAAAGAGAAGTCAGAAAAATTATCATTCATACCTGTGGGTCTAGATGATCGTGTGTTGCATCATAGGTTTTAACAATCAGAAACTGTTTGTCTTTTACACCAAGCAATATTTTGGCGCTGCAATTGGTTGTCTTTTTACTGTAAAAATAAAAATCAAGCTATTTAAAGTTATAAGAAAAATGTTATGCCATATCACGGAGATGAATCATAAGACATACTGCTTGTTACGGGAGGTGTTTTTAGAGCTGTAGACGCATTCGTACGCAGCTTGGAAGTAAACAAGTTCAGGTTTGTAACCATGCAGTGTTAAATCCTTGACAACGCCATTATTCCAATATTTTTTGAGAGTCTTGCTGTTAGTTCGAGTAAACTTCTGACCACTCTGGTTCTGGTAAGAAACCAAAGTTTCTTGAAACTCCTCGAAGCTCGCGAATGTGTCACCTTTCTCCATGCCTCTGTTGATGGACATCTTTGTGAAAGACCACGGACAGATTTAGTAAAGTTAATCAAAGGCCTCACGGCATCAATTAGTGAAGACGTCATAAATATTTTCCCAACTCTAACCTCAAAACCGCAACTGGGTCGCGATATTTCGGCACTCGTGATGAAAAATACCGTCCGTCACTTCTACGGAAAGGCTTTTTGACGAATCTCGTTACAGCACTCGCCTCCGGCTCGCGCTGTAAACCTCTCGTTTCGCCAAAAAAGCCTATCCGTAGTCGTAACCAAATGTACTATTTTGTATCCATAATATAGAATTCAGTTCAACCATGTATTGCAGGCTATAAATTGATTGACACCGTTCAAAATTACTTACTTCGATTTCATACAAAGAAGAACGTCAGCTCGTAAACTATCTTGAGCATCCTCGCATATTATGTCCTCGCAAAGTCGAACGATTACTTTTAACAGGTGAAGAGAGATGTACCGATGACTTCGATCCAGAAATGAAATAAGACGCGTGTGGTGGTCTTTTTTGAAAATCAAATAACTTATTGGACGGTAAAGGACATCGGATGCGATAAAAATTATCAATCTCGACACGATGCGCACGAGACGCACAGCAGCACAGACAATACGATACTGCAGCAGTGCACGGTGTACCGTGCACACGATACGGTGTACCGTGCACACGATACGGTGTACCGTGCACACGATACGGTGTACCGTGCACACGATACGGTGTACCGTGCACACGATACGGTGTACCGTGCACACGATACGGTGTACCGTGCACACGATACGGTGTACCGTGCACGAGACACCCGCGGGCATAATATACCGCAGATCAAACACCATAGACAGCATACCTTGCACCCCATACGGTCAACGGTACACGAGACACCGTGCCTCAAATACCGGGACACACACCGTACACGGTACATGCATGATGGACGGTATACCGAGCACTTTCTACATACTACGAACTGGGGCGTGCTTCAGCTCATCTTGTGAGTCTTGTGAGTCTCGTGTTGTCTCGTATGCGACTTGGGTTTTCCAGACCTTCTCAAAACGAATCATTGTTATTGCATCTCGTAAAGTCTTGAAGTTCATCAGATTCACAGCTCAGCATCTTGACGGGAAGTATACAAAAATTCTGCATGATTTAGAAACACTGGGATACACATGGTCCAAAGCTAATGGTAATTGAGATAACAGGTGGGCAATTAGGTAGAGCTTATAAGAATGGGATTTAATTCCCGTATATAATTATCTTCTTATATAAGATGGATCACGTATACCATCCATTACTTAGTATTATATACTCCACAGATACACATGTTGTGTTCAGTATGTGTCGGCGCTGAAAATGGAAACCCTAAAAAGTGACGGAGAGAATACAAGAACCGTTGTTCCTGCACTGGGATTAAAGTTGAATAGCTTCATTGAAGTCGAACGCTTCATGAAAAATTATGGCGATTCAATAAATGAGGCATTCACCACACAAAGAAGTAGGCTGCTGCCTACCGCTGACCTGAAAGAACAGTCGTACAACGCAGAGTTACGATATTTATACATTTATTTCACGTGTAAATTCGGAGGCACGCAATACAGAGGAAAATCTACTAAAAATCGGAAAACAAGGTTGTTCATTTGTTATGCTCGATTCGATAATTTTTTTTGTCAATTATTGTCTGATTCACAATATTACCCATGGCAGCATTCAAGTGACTCGAGGGGGAAAGGGGGGTTTGCGTGAGCGTGACTATTCGTCACGGGGGGGGGGGGGGGGGGGGGGGGCAGCGTTACGTAATACTTCAATACCGCCCAAGCAGCAATACTGATGTCATTCTAAAAACTGGAATGAGACCCTGACGACAGCATCAATGCCCGCAACGGAAGCATAGGCATCTTCCATCTGCTAGTGTTAAAATAGTACATTTCGATACCGGTGCGGAAGGGCTTTTTTGGCGAGACGAAAGGCTTACGGCCCGAGCCGAAGGTGAGATGAGTTTCGTCGAAAAGCCCTTACGTACAACTGACGATCATTATTTTTCATCACGAGAGCCGCGAAGTTGCGACGAAGTTGCTCGAGAGAATAATCGACTTCAGTCCCACGTTGCATATAATATTTTTCTTCCGACTCAACTGTGGCCACTTTATTGATCTGACAGTGTCAGGTGTCAGACCCACGCGAAAAAACGGAGTATTCCAGATTTTCAGCGGCGCATAAGTCTGGAAACTAAAATTTATTGAAAATTTATAAACTACTCAAGCGGAACACCCTTGACATACTCCCCCGTTTTTAAACGAACAATCCGATCAACTTTAAAGTTGGCAGAGAAGTACCCTCGAGTGTTCTTTACTTGTATCCAAAGCCACAATACGATAGGTCCAAGCGTTTGGACTTGGCACCTCTCAGCCAACGCTGTGCGAAAAATAAAATGCACAACTTCTCGGATTCGGATGTCGATAGCGGCCGCTAGCCACGCTTGAAATAGTTTTCAAACAACCATCACCCAGCAACCCCTTATTAACCCTCAAAGTCTGGCATCATGTTTTTCGCTACGAGCAGTAAATTCTTGGACTGTCTCGGTTTGTTTGAATAAATGAATACCGTTGCAAGCGCGGATCCGTTGACACCCGAATCCGAAAAGCTGTGAATTTCAGTTTTCGCACGAAGTTGGTTTCATAGATGCCACGTCCAAATGTTTGGACCTACCGTTTTGTGGCTTCGGGTACAAGTGAAAAACACTCGAGAGTACCTACCTGCAAAATTTGGTGAAAAAGAGCTGAAACCTGATTAGTCGATTCATTTGAAAATGGGAGCGTACGTCAGGGGTGTTCCGCTAATATTGTTGAGTAGTTTATTGATATGGGAAGAAGGAGATAAGTCGAAGAATCGCAGGAATAGAAAAATAAAGAATTATTTTAAAAAACTAAAATGCGCGAGATTACGTACTCAAGGATGTATTGGACGTACCTTTCTAACCAAAAGTGACTTTGACCAACGATATTGCACACTTTATGATAAGATAAAATTCTGAAAAAAATCAACCACAATAAAGACGATGAGAAACTTGATTTTGAATAATAATAATGCCCGGAAATGATTAACAAATTGTTTAAATAAAACATTGTTCAACAAATTTGTAGAGAATGTTTTTGTTTGTCGTGTGAAATGAATTTGTTCATTTTTTTGAATACACATGAATTTTTGGCAAATTTTCTTACCATTTTGAAAATTCCGTTTTCGAACATTTGTAAAGGCTGTATTTGCGAATCTATTCGTTCAATGCCCCGGAAATTTCCTAACTGTAATATAGATCATTTTTAGGAAAACATATCCAAAATTCACGATTTTTCCTTCATTTTCCAAACGGAAAAATGTTGAAAAACCGAAATTCCAAAATGGTACGGCAATTCTTCAAAAATTCGTGTGTACTTGGAAAAATCAACAAATTTATTTCACATGACAAAAAAAAGTACATTTCGTTACGACTACGGATAGGCTTCTTTGGCGAAACGAGAGGTTTACGGCCCGAGCCGAAGGCGAGGGCTGTAACGAGATTCGTCAAAAAGCCTTTCCGTACAAGTGACGGACATAATTTTTCATCACGAAAGGTTAGACATAATTTTTCAGGTTAGACTGATGAAAAAACATTCTCTACAAATTTGTTGAACAATGTTTTGTTTGAACCATTTATTGATCATTTTTGGGCATTATTATTATTTAAAATCAATTTTCTCGTCGTCTTTATTGTGGTTGATTTTTTTCAGATTTTTATCTTATCATAAAGTATGCAATATTGTTGGTGAAAGTCACTTTTGGTTGGGAAAGTACGTCCAATACATCCTTAATTCCCCGCAGATGGGGGAAAAACAAGTTCGGAGGACCAAAACTATAGAAGAGGGAATCAAATACTATTTTTCGTCCCGCTTTTCGGTTCAATAAAGTGGCCATTACAGCTAAGTTGGGAATAAAATGATGTTGGCAACTTGGGCGTAGGGTTTACGCCCTCGTAGTGATAGCGCGACGAGGCGTTGCCATCCCTTGTGCGCAACAATCGCTACTCGCGGGCGAAATTTATTTTAGGCCTTTGTCGTGAAAAGTACTATTTTCTGTCGGTCGGAATTCACCCGACAATATAAATATAATATGAACGTTTCAACAAACTAGTGTCATGCTGAAGTGCCATTATCTCACGGCGGGGTGTGTATAATATATTACTAACTAAAAACATTCTATTATTACAGCACATACAAAATTGATTGTCCAGCTTCTGTGGTATTCCGCGTTTCTAAAGATAAACAGTTTCTGGAAATCCGAAAAATAAATTTGCTGCATGAAGGTCATCCTGACTCGAAGGTTGGTATTTCATTATAAAAAATTTCTCTTAGCAGGCGACATCACCCATGCGAAATATTTTTCAACCACACGATCTTCTAGACAATTATCACAATCTGCTGGAACAAAATTGAGCTGACAGTGGTGCAGTCTCTCAATATACGGTCGCTCCCGCGCGTGCACACTCGGTTGCTGTCCCTCATTCCCTAGCCCGAGCTTATCTTTCAAGCACAACTCTCTCAATAGGGCCGCACGCAGCAAATGCAGTATTTTCGAATACTACATTTCGAAATACTACATTTGTGCTTCTCTGACCGTGCTAGACAACCGATCCCCTAACACACGAGAGACTGGCAGTATTGACACAGTTGCGACTTTTTTTCGCGATGCGACGCTCGCGGGTGAATGTTGGGAAACTTAAGAACGTGCACTGTATGCTTAATAGGCCTGTATTCATTCATTCATTCATTCATTTTTTTTTTAACCGCTCATACCACTGGAAAAGTAAATTTTGAATGATATACCTGAAGCCTCGTGGGACCGAAGCTTGATAGCTCACGATCAGTTTTAAAAGTGTCGCATAAGATTTTGTTTTTCCGTTTCGATTAACACAGGATTATTGCTATCATAAACACTCTAATCGAAATATCTCGTAAACTATGACAGTCAGAAAGCTGTTCTTTGTCTCGTTGTTGAATAAAATTCGAGTTCAGAAATTCAAGTCGATTAATACGAGATCGATTCTTACGTGAAAGTATAAGAGGAATTCCATGCCGTTTCGACCTGGGTTTGACCCTTCACCTAACGGATTTCGCTCGTGATTTTTTATATGATTGTTCCTCCTTCGAAAAGCACTAATTTTTTTTTCTAGATTTTTGCGACTCGATTCGAAATTTCTAGAATTTTTGAAAACCGTCATATTAATCGACACAGGTTAAAATTCTAAAAAAATTCTCAAAAATCAAGTGTCAAATATCAAAATTTTTAAGCGTATAGCCGAAGTAGGCAGATGGTTCCTTCTTACTGTTTCCAAGCTTTTTCCGAAAAAAAACAATCGAAAAATCGGCACCGGGAGTCATTTTTACTGTGGATAGCTACTGAAATATTTCCAAATGTCACATCGGATTTTTTGAAAGAATTTTCAGGATTTTCGCGAGAAGTTTTTTGATTTTGAGTTTTTTTTTCTTTTTGAATTTTTGAAAATTTTGTGATTATTGAAACATTTTTTTTTTTTTGGGTTGGAGAAATCCGGTGTGGCATATAAAAATGTTTCAGCAACCGTCCATGGTAAAATAACTCCCGCTTCTAGGTTTTTCAACGTTTTTTTCCGAAAAAAGCTTGAAAACAGTAAGAAGGAAACATCTGCCCACTTCGGCGATACGCCCAAAAATTTTGATATTTGACACTTGATTTTTGAGAATTTTCTCAGAATTTTAAATTGTGTCGATCAATATGACGGTTTCCAAAAATTCTAGAAATTTCGAATCAAGTCGCAAAAATCTAAAATAAAAAATTGGTACTTTTCGAAGTAGGAACAATCATATTAAAAATCACGAGCAAAATCCGTGAGGTGAAGGGTCAAAGCCAGGTTGAAACGGCATGGAATTCCCCATAAGTACCAACCGTTTTTGTAGAGGATTAAGTATTATCTACAAAACAATGATACCAAGAACGTCTTTTAAACTTGCATCGCATATTAGAAATATTTTGATTAGAGTATTTGTACAGCGAAATCCTCTATTAATCCAATGGAAAAAGATCAAACCGCATATGCAACACCTTTCAGAATTGAACTACAGATCGTGAGCTTACAATTAGATTCAAGGAAGCTTCACTTAGGATTTGAAAAGCTCTTTTCCAGGGTGCGCCACATAAACAAACAAAAAAGTTGCAAAAAAAAATCCGGTCAAATATTCAAACGAATATTCTGAGATTTTATAACCGCTAATCTAAAAGTATTCAATTCTTAATTCTATTACATTATTTCCGTTATTCATTTATACAGGCTTTCTACCAGTATATACCTGAAGTTCGAAGATTAACACCCGGTCAACGACAAATTGCTCGGGACGCTTTGGAACTTCGAGGCAATAAAAAGCTGTTGCAATTAAAAATTATTGATGAGCATAATAAATTTGTCACTCTCAAAGATCTGTCCAACATTCAAGCTTCGCTCCGGCGTAAAGATGATTTGGTGGAAGCAATCAATCTTTTGAAACAAAAAGGTGAATCTTCTATTACCGTCGAATTGGTATTTTCACTCAGCTTTTTATCTCTTCTATTTATCTCTTGGATTAGCTTTGTCGTGTTTGTATCGACGAGGACAACTTTAATCTCCCTTGGCATACTACTGATTTGAGGGAGGATCCTACTGAAACTTTGGAAAAAGCAGTTTTTCTTTCTAAAATGGCCCAAGAACGTCCAA
Organism: Ametastegia equiseti; assembly: GCA_963989295.1. NCBI lineage: Eukaryota > Metazoa > Arthropoda > Insecta > Hymenoptera > Tenthredinidae > Ametastegia > Ametastegia equiseti. The sequence continues at coordinate 27,662,630 of OZ022390.1, forward strand.
TCAAAAAACGGATACTTGGAATTTCAGATTATGATAGGACATGTTTTGAAGAAAAGTTTCAATTTTCTGCGATAAAAGTTTAAGCCCAATGAAGCTTTCGCAGAATCTCTCCTTCGCAGGGCTGCAAAAGATTCCTTACGCTTCAACTTTCATCGCAAAAAATTGAAACTTTTTTTCAAAACATATCCTACCATAATCTGAAATTTCGAGTATCCGTTTTCTGATTGGAGGTTCTTGGGCCATTTATAGAATGAAAAACTGAATTTTTCTAAAGTTTCAGCAGGGTTCTCCGTGTGAAGAATATTTATTGAAGCAATCGATGATAATAGTTTGCTTGTTACAGGGGCTACGCCGAAGATATTCGTGGAAGATGATAAGCTCAAAGCGATCTATTTTTCAACTTCCGATATGAGACAGTCAATGAGTGCATGGCCAGAAATCTTATTCATAGATGGTACCTACAAATTGCTGAAAACGAATATGACGGTTATGACTTTGCTAGTAGAGGACTCAAATGCCTCTACTGAAATAGTAGGTGTCGCATTGTTAGTCAGAGAAGACTACAAAACGTTCACATGGTTCCTAGAAACATTCAAATCAGAGAACACTTCGGCCTGCTTACGGATGAATTGTATCATGGGAGATAAAGATCTTCTCGAAAGAGATGTACTAAAGGAAGTGTTTCCCAATGTGCCTATTTATATATGTCTCTTTCACACTTTGCGTACTTTCTCTCGTGAAATCAATACAGACAAAATGGGTATATCAAAGAGTGAGAGGGTAGAAAGCCTCAAAATTCTTGAGAAATTGGCGTACAGCTCATCCGCACAAGAATACGACGAGACCTATATCAAATTTCGCCAACAAGCACCAAAAAGAGTACTGGACTACTACGACAAAAATTGGCATGTAATACGAAATGAGTGGACTGTTTATAGCATGTCTTCTGGTAATTTGCACAATCGAACAAATAACAGAACGGAATCTGCCAATGCACGAATCAAAAACTTTGTCCCTAAACGTAGCACTCTTATGGATTTCATACATGATATATTTTCGTACTTTCAATCGCACAAACACCAAGTAAACTTGAAGACATCAAAGAGCTTTACAAGACGAAGAATCACAGATTACCCCAGTGATAGCTGCGAGTTAGAATATGTGGACTATTTAACACGAGAAGCCTCCATGTACGTTTTGACGGAAATCGCAAATCATCCGAAAGTTGTGATTGCCAGTTGTGATGGTGAAGAATGTGTCATAAAATCCAAGAAAATTACTATACACGTAACTGAGTCTTCGTGCCAGTGTATCACATGGACGTCCTCGTTGTTGCCATGTAGGCATATATTTGCTGTACGCAAGTATTTTGGAGCCCCTCTATTTTCGAAAAGTTTATGTGATACGAGGTGGACCAAGGAATACTGCAAGAAAACTCAAAGATCATTCCGTCCAGCGGTAGAAGATCATAACTTAAATCGCACAAGCGAACTTGCGTCGATTACTCGAATCAGCTCAAAAGACATGCAAACTATGAAGGAGAAGAAAAAAGATTTCGATTCATCATTAAAAGATTTAATGCACGTGGGAAGTTTATCTTGTGGTCCCCGTTTTCATTGTAAAGTAAATGTTTTGAGGGACATCAAGGTATTTTGGAATCGCGGCTCCAGAATTTCTGTCTGTGAAGTCAACGACAATAGCAACTACACCAATCAGGATAATGAGTGTGACAATAGAATCTTGGAAACCAAGGGCAATACGACGCAGCAAGGTCTTGGTGTTTACCGAAAACGACAAATTCTATCACCTCTCATACGTGATTTGATTGTAACCGCAGGTTCATTTACTGAAATTGAACTGCGCAGAGCAACAGAAACCATTGAACAAGTGGAATCATTTTGGCGGCAACAGGTGGAAGTTTCGATTCAGGAGATTACTTTCGTTCAGGCCGGTGCACCATCAAATGAGGTAATTTTCATTATATCAATGCACCATCATTGCTAACAATCATCTGTATTCAAACCTTGTCCCGATATAGCTTCTTTTAGTGGCTGCAAAGTTGAAGGCAATACGCATGAATTGGACAAACATGTTTCTAAACTATAATTACATGCATTTTTCTAGGAAATACACACTCCGACTGCTGAATGTTCAGCATATTCAGACGTACACGATCCACAGAAGGTTCATCAAGCCATTGAGGAAAGATTGAGAAAGTTACGATTAAACTCGAACCAGTATAGTTCCGATTTATCTCAGATAGAAGTCCCGACAGATATCGTTGTACGAGGTCGACCGCGTCAAAGCTTGGACACGTATATCCGATTGACGAAAAGAAAAATTCGGAAGAAATCACAAATTACTTCTGTATCTTCGAGAGATCCCGATAAAAACGTATGCACAGATCTGACCAACGATAATCTCTCCACGATTGAAATGCCGAGTTCAGTCCGCTCTAAGGGCCGTCCACCAGGATCTCACGTTACTGCCATTGGCCTCCCACGACATACGGGACCAACAAAGTTCAGTCAAATGAGTGACTTGTTGAAAATAGAGAAAATGGTAAAATGGCTCAAAATTCGCGAAGAAATAGTCGAAGATGTACTCAACCGAAAACTTCAGGTAACGCAAAATGATTTTGATTTGAGTCCACAAAACTTGAAGGATCCCTTTGTAGACGACGACGTGAATATCATGCTTCTGAGAGCTTATTTTGAAAAAGAAACGTTTGTAATGCTTGGAGAAGCCATTGAGGCGAAAAAGAAGCTGAAAATTTGGAGCTGTGAAATATGTGCCAGGCCATTGACAGGCCGCAAAGTGAGGTGCGACTCTTGCCTATCATGGTTTCATTTTAAATGTGGATCGTGCAAATCTGTTTCTGTAAAAAATGGCTGGATTTGTCAAATGTGTTCACAAAAATAGATATAAGTGACAAAGTACCCCTGCAGAACAAAAGTCAGATAGAGACAGACAGAAGCTGATAAAGTCAGATAGAATCCGGATTCAAAACCCAGATTGACTATACGGTTTTTGAATCCGGATCATATCCGACTTTATCAGCTTCTATCTGTCTCTATCTGACTTTTTTGCAGGGACGTATTCCGCGGGAGAAATTGCAAAAATAATATCCACGCAAAAAACGATAAGCTGAATTCGTTGTTTTATTTTTTATTTGTCGTTATAATCTCGAATATCGTCGTAATCCTTTTTTGTTTGCAAGATAATACCAACAGATCTGTTTTTTTGCATAAAGTATTTCAAGATTCAATGTATAGAATAATACATATACTTATATTATGTATCCTGCTGGAGAGAATCTTCTCAACCATTAATGTGCAAAAAAGACGAACCAAATCGAAAGAATTGTACCCCTTCACATTTGTCGTCGATTGTTTTTGTTCAAGGAGGATATCGACCAATCTGTTGGTTTCTGTATGGAATGTATGAAAGTTTTATTTTCTTCATAAAATGTTTAAAGATGTTATAGAATAAGAGATGTATTGTACGGAAATGAGCATAATAATGATTAAATAATAACAATAAAATCATAATAATAATTAATAATACGTAGGTATTGTGTGTGAAACAGGGTATACTTACCTGAATATGATTGGTTTCTAGATCTGGAGGTTATTGTTCAGTTACATTTACTCATTTGATTAGGATGTAGAAAAATAAAGAATAACGAAACAATTTATCAATTACCGATTGACATGAAAATTTTCGCGCCATTATATTATATTTGTAATTTTTTTTATTGAATTCGATGGCGCGAAAATTTTCATCTCAACCGGCAACAAATCTACTTGCATTTCACATCGAGCCTCCCCGTTATCGGCAGAGGAGTTGGGTGTTGAAACAAAATTATCGTACACCGTGTGTGTTGACAGATCTATCTATTTACAGGGGATGAATAGATAGATCTATCTATTTTGTCACCTCTATCACCTCCATGGTCTTACGTCCATGATCACCTCTATCACCTCTTATGGAATCGCTCCCCAAGAAGTGGGCTTGGGGACGAAACAGCGTGCGAATTTACCGACTGAAACAACCTTGCAGTGTATCTATAGTGTGCGAATATATCTAGATATATTGCAACGTAATTTCGGTCGGTAAATTTGCACGCTGTTTCGTCCCCAAGTCTACCTCAGGTCGACTCACTCGGCTCACCAGATAACCCAGAGCTGACCGTCTTTATACGCCGTGTGCATGTGCACGGTGAACGATATATTGGGAGCTTTCCATCTACGGATCTCGGCATTAAATTAATCATTCAGATTCCTTTGGTTTTGGTTTCGGTTTTGGTAATGGCTACTTCCCGAAAGGGTATAAGCCCATCAACGAATCTGAATGAATGTCCATCTACGGATGAAAATCGACAGTCCGACACACAACGATATGATTGGTCTCTTCCGTTAGATCCAGCTAATCACATCGCTGAGTGTCTGGCTGTGTCGATTTTCCCAACATCGTTGCACGGTGTTTCCACGGTGAGCTTTCGAGCTAGAGTCTCGATTTATGCCACACCGTGCCAGCGAAGCTTTCAGAACGCACGGTGTTGTTACAAGCAGCGAGCAATTGCTTCCAAACCGTACACGGCATACCGTACAGACCGTACACGGTGTACACCGTATCGCACGGTGTCGTGTGAATAGACATTTCGTTTACCCTATCTATCCCACGTGAGATCAGCGCAGATCGGACGCGCGATCCCTCCCTATCCGTACAATTCGCTTCTAGCACGGTCCGTGGCTTCTAGTTATTATTTGACGTGAGTCTTCATAACCTCGCTTACATAACCTCGAGGTTCCTCACTCGTAGCCCTCGTGGGCGCAGGTAGATTACGTTATTTTCTGTACTTAGTAGTGCGTTGGATCTAGGAATATACAACAAACATCAAAACTGAAAAACCAACGTTGCGGGATTTGTCAGGTAAGACATTCTGTCGTATCAAGGATTATTTTCGTATCAATTTTACTCCAACGTTTGAACTGTAGTAAAAAATTATTCATCTTTTTCATCTCATAATTTATTTCATCAGTCTTTCGACCCCACTATATTGTCAAATTGGTAGAAGGATAGAAAAGATTTCTCAATGTTCCCAAACAACATGATCAGTTTGTTGTGTTTCAGTTTCACCTATCATCGGCTTTCACAATCTGAAATTATTTTATATCATAGCTGTACAATATCTTATACAATTGAAATTATGCTTTCTCAAGATAGCAATGGCACGACCATGGGCCTCAGATTTTCTGGGTGTCATTCGCGGAGCTCAAGCAGTAGCCAATGCCGCAATAAAGATTCAAGAGGATTGCATCAGACAAGCCATCACTCATTCTAGTCTGAAAAGCTTAGCCGAGGATGGTCTTAAAAAAGTGGGAACCGAGTTGGGCAACATAAATCCAAGTAAGGTTCCTGTAAGTTTCAACACAATTTTCAAACCAATCGCATTCTCTCAATTGCATTGCAACAATACTTGGATATGAAAAGTCACTGATTATCTCTTTAGCCGACGTTGGAACTCCAGCAACCTGCATTTTATCAATTATACAAGTTTCATTTTCCCAATACTTGTCATCTTATTACCTAATAAAATGATCAGTAATCTCAAATCCGTATTTCAATGAATTTATCATACATTTTCATACGGGGTGTCCATTTGACCTCCAAACCGAGGAAATCTGGAAAAGTCAGACTATTTCTTATTAAAATTTAGTGGACACCCTGTAAAACTTCATTTTTCACCGATAATCAGAACCATCTCAATGAACAGGGTGATGTAGCTGCCAGCATGAAAGAAACGATGCAACGTGTGTCCATGGTTGGCGCAGGCATATCACGATACGTGACTTTCAAAGCAAGCGAAGCCTCGGGGTTCCAAGCACAGCACAATGATACTAAAACTCATGCCACAGAGGATGTCGCCGATGTTGTTACAAAAAACGAGTCACCTGTTGCTCATCACGCTACGGTTAAGGAAACTATAGGGAAGACAGAGGTGCGAGTTACACCCACAAAGTTTGCTAGCGTGAAGGAGAAAATTGAAACTATTGCTACGTCAGGCAAAGCAATTCCAAAGATAGAACTATCGAACAAGGATAAAGAGTTGTTGAGAAAGCTTGAGCTGGAACATGAGGAAAAAATGAGAAAACAGAAACCGGAAAAAACTGTAGCAGCTGATCAAACTGTGGAAAATACAACAGTCGCCGAGAACAAGAAGGATGCACCAATCACACAAGCGAGACCTTCGGTTAGGCCTAGGCAAACGGTGAGTTTAGTTTGTACATATATCAATTTGAATATGAAATGTTATTCATCATTTGTTACTGCTGATTTGTAAACTGTGCCACAGATGCAAGGTGACTTTGAACATTCGAAAATTGAGTGAATTCTTAACCCTGAATAAATAAATTGACATTCACAGCTTTCGGTGAATGCAAGGCAGCGAAAAGTTCCATCCACGAGATTGCAGCGCGTCGTTAGTTTTGGGACTCTGGGAATTGGACTGGGAATCGGAACGATGGCTGAGTATGGACGACGCACTTTAGGACTAAAGGAACAAAGTGTCTCGCAGTCTTTGGACAGCATGTTTCTAACTAAAGCCAACACAGAAAGAATCGTTTCTACTTTATGCAAAGTCAGAGGTTTGTTTTGAAGCATCAATACTCTATACATAGATGCCACTTTTGTAACAATCTTTGACTCAAGAATAGTATATTGTGTACCAAGGAGGCAAAGTAGGTCTTTTAACGCCGAGCGTGAGTTTGCGATACGAGTCGTAGGCGAGCCGAGCACGAGCCGAAGGCGAGTGCGGTGAGCCGAAGACGAGTATTGCAAACACGCGAGTCGTTGAAAGCCTTGGCCTCTTGGTGCACACGATACTTTATATAACAAAAGCATGGTTTACAAGGTTTTGCTAGTGAGCGTGAGTTGAACACTGATGCGCATGCGCGGAGTTTACTTTTGACTCCTAGTACTCAAAAGTATACTTTTACGTACTGATGTATCAGTCATTTTAGTCCTAGGAGCCAAAAGTAAACTCCGCGCATGCGCATTCGCAGAACGACTCCGGTGTCGCCAAAACGGCTACTTTAGCAACCGAAAACTAGCAGGAAAAACCGCGTAAAACATGCTTGCGTTATATAAACAAGCATAAGATATTCCTATGGTTTATACTTACAATCGCTAAATAATATTCCACTCGAATTGCACTGGTTACATTTCTCTCAACAACCTTCTTCAGGTGCGGGATTGAAAATTGGCCAGATTTTGAGCATCCAGGATAACAGTGTCATAAGTCCTGAATTACAAAAGGCTTTGGAAAGGGTCAGGCAAAGCGCAGACTTTATGCCAACGTGGCAAGTCGAGGTACTTAGAATACGAGAATACTTTTCACTTCGGATTTACCTTGACTGATCGAATATAACAAAATGTACCACATGTTTCAGAAAGTTTTGAGTAATGAGCTGGGTCCTGATTGGAGGAGTAAATTATCCAGTTTCGAGAGCAAACCGTTTGCAGCAGCATCTATTGGTAATGCTTTGATATTCAAATGTAATTGTTCTGATTGATGAAACATTAACGATATATTTGCTGCAGGTCAGGTGCATCTCGCAACGTTGTTGGATGGAACTCCGGTAGCCATGAAAATACAGTATCCAGGTGTGGCAGAGGGCATTCAAAGCGACATAGACAACTTAGTCAGTGTACTCAAGGTAGAGTATCAACAAACCCATACCACATCATCGAGTTGGGAGGACCGATTGCCAGAATGCTGAATGTAGTTCATTAATTTCAGATATGGAACATATTTCCAGAAGGAATGTTCATCGACAACGTAGTCGAAGTAGCGAAGAGAGAACTTTCCTGGGAGGTAGATTATATCAGAGAAGCTGAATGCACGAAAAAGTACAGGGACCTGATATCCCCATATCCGGATTACTTTGTGCCCAAAGTTGTTGGTAATGCTGATGCATGATCTTCGAGGTATGTTACATAAATCAATGATTCAATTTTTGTAATTGAATGTGTTTTACAGATGAGTTTAGCACGAAACAAGTATTTACAACGGAATTGATTGACGGTGTACCGGTCGACAAATGCGCAGAGATGGACAAAGAGACTAGAGAACATATTTGTAAGATGGTGATGCGCCTCTGTCTCCTGGAATTATTCGTATTTCGATACATGCAGACGGATCCAAATTGGGCGAATTTCTTCTATAATTCGGAAACTAAACAGGTTCTTAAATTTGTCAGGAATGCGTAATTAACGATTGTGAAATGCCTGGTCCGCCAAATGTTTGAAAAATTAATTCACTTGCAGCTCACCTTATTGGATTTCGGTGCTTGTAGAGCTTACGATAAAGCATTCATGGACAAGTACATTGAAATAATAAAGGGTGCAAGCGAAGGTGATAGAGGCAAGGTATTGCAGTTGTCTCGTGAAATGGGATTCCTCACTGGATACGAGTCCAAGGTAGGCTGGCGCAATTCCTAGTGGGTTTGTCTCATGTAGCGAAGTTTCATAGATATCTGCTTAACTGTCATTCATTCACAAATTCTAGATCATGGACGAAGCTCATGTAGACGCTGTCATGATTTTGGGTCAAGTCTTCGACAAGGATCACGAGTATTTCGATTTTGGTGGCCAGGATGTTACGAAAAGGTACGTTACGAACAACATTTTCCATATTTTCGCATGAATCAATAATTATGAAAGTTTTAACCCTGCAACGGATTGCATCGACACATTATCTGCAAATTATTATTACGTTTTATTGTCAGTTAATTTTGACCCAGAACCACTCAAAAATGGCACAACTCTTGTATTACAGAATTCAAACTCTGGTGCCTACGATACTGAACCACAGACTATGTCCACCGCCGGAAGAGATATACAGTCTTCACCGTAAATTATCAGGAGTATTTTTACTATGTGCAAAACTTCGTGTGAAAATCAATTGCAGAGATTTGTTCCACGGGATATATAAAAATTATCAATTTGACTAGCTCCAATGATGTGAGATCAGTGAGTGTTTTAGCAACGAGAATTACGGTTTACACGCAAATGTGTGTTTGATGTAAAATAATCAAAAACTAAATTATTTTCGTCTATTTTATGTTCTATGAGACGGTGAATAGTGGAAAGAAAGACCATCATTATGAAGAGTTGTTAGTTTGATTTTCATATTTGTATTTAAAATAGATGATAATTAGGTGCTTGCTTTCGAATAAGTTTGAAGCTCATTTTCTCCTTGTTCCGTCACCCTTCTCCAAGAAATCTTTCAATCCGGGTTTGGGCTTTGTCGTTATTTTCCGAAATATATGCAAATCTTCACCCGTAATAGGCAATCGTCCCATGCCGTCATACTTGGGTCCAGCTTGCATTTTGTATCTGAAATCACTTCTATTTTCGTCAGGTCTGTATCTCAAGTATTTTCTCCAACGCCAGAATCTGTATGAATAAGTGATAACTAATCATTACTTCTAGAAACGATGATTCACCATTCTGTAAAATTTCGAAGCATGATTGGCTATTTTCGATCTTATCAAAACACACGTAGAAATATTATACCGGATAAACAGTGACTCACGTCATAGTTTCTTTCCGTTTGATGAATTCGAAATTACTCACCTATCATCTGGATAAGTGGAAAATTGGAATTTGCTGTCGGGTAACATGTACAAAAATTCTTTCCATTTCTCTTGAACATCTTCATTGTCCATTGAGAGCGCACGCATGTCCCGATATTTCAAACTTTCCATAAAAGGCAGAGGAAGTAAGTCGAAGGTATAGCTCTTCATACGATTTGGATAATATTGATAAAATAATGCTTTTGGATATTCTCCTGCAAGGTCCAAGGTGCAGCCTTAAAAAACGACTTGGGAACAGTTCGCAAGACCGTTTGTTATCAGAATACTATTCAATAACGAACCAGTATCCATTCCTTGAGGCGGCCTGAAACTGCTTTGCTCTGGCAAAGGTTCTGCTCCCACAGAGCACGTCTCATGCTTGGGGAGATCTGGATTTTCGGTAACATTTTTCTCTCCATGCTGTGTATCGTGAAACTTTTTTCGACACCCAGATGCTGCGCCTTGACTGTCCAATTTTGTGTTTGGAGGGCTCAAACTACATACAGAGGATGTAACATGCGGCTTATTCGTAGGTCTCATTGTAAGACAAGGATTGATATATGAAGCAACGTCACAATGAGTCAGCAAGTGATTGAGAAGTATTATGCTCCATGTCACTTATAATTGCAGTGTGAGAGGTTTGACGTAAGTAAAAGATTTCACTTGTAATCAGGAGAAAGGTCATCACATTTGCAACCTCGTAAACCATTGGGTCGCACTTGGTTGCTACCAATTTTGGGGTGGTGACACAAACGGCATGACGGATGCTCTGGCTTCAAGGGTTCAATAGCACCGTCCATCGTAATTTCATTATTATTTTCAGTTCCTTCCTAATTCAAAATGAAGCCTATAATAAGTGTATAAAATGTTTAAACTGTATGTAGTTTTTATTTCACTTGCAGTTCAATGTTTTAGCTTCACACTTCATGCTGGACTGGATTGAAGTCTAAAGTGAAAGTTAAAAGGGTGGTGAATAATAATACATTTGTCGACTGAGAGGTCTATAATATTCGTAATATACATGTATACAATAATAAAATAATAGCTCCATTTTTAAACCTAATCGTTACAAATACTGTTTACCAAACGTTTAATGCTTAAAATACAATTCTACTTGTAGTATAAATTAATCGATTACATTATTCTTTATAAGTATGTATGTACAAATCACAAGCTGTGTGATGAATTTCAACAAATAGTTATGTGAAGTGATAACCGATTGCTCCAGCAAATACCCACGAGCATTGTCTGCAAACTTTAGCTCGGGTGGTGATAAATTAACATTCATTTCCCTCCTAAATGACTCACCGACGTAGCACGCGGCACCTAGATGCCCATCAAAATTCACACACATAACCAGCCGAAGCCAAATACAGCATGACGGCTCCCCTGTTTCTTATCGTAAAAACATAAAAGTAGGAGTACAACATACAGACTATACACACTAGCTCACTAGGTAAACATATGATCAGTCATTCGCACACACATTTAACAATGATAACAATAATTACAATAATTTACGATAACATCTCGATTGTGCTAAACGTTGAAAGAGATTTACTCTTTCCACGTCTGTGCGACGTCGCTCATCTCGCGATTTTCCACACTCGTGTTACTCAACAGTTTCCTGACACTTTGATGTCTCCTACTATCGTAGCCATGATGACCGTTTTCGACAGGTTCGCTATGCGCCCATCCTGTTCCTCCAACGTCTTTAAGAATGAATCCCTTGCAGTTTACTCTGACACAGTAAATGCTAGCGGCAATTCCGATAACAATACCAGCAAGCACGTCCCACCAGTGATGCCTGTGGTCTGTTATTCTTGTCAAGGAACAGACGACACCCCAACAGAGAACTAAGCACTGCGTCCATGGCTTCAACAGAGCAGCTGTTGTTCTTCGGGGAAGACGATTCTGGACGTACCACTGGAAACAGGAAAAAATCATGGAATACATTTCTTTTGAATTCTTTTGAGTATTCAAAGAAATGAAAGATGTACAAGAAATCCAGACTTACGATTAGATAAATTGAGGTGAACATCGACAGAGCTGAATGTCCCGAGGGGAAGGACTTGCTGGCATCCATCACGAACCAAAAGGCCTGTTCTGTGTTCGTACAGGTATAAGACTGAATAAACCTGCTGAAGATTCACACATTCATAAGTAATTGGTAAGTTTCAAGGTTCTCGATTTTTTCTATGAACTGTATACAAGGCTAAAAGGCAGGATTCCCATAACTTCTTGATACATCAAATAATATCTAGAGCTTAACAGTCTTGCTCTCTACCAGTAAAAAAGAGTTTCAATTTTCAGGGTTCACAATTGAGAAGACTCGGGATTTTGAGAATCGGAGACAAGAAGAAGAATTTCACTGAAACATCTTGGAGATTGGCGAAATGACTCTGAAGATTAGTGCAACTGAACTAAAACAGGGGAGTGTTGGAGGTATAGCGAAGATGCTTACTCATTAGTGCAATTTTCCCATTCTAGTGGCCGACACGTGTTGAGGAAGTGAGGTCTCGGCGCACCGATCAAAATCTTGGCAAAATCGCATATACAAGTAACAGCAATGATACCTATTGTGTAGTGACCGTACCACGACCAGATCTGCTTCCCTCTAGTCCCCGCACATCCAGGCCTCAAGCCTCTGTAGCTGTCAGGCTTATGGCAGGTCCATTCGGCTGCCCACATCTGAAAAGAATCAACCGTGTTTTCATTAGTCTTGATTATGAAAAAGGTTGCAGCGGCTGGTTCTCCTTCGTCGAGTCTTTCGTCTAGACTGGAGCAATCTCAAGAAAAGTTGTCTCATTTGAATACATCAGAAGATAGAGATTCAGGATGGACAACGGAACTTACCACTATCAATGGCAGGAAGATGCTACCTCCGAGGAGAACACCAGTAGATATCGTGTCTCCTGAGAATGGAAAAGATATCTTCGGATCGTTGCAGTAGAAACCGATCTGCTGATGGGGTAATACTCCGAGCTCTATCACCCCCACAAAGACGACCACTGTAACGATATTAAAAAATGGAGAAATTAGCAGAAGTAAAAGTAGAAGGAAACAACATTCAACAGATGCCCGATCTATTATTCTGTTGCTTTTCTTTCTATTCAACAGGAATAGCAAGAAATTCGACGTGTACAGTTGATATACAGTAATTATGGAAAATCCAAGGTTTGAACGGCTTCCGCATACGACCGTAAACATCAAGGAATTAGCTCCGGTATTTTTCAAATATTATACGTGCTCCATGCCTGGCTATGTAGCACGTGCACAAATTCTGAGAATTGACGTACTTGACGGATTGTTGCCACTTACTCACGCCGTACTGATGACGTCTGCGCATATTGTGAAACAGAAATTTTCGTTCCGCAATATTCCGGATTTGATCCTCATTGCCGTTATCTTTGTCGGTCGCGCCCATTATGACCAAAAATTGCCAATCCTAGCCGAATCCGCGGTCTAATTATTCTATATATTTCTGATCAATTGACGGGGAAGTGAGACCGTCACGCAGCACTCTGCGCAACTTATGGTTAGGAATCTCAACTGGTTTTGATTTCGAGATTTAGCGCGCTACATCTCGCGCGAAATGAATAGAAATACTATATTAATACGAATACGCGAATACCGCGCGCCATATGACGTGATACACCAGATCATTCGAGTGTCGCGTGACAACTGTCGTCAAACTGGTCGTGGTCGTATGTATGTATGTAGTACCACTTAAAAACGTGAGGCGATTATACTGACAATTGCGCATGCGCGATGGATCGACTCAATCTACAATATAGCGTGACTGTTCATAGCGCGCGGAAAACATCTGCAGTGTCTTTCAAAGTAGGGGCCGCGATCGACCGATTCGACTATTTAACTGTAAATAATTCGGAGGGAATTAATGACGGGATATTATATGTCGTTGATTCATTCAATTCAAACTACCGGCTGGCGGCTTTCGAACAGGTTGGTCTATTCGTTCCAAAAATCACGAAAAGCTGTACCACTTCATTGCGCGTGTTTAAATTTTATTTCTAATTCTTTTTTTCAAAGTCAACTTTCATTCATCGAGTCAGTGGCGTACCTACTTCGATAACTTCTGATGCTTCAATCCTAAGCCACCATTATTCTCATGATTTTAAAAGCTCGCCTTCCATTTTCATCACTCAATTCAAGAGACCCACATTTGCCGAGAACAACCTCCTCGCAAGGTTTCAAAAGAAACGGCCCTTCTTCATATCGAGATGTATGAATAAGAATTCATTAAATGTTCCGTGACAAGTCCTTCTCTGCCTGCCTCTTCAACCTACAAATCTTTCAATGTTGCACATCCTCTCAACGATTTAGAGTAAAGCCAGCGATTTTTTGCCTTCCATTTTTTCGGGGCTTTATGATAATAAATATGGTAAATACAAAGAGAGTGCTACAAGGAGTTTACATATGTCGCGCACCGATAAATAAATCAGTGCTGCAAAGGTGATTTGTGATACTCGGCCAACTCGTTACGGTCGAGAAACTAACTAAGGCAGCCTTGATTATCGAATTACGTGGCTCAAGTTTTTGCGGCTATGCGGCTTTGAGCCAGCTATAGCAGATAGATGGATGGATGTGGTTTATTTGACTCTGGGAGCGAGTCACCTAAGAAAGTACTTACAGAGCATACAACGATCACCGCGGTACTTGGTACGCGCTGCATATAAGTAGTAGTCAAGTTTCATCATTTTTTACACACGCGCGACCACAGAGACGGGTTTCATGTCCATGCTGGAGCCATTTCTATCTTCATTGCAAGCAATAGGTCTTAAGTGTTCTTTTTGTGGTTTCGATGACAGAGGCCGTATAATTATTAGATATAAGCACTTAAGGTACGCGTGGCATGGTATTCGACAACAAATCTCTGCTGTTACGATTCTTAATCTTCTCATTCCGAAGCTACAGATTCATCACGAGTCACATAGGAATAGCTAATGAAAACTCTTTGATACTATGGTCGAATTTCAGACCAACTTGACCGAGGTTCCACCCTCGTTACTTCTCCAATCTCCAGCAACAAATGGCTATTGGATATCAGAATCTTGATATGGTTGATCATGAAATTGAAAGTATCGACTCCTAATTATGCGTGTCCATGATGAATCTTCTGACGTGGAAAGAAAATTCAAATTGCGCAACGAGAGCTAGTTTTTCTCCCGAAATAAACCAAGTCCCTATTACGTAATTAATATTACGAGTAACAGGAGCAGAAAGACTAAAGAGGTTTAATCGGGAGCAACACAATTAGATTTAGCGGATGTCGGTCATTAATAAATTTGCGGTTGGTGCGCGACTTATTAACTCTCGTTATTATTCTCCACCGCTTCACGCTCGCCGTTGGTCAACCGCGTTAGCTGATTGCTAGCATAGGTATATAGATTGACTCCTAACAGCTGGCAACTCTACCTACACAACCGGCTTACCGGCAATCCCGTTTCTAGGTACACCTCGATTGACGCGAATGTCGTGAATTAAAATTTTGTATGTTATATCTGACGATGAAAGTTGCAATCTAGATTCCCCGTAAGACACATACTTCGCCGAACGCGCCAAGCTGTAGGAAGAAAATACAGCTGAGCTGAAGTGAAAGGGAGATATGTATAGTTATGACTGGAGCAAGTAATTAGGTAATTAGTATAATGTGTATACACATGTACAAATTTGGCTGTACGGTAGACGGCTGGAGTAAACATATCTGTATACCTAAACGCAGTTAGAAGTGTGGCTGAAGTAGTAACTGCCGGTTTTCGAGGAGTGGTGTAAACGAGTAAACACATTGTCGCCACGTGGCCCTTCTCGGGCTGAATCATACCCAACCAACGCCTTAATTGCTCAGTTCTTACACTCGAAGGTGTAACCTGATAAACTTCACTCGCCGGCAAAGCTTGCTGCGCGTGGCTCAGCTTATGGCTGTAGTTACGATTCAACTTTCTACCAGATAATGGTATCTTACGTGGAAAACCGGAAAACCGTTACTCAAACTTATAGCAATATTTCTCAAAAGGTTCTGACAACGAGATAGTCGGCGCAAGACACCAAGTATGATATATTAGAGCTGACATTGGCCAAGACCGTGCCATAATAAAAGGCGAAAGTAGGAGTGACTGCGAACAATGAACCAGTAAGATTCACAATGATTTGTTGTTTCGTCAACCGATCCTACAAACAATAATTAAGTGCGGGTATAACTGGTTTCATGGAAGCCCGATTTAGTCCCAGATTATCAGATCTCGCACTTCCGTAGTAAAGACAAAAGTTGCATGTATTATTTTGTCACAGCAGTATGTGCATGTCAAACCGCAGACTGCAAAGGATATATACGTTTCAAGACGTATTGAATACCTACCACAGGGATCCAGAACCCATAAATTTGCATTTTTTGTTTTGTTTTGATTTTCGTCGATGGTGATACCTATATTGAAGAGGAAGGAATAAGAGTGGTAATAATTATGGTCAAGCATGGCAGTACCTTTATCACCCCTGGTCGTTGAAGAGTAGCCTTACAAATCGCGACGAAATACGAGGTTCATATTATATTAGCCAAAAAGGAAAGTGTACGAAGAGAAGGCTGGTCGCCTGCCTGCAGCAGCAGTGGTAGTAGCAGTGGCAGAGAGGCACTCGTCGTAGAGCATTATTAAGTTACGCTTTTGACGGGGTCAATTGAATTCTGAGTTGCAGGGCCTCTTGGGTTCGTACAGTACTGTATAGGGTTACATGGGGTTAGGTACCCACTCAGAGTGTGCTAACGGTTAAACAAAATTCTTAAGAAACTTGTCATTACCATCGCTATAGCCGTGGCTCTCGATCCCATTCACTCGATGTATACGTACCAAAGTACGCGATGTGTGCAATCCTGCAGCGGTCTTCATTGTGCCAAATTATTCTAAGAACACTCGGGGAGGAATTCCATATTTGAAATAAATCGGATTTCTTTTCTACCGTCTCCGGCAGCCTTCCGTTAACTCGATTACGCGTAGTACGTTGCTCTAAAGTTCATCAGGACTTAGTGAAATGATTAATAGATACGTCGCGTGAACGATGTAAACACGTGACTCTGAATTAATCAGTGAGCTGAAGTTGTGACAAAAACTAACGAAACAGCTGGGTTATCTTATGTTAGATAAGGGTAGATGATTAGTACCGTCTACTATATTGAGGAAAAGCATTCCAAGTCAATGGTGTGCGAAGAATACGATATATCTGAAGTATACCTAATATTATAATTGCTAAACCAGTCGGTAAATTAGACGATCCCAAGGTGATTTGCAAAAAGAAACTATCTACCTGCGAAGCAGCTGGTGCTTTTTCTTTTTTGTTTCTTATGCAGTTTCTTATGTGTATACAGTGCAGCAGGCGGGATGAATTCTTCAGCGTACAGTTCAAGGCCAGGCCTGAGTTCAACCCAGTCGTCCCGAAGGCAGGAGATATATCTTCAAAGCATGGAACCACGGTCAAGTGACCAACGGACGGAATCCCACTGTATATATGTGTATTAACCAATCTCGAGTCGCCAGTAGCTGGCGGTTGAACGACGAGAGTGTCGAGGACATTTTGCGGGTCCCCGCAAGGGTAGTAAAACAACCCGATCCTGTTGTGTTCTTGATACATCTAAAAATACCATCAAGGCATGTGTCATGTGCGATGTAACATGTGCCATGTGCCATGTGCCATATGTGCCCTCCGTCGTGTGCCGTCTTACATATTTTCGCTGGCTTTATGAATACGGTCCCTCCTATACAGCAGCCTGTTTACCGAACCTTTTCTGGCAGCAGAGAAATTCACTCCCTGAATATGTATGCACATGTAAACCACTTAGGGGCTTTTGCACTTTTGTCTGATACATACGGATGCGACGCACTACTTCACCGTTTGCAGAGAGCAATATTGTGGAAAGGTTTTCAACAACACCATCCGAGTCTCGCTAATTTCCATATAATAGACTCGAGCTGAGAGTTGCGTTATGCAGTCGGAGAGAGTCGCCTCCTCGAGGAATGAGAGGAACGGTTGTAGATGATGATACACACTTACACATAGTGTGGTAACCGGGTCCAGCTATTGCCTCTGGGTGCGTTTACTCGCGTCACTTCGACAACTTGGATGGATCCAATGCTAGAACAGATCCCAGAGAAGGAGTCGTCTTGTCCCGTGTGAACGACATCTGGGTCAACCTGGACGACTAAATGACAGACTGCTCTAATGCTATGTCAACGATAGAAACTAACTGCGAAGCACGTCGACTACAAAAGTTAGAAATAGATCATCCTGCAAAAGGGAAACTGCCTGAAACCACTGCCGAATGGATGTTCTGTTCCGTGTAACCCCGAACGATATAGGTTCATAGAGCTACATCGTGCAGAGTTCAAAGACCGGTAACGCGTGACGTGCCGCAAGCAGGGAGAGGGAGAACAGGACTCCGCGCCCTAAGGGGTACATGCACGTAAATAAAATGTAATCACCCACGCGCTTCAGAATCTCGAAGAGCCAGAAACCACTTTAGACAGAAGCGGGTCTGGCCAATGTTATAGAGAGTACTCAGAAGCTGAACTTGAAGAGATCTCAAGAAGAGAGCCGGATTTGTAAAATTGCGCATGGTAATATGCATATGCCGCGGCTTCTGACGATAAGTGCGTATCTCGATGCACCGTGAAAATCTACTTCACCGGACAAACTCTGCGCGGGGTATTACACCAGGGGTATAGGTCTATGCTTGGAAGGACTCAGTTTTGGAGTCCCTTCTTCGGTGAACAACTCTTGACATTTCCTGCGAGGCATGGTACGTACTGTATTCTTGAAATTCTAATAGCCGCACGTATCCGTAATAATTCTTTTCGAAATTCCTACTTGACCTGAAGTTGTGGGACGCTGTGATCTCAGGTATAATTAGGCGAACGCTCGAGACCAGATGCAAGAACTGAACGAGCGGCTATGCTAGACAATTAGACAGTAATGACGGAGGGGACTATCAAGTTTGTGGGCCTCCGTAAACCTTAAAACGGCCTCGCTTTCAGTGAACGCCCCATGCGTCTATACCCGTACATTTATTATGCCTGGCAAGCATCGGACGTAGCACGTAGCACGTGTCCTTACACCCTTAGGGCTAAGTGCAGGCTGGCTGGCCCACCTGTAGTCGAAACAGACCTCGAAGGCACGAACAGGTACAGGTACGCATAAAATCTGTTACAGAACTTTAGGGGCTATACTTCCGGCGTAATTACATCGTAAACGTCTCCTCGCGGTCGCCCACCTAAACCCTAAACACACCTGAATACCCCAGACCTGCATGGGAATTGGAGTTTACTGCAAAAGCATAATACACCTAATCGCCGCGATTTATTCGAAACATCTTCAGAACCTCTTTCAGCTTCATTTACCAACACTTTCCTCTACTTTCCTAGATTCTTGTACACGTTAAACTTGGTATTCAAGCTGGATAAGATATATTACACTGTAAGTATATACAGTATAGAATCGTCGAGCGGAATGGAATACCGACTTTTGCTTCCCATGACGTTGTAAACCAGGTTCAAGAATATCCATGAACACGGAAGAATGTTCTAGGTATGAAGGTTCCGGCCGATGACCCTCCCGTGTAACCCCATACGTTACCGACAAGATTTAATCGGCTAATTATCATTGTAACATGACATGCCTCACTGCATCTCGAGACTTTCATCTCGAAACCATGAAAGAATCCGTTCAGCCTTCCATGCCTATTCACACATGCAGTCACCTATCTTCGAAACGCTACCTGACAGTTCTGTGCAGGCATATAGCCACAGATGCAGCCGCATGCACCCGCCTGACTTATTATTACGACCACAACATCACCAGTCGGATATTTCGGTCTACACGATCTACCAATAAGGCTTTTCCATAGTACAGACCTGGCTTATGTACTCATCTATAGGTGGATAGAAACTTTTAATAATCCATCTGGTGAAATTGCTTTCCAGGCAGGATCTGATAAGGCACGCTAATAGAAAGCCAAGATGGGCTGCATCAGTGGATCCGCGGTGCCCGAGTGGATATCCCTTTAATTATTCAGTCTCATCGTGTTGAAGGTGCACCAAACAACTTTGCTATGGGTATAATAAAACGCCCAAAGTTTAGGTATGAACTGTCTTCCAGGTACAACGAACGTCTGTACTACAGGACTAATTTTGATTACCCTTGGACGATTCACTTGTATTACACGTCATATATGCGTGAAACGCTCACAAAGACCTTAATTGATTCCTCAGAAAATATCACAGCTTGAAACGATTTACTTCGCCCACCATATGTATAATTCAGAACTAACTAAAGTCCACGACACATGCCTGAATCACACATTGCAACGGAGACGTCCTGTGGTGCGCGGAAAAGCGGAAATGATACCATGGAGTAGGTAGATGTTCCAGGGCACAATCATGTCTTGAATAATTTACCAAAAAATCGATGAAGAGGCAAGAGGAGGAAGAGGCGGTTGCAGGTTTCCACGTGGGCCATCGATGAACCGTAGGGCGCCGAGTCGGAGCGTAGGGCAGGCAATGGTAATAAAAAACAAACAGATAATAATACCGATCGTAACCTGAAGCGACGAGTGGATCGGAGTTTGTTACGAGCGAAAAAAGAACTGGTTTTTGAACAATGAAAGCTAATATAATGCGTATTTACTGCTGTAGCCAGACTTCGTGAGTCTGGGACACAAGATAAGCGTTGTGTAAGTATACGCTAAAAGAGACCCCGAGAGCAATCTGAGTAATAAATTTCCTTTCTTCGAAAAAGATCGGAAGGCGCATTAGAGTCTGGAATTATTTATATTTTTAACTAACCGAAAACCAGGGTCTCTGGCCCTCGAGTAACACGTCACCGTTAAGATTACAAGCTCGGATGGAACAAGTTTTTGAAATTTATGTCCTCGGGGCAGCGACCCCATAAGCTCTTGCCCAACACTCCGCGACCTCGTGGTGAAGTCCGTCAGAAACACCATATATCGCACCAAATTGATTAAAGATTCGAAAATTGGTGTATACGGAGCAACGTGCCATTCCAAAGTTCAGCAGGTTCAAGGTTTCGTGCGGATACTCATCTTGTGGCTGATTGGCTCTTATGCCTCTCGGGTAATGACTCCTTGCGTTAAAACTTTGTGATGCGTTGCTTCCCTGTGAGATACGACGTGACAGCGGAAATTTATCACCGAGGGTGTACCCGACAAGAGAGAAAAAAAAAATTCAAATCACTAGCAGGGAATTGGCTTTGAATAATTGATTAGAAGCCTCTCCCTAAACTCTCTTCGGGTTAGTATGGATATAAGTTTAACAACTCCGGTCTTCTCAATCACAATAATAGCCATCCATTTTGCGATGTAATACAGTTCGTCTCCTCCGACCCTTCGAGACTCAAAACTTGGTGTTTTCACTGGTGCGATGCCTTCGTCGAAAATTACACCCCCAGTTTTTGACAAAAACACAGCTGAACAGAAGTAGGCTGCTGCTGTGGCATTCGATGTGAGTTTCAACCTCACTTGTCTTGTGTTCATTGAAGGGATGGGAAATCTCCATCGGGTTCGAAAATGAAAAATTATAGAGAGTTGGAATCTGAGAGATGCGAAAATTCATTGGAAAATTCCGATTTTCGAATCCCTGCTCCTTCAGTAAGTGACTACTGATTAGTGGGTTGGACGTCGAATGGTTGTGAAGACAAGTAATGGGTGAGAGCCGAGTTTGTCTGGGAATTTGTCAGCACTGGGTTCTACGATTGAGAGCATTAAACCTTGTCAGAAACGCAGTTACAAATTGGTCGTAAAAAAAGTTAGGAAATGACCGGCCACCTGACTCACGGCTGGAATGGATGCCCTGAATCAACAAAACTTTTCCAAGTATACTTGCGGCATTACGAGTCGTCAAATGAAATTCGACCACCACTATTAATCATCGTGGTTTTTGTTCTATTTGGAGTTCTCTTTTCGAATGCAGAAAAAAGGGTAGCCGAATGCAACCGAGATCCTGAAATCCTCGAGGTAGCAGAACTTGTGGAATTAAAGGAAACTTGATCGAGACATTAATCATCGAGCTCATTGCCTTTGAAGCTTGAGAAGCCTGTTTCAG
This sequence comes from Ametastegia equiseti, assembly GCA_963989295.1. Taxonomy (NCBI): domain Eukaryota; kingdom Metazoa; phylum Arthropoda; class Insecta; order Hymenoptera; family Tenthredinidae; genus Ametastegia; species Ametastegia equiseti. The sequence continues at coordinate 27,684,393 of OZ022390.1, forward strand.
AGAAAGGATGGGCAGAGATTTTATTCATAAATGTCTCAGCAGCGTCACGTAGGTGGTGAATACATGGACGAGTAGTTATACGAGTTATACGAGTCTGGTAAAAGTTTTAACGATTGATAAACACACATTTCTCGTGATTGTCTCGAAACACCAACTGGAAATTATTGTTTGTTGTTATAGGAGCATCTGCCCTAAACTGCTCCAGACAAAACATTATAATATTTATATGAATCCTTTCTGGAACCCGCGGTACATGCATCCGATAGGAAGTCTACTTTAGAGCCAGTTGTCCAATGATACTGGTCCTCCTACGAGCAGTCCCCGACCCACGCACGGAGCCTTACAGGGTGTCTTCATCGACCCTGGCCTGCACCACCCTTCAATTTCCGTTCTGGGTTCGACCTAGGAGCGGCCCGTTTCCGTTGCCATTATGGAAAGTGAATATCATCCATTTCGCACCTTCCCAGGATGAAGGATCTGCTCTGGTGGGTGTTTGTTGCTTAGACCCAGCTGCAGCGGCAATTTCACAACAGCAATACGACAGGTGGATAAATAACCTACCTGAAAGACTGTTACCTGGAACTTTTAGTACAATAACAACTCGATCCTGCAATATTGGCAGGTCTTCTCCGGGTCCGACCCGAATACCAACAACCTGCTATAGTACGTTGTTTTCTGACAGCACGGGAGTTTGACGCTAGCAGCACATGACATTCTTGGTGCTTTTAGGCCGAGACTAATCATTCTTCATTGTATTCGGTGGAGTTCCACATGTCGCTGAAAAACGCGACGACAACCAACGAACGACCATAAGTCGTGGGACGTGATCGTGGGCGAACAGCCGCGCCGCGAAACGTGCGGATCTTACGCCTCGTCCCGAATCCCGTATAGCGCATCAGACTGACGAAATACATTTCAAGCTATAACGGTCGTTGAACTTTTAATATCGATTTTCACCTGCATGCTTTATGCAGTGCGTTCTGCGTTTTCGACTATCTATTATGCTTCGAAATCAACCGTAAAGGAACTTACAATGTCCAAATAGTTTCATGACGATGTCAGTCTGTCTATCTTCTAACAGTTCTTCTGTTCAGTTCTTCTAAAAGTTCAACAACAGAATGTAATTCAGAGTCAAGGGCAGGCGCCCGAGGCAAGAGGGTATAAAAAGAACCCAGTAGCTTTGAGGTCAAGCTCAAGTCTTTCCCTGGGTGGATCTCACTCTGGGGCAAATGTGCAGCGTTTGAGCTGATGCATCATAACGAGGGTTTCTCTCGGTAGCTTGTAAAACGAAACCAATTGAAACAAAAAACCGTAGGAACGCCACTAAGTAGGAACGCAGACTAATATGCCTAGTAGAAGATAGGCACTCCGTCCTTTTCCAACATCGGACCGAAATCCCTCCACCTATATCCTCAACCACCCCGAACCTCGGTGGTCGCGGTTTGTCGGCTGTGCTACGACGTTGCAACAAGGTAAAAAGATGACTGGACATTTCTTGGCCCATAGTCAAACACCGAACGATCGATTACAATATCCGTATAGAGAAATACCCGCAACCACTACCACTAGGATGCCGAACAAAAGTTTGGAGGCTTTGAATTTCGACTTTTCTAACCCTCGGCTGCTTCCTATTTTGTCGTTTACCCAGCACCTCTCGAAGCCAAAGGTAGTTTATCATCAGCCTTCGGGCTTACATCCCCCGGGAGACTACTCGAGTATTTATACCCTAACAATTCTAATTTTTCAACACTTGTATTCACAGCTATTGGCATTGAGGGCTATTGACGAGGGTTGGTAGATGTAAGGGAGAATTCTCTCTACCAACCCCTCTGGATTCTGAAAATAGACGAGTAGTGCTTTTTGACTGACGTTAAAAAAAAAAAAAAAAAAGGACAAGAAAAGTTCAATGGCCATTTTTCTGCTCTATCTAGAGGCCTGCAGCAGCGCTACTGCCGGGCTCCCCATATGGGATTGACGGGTGAAATTCTAAACCCCGAACTGGTAGAAGCTGGATAAGAGTGAAACGTGATAATAAGTAGAAGAATGGAAGACAAAGGACTAAGATACGGGCGAAAACTACTGCAGATAATAAGAGACGAGGGATCTTAGCCCTCGAATCTTCGCATCCAAAGACCAAACCCAAAGTTGCAAGTAGCCATCAGGCTTCGCAGTTTCTCAAGGCATTAATGGTATCATGTTTGGATGTTTTCTGCATTCAAGGATCACGACATATCTCTGTATCACGATCAGTTATCAATCATTTTTATTTCTGTCCCCTCTCAAATCTGCGCGCTTGGGGGTCAGCAGATTGTATCGGGTACTCTTAGCGATAAAATGATATTTGGTAATCTGATCATTTAATAAAACCTCATGCTCACCATCAGCCGACTGACACTCGGAAGCCAAATGTATTCCGCTGATCAAGAGGTAATTGCAATACGGAAGACAGCGCTGTAATGGTCATTCAAGAGAACAGTCCCAATTTGTACTTTGAATAGTTTCTCTTACCATGAATGAGATCAGCTCAAGGAGGGCCTCTGAAGTGCAACCAATACATCTAGGTACATATTTGTACAACATTCGGAACGGTGATAACAATGTGTCCCGTGAACCTACGTGTTCCATTATTATCGACCGTTGTTCGAAAACGCGATAAAAATCCATTTACTAATCGTTTCGATTCTTCGTCTTCATATTATTTGCTGTTACCAACAACTCCAAGAGCTAATTGCACATAACAAATTAATCCTTCCTTATATAATCACGTACACCGGTGTTAGAGTAAATCCACAACGATATACCTATACGCCCCTGCGGTATCTAATCGATCGAACAAGATCAGCTTTATCGCGAATCGATGCGTCTGTATAGAGTGATGAAAACGTGATTGGGCTAATCTGGCTTAAAATAAGTACCTAATACCAGTTTGAGGTCAGGCCATTAGGTAACGTTTCAACGTGCGCAATGATATCGACGGCCAATCGTAAGTCAGACTCGGAAAGGTGAGTGAAAAATGATGAAAAATCGCAGAATATCGCAGTGGCTTTGACATCAAGGCCATTTTGACTCTGGATGAGGGACCGTCTGCGCTTTGCAATTCTCGACTATGTGGTCGCGTATGGTTATCATCGTTGGTGTAACCGTATGATGATAAGAACCTGGCTCAAATTACCGATAAAATGTTAAAAAATATTCCGCACACCGTTGAGTATACATATGTATATAATGCATATGTTGTAGATATACATAGGTATTTAACTGTATAGGTATATTGCCTCGTCGAGCACAATCCGGGTGTGTACAGGCATTGGGTGGCGGACCATAAAAATCATGAATCATATCTGAAAAGTCATTACACGCGTGCGTAGCGAGAGGCAATGAAAAAGAATAAATGATGATACGTCATGTAAGTGACGTATCATCAACGGATTAGGTACATATTTTCGCGGGATCATCTGGTTCAGAATCATTCGTCGCTGTATTATACAAATTCCGTATCTCGCCGGGTTATCGTCAATACATAAAATCTGTGGCGGTTATTAGGGTGATATTGATTCGGAAATTCAGCATAAAGTAATTCTCCTCATTATTGAACTTTGTCATTCCCTGTCATAATATTGGCAATTGGTTATAGCTGTTGGAATTCGGCGTAATAACAACTCAAAATCTCATTCAACGTGTCTCGAGAATCTCAGGTAAGATGGAATCCGATAGATAATTACGGTTAAAACTTGAAAGGGAATACTGCTCATGTTTCACGGAATGGAATGACTATGAAGGAACTGTAGATTTTACAGATAAGAAGTGAAGTGTCTGTACAAGGATATTTAGATAATCGTTCGGCGTAAAACTTAGTAAGCTGTGCTATAGCTATATGCACAGCCCCTGCCAGCCAGGATATAGGAAATTCATTTTTATGGTAACTTGTAAAACGTTCTATACATGAATAAAAATCCTTTTCAATCTGTCATCTTGGGATATTATTCGTGGCCGATAGCCAAAAAGAAATGTGAACGTAGCGAAACATAAGTGAGCGATTCCATCATCTGGTTTTAAGTCGCTGATGTATCGGTATCTATGGCCAAACAGTTTGGTCGCCATAAAACCGAAGGTTATATCACTATTTATTGTCCGCGAATGCAGAATAAAAAAAGGGGGGGAAAAAATGAAGAGAAAAAAAAACAAACTGCGCGTGACTTGATTCATCGAAATGTCGATAAAACTATTTCGGCAAAATTTTTATTATCATAAATATACGCATATTTGTGTTAGAAAAACATATTCCAGTAGCAGATAGTCGACACAGGGTTGACGTTGTCGATTCATCTTTTGATTTATGAAACATTCGCGGCGACGTTGGTTGTTGGTGGAATCAATCAATCCGTTGGCATCGTCATGTTTTCACATATCTAATCTACTCAGGCGCTAAAATTTCTTTGATCCAAGATCATCAACAAAGAGTTACTTACAACTCAGCCCACCCAAAAGTTATTTTATCCGTACACACGAGTACGCACACACACACACACACACGTATCTATAGATGTATATTTACTGATTAATACACGCGATATCAAGCTTCAGAGGCGGCGCATAAATTCCGCGATGTATAAAGTACTCAAAAATTTTTTTTACAGAAGCCCGCACGTAATACTCATGTTGGTCAATCTAGATTCACTACAATATTTACGATCTACGTTTCGGCTGAAATGTTTCGCAATATTTTCATCCGCAAGGCGAAGTACGAATTGTATAGATCCACCCAAGTATTTCTCATTTCATACCGTGTACAATTTTTCTTATCCATAACACGAAAATTCAATGGAAATTCACGTTTTCCTACATACCTATAAAAATTTCTGAGAAAGCTGTCAAGCTGCAAGGACCATGAAAATAACTGATGGTTTCTGCTTCTTCAACATGTTGAAATCATAATATTTTTGAACGAGAGTCAAATTTGGTGGAATAAAGTGATCTCATTCTCTCGGTGAGTCTCTCTCGGGATCCCATGGATCGCGTTGTTTGAAACTGCATCTAGTTCGAGATCGCGGTGCAGCATATATCTCCCCTTTTTAACGCTTCTAACGCATCTAACGCGTGTCGTGCGGGACTGCATGACTGGGGGATCGGGTTGTCCCCCTCGCATTCTACCCCGCCATCCCTCGTCGTAGCGCTAATAGATCTACGGGTCTATGACGTGCGTAATCGCGTAGAACGTACAATGTGGAGGCGTGTGTGTGAGATACCTATACATGAACGTATCTAGGTATACGCATAGTATTATGTATACGCTAATGTTGCAGCGCTGTCGTGGTATACGGACATACGTACGCTGTGTCCGACCTCCTTCCTCTCCGTAACCACGTCTACCAGAGCAGCGCGGTTACGTAATCAGGAAATTACTGGCGAGCCAGTTAATTGACAAGAGGGTGCACGGGGCTGAAAACCCAAGAACTTGAGTACGTTCTGGTGAGCGTATAGGTGCAGTATAATGCGCAATCGATTGCCGGTAACGATACGCCCCGGAATACCTACATTGAGGGGACCATAATGGTGTCGCGGTTGGCAAGTCCATCAGAGTTGCTCGCGTATCATTTATAAACACCTCGTTCGAAAACACCGGCCGCGTGAATTTAACCCTTCGTGGCCACACTCGTCGTAAAATCGACCCATCGATTAATTTGCGATCTCAATATCTAATAGGGTCGGCTCCGAACGAGCTCTTGAATCGTCGCATATAATACCTGGGATTTATAGTGTCCCTTGAAGACACGTCAGAATAACTACCTTATTGAGACGCGCACTATGCTGCTATTTTTCCTCCTAAAGTATCACATCTAAGGAGTATCACCTTCAAATTTGGTTTGAAATACAGAAAATTGACAGAGCTATGATTTTTCCGAGTGAAAAATGCGCTTTGACCTCTGTGATTTTTTTTCAATATGTTGCCATTCGATTTCTCATAAATCGACTTCTCGTACGTAATTCAGAATGTAAAATCATGTTTCGTAATTTTTGGAACCCTTTGGACGGATAATTTGCTTGAAATCGTTATGATTACTTTGAACCGACTGGGTAGAATCGACCCAGTGTGACCACCGTGATTGAATTTCGAAGACTGGCCACGGAGGGTTAACGCGATATTATGGGAGTCTGTTCGAGATTCCATTATTAGCAATTGTCGTTAGTTGGAGTCTGATTTCCTAAATTTCCTTGCAGCTCATGAAAATAATTACACGCAATTGGAGACTTGAGGTTAAAATGGTAAGAAAGGTGGGAATTAGGGACGTACCTGTGACGGCGATCAGGGCATTGACGAGGAGGCGCCAGTGCCAAATACTCCGACAAGCATTCATGATTTTCTCGCGGGCGCCCTGGGACCCCGCGCTGGTAGTCGTCGGATCCACGGTGCTGCCGACGCCCGTACCCACCTCCAGCCTTTCCGTGCTCTGAACCGTCAATAGCTCTGTTGATTTCTGTCAGAGAGAAAAAAGCCGTTTATTCAAATGCCAATTGGTACTTATAGTCTATGTATACATACATAATACTATACATATTTGAAAATAGAAGCCTGCACGCAATGCTTCAGACATATTTCTCGACTTTTCGTAATCTTTGTGAATAAACTCTTCCTCCGTTTTGTGTAATTATTTTTGCCAATGGCTTCATAATTATAGTTTGGGTATGGGCACTTGAGCCGAGTCGAAGTATAAGAGGCTCTTGAATTATCGCGAATCAACATTCGCGAGTCATATGCCTATATACTCGGTACTCGCAAGTGTAATAGCTAATAGGAGATGGCAGATGGTTGCGTTGGCGTAGAATAGCGCGCGCGAGCTGTACTGCCATGAGTGCGAACAGATCTAATTGTAAGTTTAGCACGTCAAGTACCTAAGTATTATACCTATACGCCGTTTATAAGGTACTGTAACGCGCGACGCCCAAGTTCAATTAGTCAAGAGGAGTGAATGGTGCACGTCCACTTGAGATTCACCAAAGCTTACAACTTGATCACGACATCTGGCCCTCGATCCTCTCTCATTCATTCTCAAACGTCCCGTCATTGCCTAGGGCAGGCTCGTCACTCACATTCTAATGCTTCTTCATCGATGTGGAGAAACATTGCCGTATTTGCTATTAGTTTACCAGTACTGAACCGCCAGATATTTGCCGTCGGCCTTCAATCGATTCGATATCAGGTGGACGGAAAAAAAATTGTGCTTGGATTCACTGAAGTCGGCAACAGCATATAGGGGACAAGTGAACATTGTTCGTAAAAATGACGGAAACTATTATATGGCACGATTCACTTGTTCGCTTGATGAAGTTGTAATGACGATTGCGAATTTTTTAAATTCTATCCGACAGTATTTTTTTATTCCGTGAAAAGTTAACCGGTAGGTATACCTTCGTCTCCTCAAAAGATTGATGACTGCGAAAGTAATTCGGAAAGCAAAGAAGAAGATATTGAAGTGTAACTCTGGGTAAACAATCATCGTCAGTCTTTTGTCAGATTTGAAAGATAAATAGCCTACCAGCGAGCTTCCAACAAGTAATGCCATTCCGGAAAGTCGAACAATCATCAATAACGCTGATGTAGCAGAACCGAATGGATTCTGTACATCGTACCCTGAAACTGGGACCCGTCGTAAAGACGTGATATGTTTGTCTTCAACACCCGAGGATCCGGGGGATGAGGGTGGATGTTTAAAAAGGTTTATTGGTTCGGTTGGTCCATGCACTTGAGCGTCTACGACCGGAATGGCGAACGTGCGACCACATTAGATTAAGCCTGGCACCGCGTCCACTTTGGGGTTGTAAGCATGGCGAACGGACAACAAGTCGTTAGTTTCCAAAGCGGCGCTGGTGTATTCAAGACACACAGAGCAATTCATGCCAAGAAATGGAAGGACGGACACCCGCCTTTATTATTTGGAGAAAAGAAGGAGGAAAACTAAACAAACCGCGTCCTATTATACAACCGACACCGTCATCAAGGATGAGCTAGGGGACATTGCGCCTCTGGTACTGAAATGAAGATTGTCAAGACGACTCCTCGAGCTTCGTCGTCGTTGGCTGCTAACGACAGTTCGTGAAGGGTGTAAAAATATATAATGGGAAGAAGAGCGTAGAGCGGAAAGCAGCCAGCCCACGGCGGGCGGGTCGCCCTCGGCTATGGAGCGAGATGCTTCCAGGGTGCATAAGGTCAAAGGTCGTGTCAAGATTTGAAAGGGAGCTACGAAAGAGGATAGGAGAAGTTCAAGTCGCCAGCTCGGACAAACGTCACGAGTTCCTTTCAATGGGGTGCAACATTCGCTTCGCCCCTGAATAGATATTTAGAATCTTATTCAAAGCTCTCGCGTCTCTGATGGGCACGCGAAGAAAAAAAGGCTCCAGAAAAAACACGAAACTCAAGGTTCAAGGCTACGAGTTCTCAAAAAACCCCCGACATAGCATCAGCAGCAGTCCGGACTCACACAGAGTTTGAAGAAACAGGGGCGGAACCCCTGCCATATAGATGGAAAGATTATAAAGATTACAAGGGAAAAATACATCTCCGAATGAAGAAAGCCCTTTTATTTTTATTCATATGTTTTCGGATGTCGCTGGTTATTGTATACCAGCACGCGTTGCTCCTTGGCAGTCAGGCTGCTGTGATTAGTATTGTTACGCGATATGCCCGGACGACCCTTTTCATATACCTAGTACGTACCTACCTATGTAGGTACGTTACATCCATCGTCAAGAGATAAAAGTACACATCACTGGAGAATGGAGATATTGAAGTACCTACATTTTCGAGCAACAATCATTCTCTCTCTTCGTCACTTTGCTAATGCAATGCGGGGTATATAGTTACACGTGGCTTTTGGTCGAGTCCTGCGATAATATTGGTAATGGTGTACTTTGAAATTCATACAGCTCCTACCCCCTGCAGCGATGTACGTCGTGAACGGGTCTAATATTCGAATTTTTTCAAATGAGGTATATTTACATCGTGAGACTGTTTTAGCGTCTGTACTTCTCAATTAGATTCCAATTCTATTTTCGAGGCCAACGAGTCCTCCTCATCGGTTGATTTAAGTGTTTTCTGTTTAATTAGCCCGATAGCATTAGCATATCCTCGACCGAGGTTCGTAATTCTCTTGCTCGCATGGCGTCGCCTCGTATCTTGTTAGGACACACATTTTGCATATGGGTATAGGTATACATATGCCATTCGTGAATATTCGCACAAACCATAAATACTATACCTATGTTTGTCGTGCAGCTTGTAAAGATAATTGAGGGAAAATTTATACACCGAGTACTTATTATTTCAGCAATGTGATTGACGACGAGTATGTCTGTACGTCGCTGCCGCCCGGCAAGCATCACACAGCTTTACGTATACCATGGAATACAAAATCATCCATTAACACTTGGAGATCGGTAAATTTGTCGACTTGTGTATCGCGTGTGAGAACCCGTAATGTATATTTCGTATGCATATTGACAATTGTCCCGAGTAAGTGATTTGTTTTTTATTTACCGTATCAATTTTGAGATTGCAATGGAATTTGGCGTTCGATTGCAACTTCGGTCACCAGTTCCAGACGTTCCCCGTTATCTCCGTATATCCGCTTCAGATCTTTCGCCGATATCGTGAAAAAGTTTATACAGTCTACGCGGCAGTTATCCGATAACACTGCGTAAAGTGAACGAGTTTTTTGCTCTGATCAATATCGAATCGTCCCCCGCCCACCCACCCCACGTTATTTATCGTATCGAGTCGCGACAGGTAGGATAACCGCAGGATTTCGTGTAAACGATAAGTGATCGATGATCGATTGGAGATCTATACATGTCAATCGTGATATCGAACGTGCTTTCGAAGCCACGTTTTTCGTATACACTGTGCACGATCATCTCGTTTCTGCCATTTGCCAGAAATGACTTCGCACCTTGTGCTTTACCGAAAGTAGATAATATATCGTGTTCCGAAACACGTGTTGACACTCGTACAATAAATATCTGTACCTATGCTATAATTGCATCTACGCAGCATGTGCACCAAACTGTTGACTGATCGTGCCAGTCGAACAGTACGCATGAATTAACAACGTCCTCACCGTGATATAGGTATACGATGTTCAGTGATTTTTTACCACTCGCTTGTGCACACGTACTCGCTAATCTTGTTTTCATATCACCTCCATCTCTTGCTTTTGAAATTTTTATACAAATACCTATACCTACATCCTCGAATCCCTATTGTATTGTTCACGAGTGTATGTTTTCCATGTGCACTCTCGTTGGCAAACGTCTGTCAAATCTGACCAAGACTTGAGATCAAATATAGAATAGTCTACGTGAAACGCGATTCTATGGACTGCATTTAGCTGATGTCAGCTGAACAATTATCGAGCTGAGGAATATATTTCTGACTTTTGCCATGCCTATATAAAACCAAAAGATTCGCTGTCTCAAGAATCCAGCTCCAGATAATTAAATTTCATCCGCATCTCACCAAAAACCTTCTTTCTCCCCCTTATTCGATTTTCTTCAATAATTGAATAATGAATGCCACACCCTCGGTTTGATCAAAGTATTTGTGCACCAAGTGACATATTCTTGGATCCCTGATGGCATTTCAGTTCATTTATGGGCATGTATGGGCGATGTGTGACATGTTATTACGCTCTTTGTCAGCTGCAAGAATGGTTTGGCAATACATACATATATTGTAATGTTCTATCTCGTAATGTAGTCTGCGGTGCGTTGACAATATTATACCTATCACGCATAAAAAATCAGATATTACGTAGGAATGAATTGTACCTATCGTGTTATATAGGCGGCTATGGTGCAATGAATTATACATCCACACGACAATATTACGACTATAATTGAAATAAGTAACTCAGTATCGGTTGAAGAAAAATTCCTCTCGCTTGGATTTGTGTATAATAATATCAAAGGTGTCCGGGCTATTGAAATTCAATTTCTCAAACGCGATAAATCTTATGAAATTCCTTCCAATCTAAAAGCCTCTACAGAGAGTGAATAATCAACGTATATATTTTATCAGATTAAGAATTAAGCTATAATCACTTGCCTCTTGAACCGCAGCAGAAAACGCCGAGGTCGATAGAAAACTGCAGTTTACGAGTTATATCTCTGCGAAAGATGTTATCTCTCACAACTGCACAAAATTCACAATACGAAAGTGTGTTTAACTATAATTGTGTTCCAAATGATTCGATTTTTTTTTTTTTTTTTGCAATTATTATTAAAACTCGTTCGCTGGCGTTGCTCTACATGAAACGCGCGTAAATCCGCCGGTTTATCATCCGCTTACAACCAGCCCCGATCTAGTACACGTATATCTACTAGGCATAGGGAATGGCTCTGAGCCCGATGTATACGTCCTGTTAATCAAACGGATATTGGTTGGATTAAAAATTCACTCCAGGAAGAATGAAGACCCCGCATACTATATAGACAAACAAAAGAGGCTATAGCCGTCTGGTTGACGGATAGTTTGTTAGACTGGAGGCAATCCTATCGAAAGATCAGTAAAAACAGTACATTGATGCCTTGGTATATGTCTAATGGTCTGTCAATTGGCGGTTTGTATACATCTGTACATAACGCGCCTATGCGGAGAGAAACGGGTTATTTTTTCCTCCCCTTTTCTATTTTATTATGTTTTCTATTATTTTACTTCTCGTGTATATTAAACTTTGAAGGTTGGCGATGAACGCGCGTCGCACCGCACCGACCAGCTTAGCCGAGCGCTTAACGGCTACTAACTGGTGTGTCCTATCGGTGGCTCTCCCTCCGCGGTAGTAAGCTCGGCTTAACTACCCCCACCAACGTCTATGGTGCAAGTACACCCACGGCACAATGACCACCAGACTACCACCGGACGAGAACGGACACTGTCGCATCCATAAACATGAATTACGTAGGTATGTACATATACCTCCTTGCGTATGAGCAGCCGTTTAAACTTCGCGCCACTCCAATCACCCCCGCGCAACCGTCGGATATGCATGTACATATATCACTTTTCGAACGAATTCCCCCCAAAGAATATCGACATTTGATTCTTCCCGCCTCTGGCTTATACAACTATACAAGTTCAAACGACGATTCCGTAATTGCGGTAAACAATCATTATTGTCTCGCCGATATTCATACTTCATGAATATCAAGAAAGAGGAGGACAATCTAGTTGACTGAACACGTGCTGCATATGTCACGACAAAGATATCGGTATAATAATATACGGAGCGGAATTGCGATTTCAAATTTGAAAAGCTGCGAAAGGTCACACCTCCAGATTTGTATACTACCTACTCGGAGTTGTTAGAAACATTTTTCTCCCAGAAGTCTACGTAGACAATTTGAAAAACTCCGGATGGAAAAACACCCAAGGTTCAAAATTCCGAAAGCTAAAGATCCGAAAGGCCAAAACTCCGAATCTCGGAATTCTCGAGATGCAACGTCGTTTATTTCACAGCTTTGCCACGAGCTTCCCTTAAATTTGCGGATTTTTGGACTTTCTGAGTTTTCAACTTCCGGGTCTTTGAACTGTCTGCATTTCGACCTTACGGAATTTTGACCTTTCGGAACTTCAATCCCGCCTCTAATATAAGTTGACAAAATATACCTCAATGTCGATACAACTCCAGTGAAATAATTGACAGTACAAGTCAATGTTTATACCGATCAGTTGCACTCTTTGCAAATAATAATTGTTCGGAAGAAGTGCGCAGCTAGCGGCCCCGCGTTGTGTTTAACGCAAACTGTGGAGGCTGGACCCGAAGCAGTGGCAGCTCCGCTCGACTTGACGTCCTCCTCGTCGACCACCCCTATATTTTAATTGCGATTTATGATCGAGCACTGGGGGGACTCGGATAGATCGTCGCCTCAAAGGCAGAAGGTCATACTCGAATCACGTTTACGATGATGTATCAGAGCCCGTCTGGAATCGCGCCTCCATTTATTCCCATTTTTCCTACATCGTTATAGGTTTGATCGATTAGGTATCCCGTGTGGGAACATGCGAAGGTTCGAATGAACGTCACAGTCTGCCCTATAATACAACTTTCGAAAACTTTGCCCACAATAATTGACTGTTGAATATTCCTTCACTTGTATCACAACAATGAAAGTCAACCAGGATTCGAAATGGCGTCTATTTGAAAAAATCACCTCCTTTCGTCTTGTGTATTCGTTTATGATTGATTCACAGACCTACAACACAACACTAAGCTGAATTTTCATAATGCTTACATGTATGGAACTGCTCGGATCGAAGAAGCACAAATTTGTAAATCAGGACTGAGGAGTCCTACGACGATGGTGGCAGCGTCTCATGTCTGCCAGCACTATAATCAGCAGTCAATCAGGAAAATACATTTTCCTAATTCTAACCTCAAAATCGCAACTTCGTCGCGATTTTGCGGCTCTCATGATGAAAAATAATGTCCGTCACTCGTACGTAAGGGCTTTTTGACGAACCTCGTTACAGCCCTCGCCTTCGGCTCGGGCCGTAAACCTCTCGTTTCGCCAAAAAAGCCCTTCCGTAGTCGTAACGAAATGTACTATTCTGATCAGATCCGAATGCTAGCCAAACATGAATTGAGTATCAGCAGCTGATGCGGATCATCTTGAACGGAGGCATGTGGCAGTGAAGAATTCCGACTGTTACAACATGTGTCCATTAGATACTTTCACCTAGATCCGAAATTTCGGAGGTTTTGGACGTCTGCGAAGTGAAGACCGAAGCGAAAGCGAGAAGAAGATTATGACCAGAGTGTCGGGAATTTGGGATACGACTGCGTGTGACGGGCACGTTTGAAGTCCGTCTGTTCGAGGCATAGGTTAGCCAAATATGTGCAACGAACAATATTGGTAAGGCCATGATCTCAGACGAAAAAGCTACATACATCGTGTAAACAGTACATGCCGCCAATGATAAGTGTAATTCATAGGCGTTACTGATTCATATCAACACAGCATGTTGGTCTACGTGTCACGCAGTAAAAAGAGTTGCACGGTAGTAAACAATCGATAGATTTATACACTCGAATTGTGTTGGGTATAATTATGATAATTCTAGGTAAGTCCCGTGACGGGTATAATGATAATGAGATTGTGGAAGATAAATAGCGACGGTGATAACGGAATATCAAGTTAAATAGACACCCGCGTGAGGTGTGCTGTTGTTCCCTGGTGTGTAAACCCGCTGTTTGCAAAGTCTCACAGAATCTAGGTAGACGTAATTCACGCCATAAGTGAAAAAATATGCTGAATATACATATGCTAAAGTTCAGATGCGGTAGGACAAATGGAGGTTTTGTTGCAGTCATGGTTCGGCTGACTTGATACGTTTCAGTCTATAATTTTACTTCGTAGATTACTCACACGGCATACAGCTGTATTAGGAAACAGCTGTGGATACTTTGGTACATTATCGTCGCGATTCTCTATCCTAAAATAGTCCAAGCCGTAGGCCCATGCACGGATGAGTAACTTGCAATCGCCCCTAAATTCCGGAAATTAGTACATGCGTATCTTGAATCTTATTTCATATCCACACCAGGCGTCAAGTTTCCAAATTTCTATCGCTGTCTTTCAAATACCTATGTAGGGAGTCACGTAGCATGTTCAACATTTACGTATCTTGGTCTTGTCTGTCCGAAGAGTTGAAACCCGGTAGACAGAACTTCCGATATATGTTCCAGTACAACATCATGTAGTACAACGTACTACATACATTGAATGTAATGTGAAATGTGACTGGTGCAATAAGAGAATGGTTAAATGGAACAGCTGGGGCTAGGGTGCCAGTTTCATCGAAGGGTCGTTTCGAATAGTGGTAGAATTTGTACCACCAGGGTATAGTAGTCTCGTTAGTTGTCGAGGATTGAAATGATCTTAGCAATCGTAAGGTCCCAGATTTGAAAAGTTGAAATTTTTACTGGAATTCCAGAAAAGGTGTTGCCTAGGGTTAGTTTTATAGCTGGCAGAATCGAAGAAAGAGTCAAAAGGGTATTCTCTGCAATTTATAACACCATTATTAGGGGAATATTGAAAAGATCGGAAAGATTGTGAACGTTAGTTGATTTCGTGATAGAATGAAAGAGCTAGGAGATGTGTTTTTTATAGCTTTGGGATGGACAGAGGTGGCGAGAACACTGCCGAGGTTGGGAAAAGGTAAAGTGACCTGGACCTATTCGACGGGATGAAACTGGATGAAACAGAAGACCCCCCGCCCTCCAAGTAAACCAGTTCTCTTCCTAGTTCCGACCTTTCGATCACAATAACCGATTCAATTAGAAGGAAGCTCGCTGGATTAGGCGATCGTCGACTGATCGCCACGCTGTGAAAAATCACCGTTTACAATATTCGGAATGAAATTTCATCAAATCGTGATTCGATTTGACGAGGCGGTGTATACTGAACTTGAAAATTTGACCAGAAATAAACCGTACATGCGTCAAGCCGGTAAACTTGACCGACCGCAGGATACGTCCTATAAATATCTCGAAATGTAACTGAAAATATATCAACCGTGGCACTCATTGGTTTACGATGAGTTTTCAAATGTTGAAATCGATATTTTCGCCACTTGGTTGAACACTCGCTGGACTTCGCTACGCCTGCTGCCCGGCAACCGTTCGAACGCGTGACGCAGGTTGCCTGACATGCAGAGGTGCTCATCCACGCGGAAGCGGAACCCCAGACCGCTTCGCGCGCTCCTGACAAGAACAATTCAAGAAGCAGCTGCTGAGTCCCTACTGTAAATGACTAAGACAAGCTACTCTAATCATTACACTCGACATCAGTAAGCAGGCTCATCCCGGTCGGTCACTTCCTGTCGCTAATTATACACACATGTATACAAAATACGTATAATATGTATATATACTTTGACCCCATCGCCGATGATTCCTCAAAGTCCTCTTCGTCTCATGAAGATGGTCTATCTTCATTTACTTTCATTGTAGCGCAGTCAAGCTTGAATTACAATCTTGGAGCCAATGCTCAATACAATCGAAATCCAATTGTGTATATATCTTATAGAGAATTGCAATTGATGTAAAACCAGGAGGCTCGAGTTCGATTTCCAGTATGGAAAGATTTCTTATTTCCAAAATCAAAATACCGATTACGCGTCGCTAATTGATCCGTGATTTTACATGGACTGTCAAAAATTATCGACGGTGTGGACGTAATATGCGGAACCCAACTTGAGCCAGTTCAACGCTATGTCCAAGGAATTTTCAACACAGCGACACAAAATTTTTCACGCGAATTGGTACTAATCTCTTCGACTATCACCACCATAGGTCTTCGTCCAAATTAGCCAATTTTATAATGACTATTTTTTACAGTGTACCTAACTGTTATAACGGAACTCTAGCTGACCTATCAGTCAAATTTTAATGACGAATCCCCTCATGGTTTACTCGTCGACACATCTCTGATCGAGATGTAATTATTTTTTACAATCTGATAATGCGGCAGCTGATTACAATTCGACTGATTACAATATTACACAATACAAGTTTTCGGCATTGGTTCCTGCACTGCGAAAAAGTATCGGTTTGAAGTGCTGTAGACCACTCTAATTACTGACAATTTGACCCTGCAAAAATTCTTCGTACACCAATTGGTGAAATTTCCGGGTATAATATCTGAATGGTAAGATTACGTGGGTGGCAAATCATAGCTGATGGTTCGAAAAAGTGAATTGATTGACATAATCCGCGTGACATAGGTGTAAGTCACTGAGCACTCCTGGAATTAACAGTTCTGATAAATTTCTTTACGTATACCGATGCAAGTACAAAACCTTGTTTTCGATAAACCCCGCAGTTTCCCGTCGTACTGGCGCACCATAATTGTACATCATACAACTTTATCCAGTTTCCGTTCCGATTTCCTTAGTTTCTGTTACAATTTCAAGTACATAGTACCATACGCCGCGAATCTAGCTCGAGTAAATGACGAATCCACGTTTCGGATGACGTGTCGAATGTGTAAGTGGTCCCGACGATGAGTCGCGTACGACGCTATCATCAATGACGAGCACCTCCTGCTCAAGGCTCTTTCGTTTCGGGCATCTAAGTATATCGCGGAACTTGGCTGATCAGTTACTAGTGATTAGTAATCAGTAACCGGTTAGATTGTAACTAATCATTGGCATAAATCAGGGCAAGGTGTATAAAGACTGTTCTTCCTACACATATTTAATCCTCTTTAGCCAACGTGGGTAAATTTTACCCCAGGCTTCATTTTGGGTACAAAATATTTGACAAATGCATTAGTTACGGCTATTTTTAGCGAAAAGGTGCAAGTTTCGCACTTATATGCATGTTCCAGATAAATCCGCATTCACATATCTACTCCAAAATCGATCCTCTTCACATGTCGAAATAAATACCTGTTTTCAAACTTGCGCTATGCGAATATCCATTTCCTACAAATACCATATCTGACGAGTATTCCAGTTGAAATGTGACTTGAAAATATTGATAAATTCCAAAAGTAATGATTTCTTGAGTCAGAAAGGTGCATTCTTTGACAAATTTACCTGTTTACGATTTTTTTTAAACATTTCGTGGTTTGAATTTTGACACAAAAACTTTTTACCCATGTTTTCGAATGTTGAACCTATTTCCAGTATTTTCCCGATCCCGATAGGACTGATAGTTTTCACACAGCTGGAACCATTTGAAACTTGGCTGGGTAAATTTCACTCAGTGTAACCACTATGTTATTCAACCGAGGTGTGGCCACGAAGTGTTAATCGAGGGCAGCGGGATTAATTTTATAATAAGATTCCAACAAATTCATGAACGTCGATCGTTAGTGAAACGGTGAAAGTGAGTCGTCTCCAGTGATTTCGTATAAGCTCGGCTATAGCTATGTACATATTTGTACATACATACACTATAATACGGCGCATGTCTTTACGCAGGTATGTATGTTATATGCATATACACTCATGGCAAACAATCGCTTCTGTTTTCGGAGAGACTTGCAAACGCAAAATGAACCCACCGTGGCAGCTGCTGAGGTCTCTCGCAGTGCTCTAACACCTGGCTGGAATGACTATTATACCTAAGCAGAATTTCAGGTGAGTAACATCGCGGTGACTCATTCGCTCCTACATAGTGAGACAATACGAGAAGGGGTAAACTCTGGGTACATACGTATAGGTAGGTATAGGTAGGTAGGTAGGTATACGTACGATAATACAAACAATAATGTCGGCGCCTGAAGGCTCGCGCACAATCAGTCGAGCTTTATAAATTCACGCTGTCAAGCTCTGCGGCCGGACGTCAAGGCGCCATAACGGCGTTAACGAACCTGCAGGAAACGATCAAGGAAAGCTGCGGCGTTGACACAGAATGAATGCGAACGGAACATATGTATAGGTATGGAAAAAATACCGCGAGTTCCTCGCGATTGGGAAAATCTCAGAGAAACACGAAAAAGTAAAAAAGTACGCGTTCCGTCTACGTCGCGAAGGTTGAGGAATATAGACTATATGGGTTCCGTCACTTATTCACGCGATGCCTGAATTCGCAACTGTGGCAAGCTGCGGAAAATAGTGAGATATTGCGTATTGCATCAAGGACGCAATGAGTACACGTGTGACACTTGCTTAAGATTCGCATTCCAAAGATATTTCATTTCACTCCTCGACTGCCGTGAGGTTTCCTACTTCTATGTTCTATAATGCTTTGTGTCCACATATGGACGTACCTTCGATACTGCGCCAGGAAGCTTGATCGATTATATTTTTCGCAGAACGGGAAAACCGTTGTTCACGATTCGTTATAGCAGACTTAATAAATAATATACGTGAAGCAGGTGATGGAAGAGTTTAGCCTCGAAGAAGTCGTCATTTATCAGGCCATAAAAAGGCAATTATGATGAATTCCATGGGAAAGGAACGGTAGTCTAGTCGGTCTAGTCCAACTACGGTAATATGCGTCTATGAAGAAAACACACAGCGGTGTATGGTTAGGTATAACTGCGTAGTATATTATAGTTCTTGTGGTTTCCATCAGGAACGATAATTGATCGTACATACATTGTGACCGCGCTTCCAGTAGAACATCCTCGAGAATATTCAACTATACATATGTATCCCGAAGGATCAGAACCGGAAATAAAGCAGTGCAGCTCGTTATGGCATGAGTCAACTTTCGTATATCAGGAAATTGTTCATACATTTCAAAATATTGTATCATCAAGATGAGTAAAATGAAAGTACTCTACATAATTGTAATAAGTTGACTAGTTTTTTCCCTACCAGCTATGTACTGCCCTGGCCCGTCATTTTAATGATCATGGGGAAAATCAAGTGATTATTAATCATAATTGTGCAACAATTGACTTCTAATTTTAAACACAGAACAATACAAGCGGTTGACTCGAAACCGGACAAGCTGAGAGATAATTTTCTATATCTGTTCGTCTCTTGACCATCAGGATGTTACAAATCATGCTCATTCGCCTGAGCCGTGTAGACCTTGTGAAAGACTTATGGATTTAATCGCCGGTTGGCGCGATGGGAAGCAAAACTTCTATACCTGCGACGAAACTCCTTATACATTTCGACTTGTCCTTGACATTTCGTAAGTCGGGCTCCCTCGAAATATGATACCTACACAATCGAACCTACACACCGTCGTATGTATAGGAACCAGTCCGAAAAGGCACATGAGAAGATGTGTTAAGTTTTACGCATAGCGACCACCGAGGCCGCAACCGGCCGGGCGGGACGATCCGCGAGCGAATATCCCGTCGAAAAGAAACAATCATGAGAAGTAGAATGACTGCCCGAAGTATTTCGCGAGACCGGTTTTTCCTGAAGAATTATACAAGCTAATGTATCCCCATCAGACTCTCGGAGTATTTATAAATACATATAGAATTCAAAGAATGTGCGTATTTCGTAGCTGCAGGACAAGGAAAGACATCAAGCCTTAATGTAAATATGTAAAGACACGTATAGCCTTCGAGATGAACAGACTAGTAGGATTTTGCTTCACACTTACGTATATCATCATGATTCCAGTCTTCATCACTAAAACACACTGACTGACTTACTGACTGACCGTCTGACTGATTGACTGGCTAGTCAGCTGTCTTCTGCTATATATATATTATGTTACATGTGATCGCAGAGCAGTGTGATAAGCGAACCTCTTTGTAACCACAAATGCGTACAAGCGGTGGGAAAATATACATTTTCCCTGTACATTTTCCCGACTACGTCCTACGTGACTGTACTCGGGACCTGGGCACTGGGCACATGCAATGATTGTGTATACTATAATGTCCGAGACGCAGGCCTCGAGGATTCCCCAGTTAGGACTTCGATTCATGACTGATAAACACAACAAACTAACTACAATATGAACACGCGGCTCCGGTTTGGAATCGATGCTCTAGCGTGTACACTCTACAGGATTTGTTTGAGCGGTAATTGTACCCGCGTATACAGGCGGATTATAGGTCCCCCGTCTCGGGTGTAGGACTTCGCTCTCGCGATCAGTAGGTTTCAAACCTCCTCTATCCACTAGTGAATATGCTGTTCGAAGAATTTCAGGGGGACATTTTTGAGGCCAAACAACGCTAGCTATGTATGTTCGTTCAGCACAAAAAATTTGCATTTCTGCTTCCAATTTTCACTGATCGGAACTGCTTTATAAATGAGACGTCGTTGTGAATATGCTGCAAGAGTAAGTTAAAAAATTGTACGATACTTACGTTAGTATCAGGCATGTTGGTTGATCGGCAGTTTTGCTGCTTTTCCGAATAACAAGTTTCGCGAAGATCATCTTCACACGCCGGATTTCGTATACCGCCATCGAGTTCTACGGTGATAGCGATGCTTGGAGAGGGTACGGCGGCTTGCTGTAATTAGTAAAAATCAAATCTTTCTGGGGGCCCCAACTCTCCCAGTAAACCAAAACGAAATAAAACGAATTGAGTGTGTCAACAACAGAATAAAGGTGGTGCAACAGTCGGCTGGCGTAAAGTACGCACATCGCTCACTATTTTGACTATTATCTAAGCCTACGCTTCACTGACGCAAATATAATTCACACCCAGGGGAGCGATTCCATAAGAGGTGATAGAGGTGACAGAGGTGATAAGAGTGATAAAATAGATAGATCTATCTATTTACTGGGGATGAATAGATAGATCTATCTATTTTATCACCTCTATCACCTCTGTCACCACTATCGCCTCTTATGGAATCGCTCCCCAGCCATGCAGTATGAAATACCGAACACATCCATGCGAAAACATCTCGATTTTAGGCAACGATGAAGTCGTAATTTGTCAGCGCGTAAACAGCCTAAATCGATAGTATCAACGGATTACGCGCTGACAAATTACGACTTCGTCGTTGCCTAAAATCGAGATGTTTTTGCATGGATGTGTTCGGTATTTCATACTGCATGGCTGGGTGTGGATTATATTTGCGTCAGTGAAGCGTAGGCTTAGATAATAGTCAAAATAGTGAGCGATGTGCGTACTTTACGCCAGTCGACTGTTGCACCACCTTAACACGAATCATATAGATTTGAAAATAATTGTGTGGCAATTGTTTTTCATTTTAAAGAACTGATCTACAAGTCTTTCTAATTCTATTTAATCCCGTTTTCCACACAGGCAATTAGTATTGGTTTACTGGGCTGCCGTCTCTTTCTCACTCGACAATGTTCGGTCCTCTCATATACTCTTTCTAATAAACTAATGAGTTGTATGTGATTCTATGTTGTGATTTAATGGTGTTTTTTCATTCTTTTTCTTTGCAGTTTTGAGAAATTTACTCAACATAATACTTATGCAACAATGATTATGTTATATTCTCCACCGCAGCTCGTGAAACGGCCTGAAACGAATTGTTTCAAAATGTATGTATATATTGTTAATGGCACTTGACAGTATCTGTTGAGGAAGTATGTGATTTATGTTTTCGGAATTTTTAATAATATTTTTCATGAGTTTGTTATCACAAATGAATCACAATTTATCTGATTGCCAAGCTGCTGCACCTATATTCGTGCAGATAGATATCGGTATAATAGCGGATAAAGCAAAAACCAAAACGTTTGCGGTAAACAAAATGATAAATCTATGTATGAAATGCGTATTAAGGAGACATCCATGCTGATTATAATGGAATATAAAATTGTGAGATAAATTTCGCGTATATAGTCATCGACTTATTGCAAAATGGTATTACAACTGCTGCTACCACACGCACGCTCCACCTCCGACTTGTACGATATTTGACAGACAAGTACGGTGTTTTGAAAATTACCAACGATCGAGCAAAGACCCTCGATAGAATTGACTGAAAATTTTGTACATTATTAGTTCTTGATATGTGTGTATGAAAGAAAACTCTCTACAGGTTATTATACATACAAATATATGTTATAGCTCAAGAGTCGTTACGTGCTGAAATGATGGTCCATACGTAGGTATGACGATAATCGTAAATATATTCGTCATTGCATACAAGTTAGCTAACGTTTACTGATAAATAAATATTCTTATGCAACCGCCTTCTATTCCGCACCTTGAAAACACTGAAATACTAACAACAAAACACATTTTTCCCAGCCTTTTCCGCTAATTCCCTCGACTGATTTTACCCAAATTCCATACCAAATCTAGAGTCCAATCGACGTACACTATTACGTGTAGCAAATTACGTCAAAGTTCTTCGACTAGCACGGAGTTCATTTTTATATGTTCTCGGATGCGCGTGGACAATAACGTAAAGAAACATGTGGTCGCTGCAATTTAGTGAGACTCGAAAAGACAAACTAGAGTGCATCAGTCAGGTAACACAGTAGTCACATGTGCTACTGTAGTTGACAATTATCCGACCGTGTCGCCCCCCAGCATATCTGTTCCCCCGGGCCGCCCACTATGTTGTATACCTACCCTAAATGGATAAGCGTAGTACGATTATGACGATAAGATCAACAGGTGCGGTGCAGTGCATGGAGCCCGTGTTTCTTCTGTGACACGTCTGCGTTCGCTATTAATATATGTATAGTCTGCAGGATCCGCGGAGAATAGCTGCTGGACATTATCAAGTCCCTATCCGCACCTTATTGCAAGACAATTAAACACTGCAGCTACGTACTGGTATCGGAATTCTTTTCGCTGATCGCGCGAGATTTGGAAGGATACAAAAATGCAACAAGAACCACGAATCTCATTTCTATTTAATGTATCTCTGGATGCTTCACAACAGTACGGCTGACAGTACTGCACGTGTATGTGCATATTATAACCGTGCGATATACACAATCACTGAATCATCGTACATGCATGACTATAACAGCAATTAGGCATTGTTGGTTCTGCTGGATGACGGGAAGTGGATCTCTATACGCTCCAGTGAGAGGTTTACTTACACACACACGTTCAACAGGAAAGAAAGAAAAAAGGACAAGAAAAAAAGGAATTAGATGTATAACTATTGCAGTCGACGCGGTTCGTTATACTATAAGAGACCCGTGTCTAATCGTGCTGGAATTATTCATTCGATTATTGAAATCATAAGTGTTTCTCAAGTCACGGTGCGATACGCCCGGCGATCGTGAATTAGCCTTCGCGAAGGTATGCGACGTATTGAATAATCAGCATGTACGATAGAAGGATTGTATTAAATACATTTATGTGATGAAGCTGAAGCTAGCAGCCTGCAGAGTTAGCAGCCCGACGTGCTGAACTTTTCCTAAATTTGGATGATGCAATACAAATTTACGTCTGTAATTCAATAAAAGCTTATTGGGTTTCAATAAAATCGTCAACAAAATTTGGATTCATGTCCTTCATAGACTCATTTTTATCCAACGCATTTCATTTGGCTGATAATTTCAGCTCCATATCTACGTGGGTACCTACCATTCGAACCATTTTCAATATTTGTCTTCTGCACAATAAGAGATCGATGCGATTTGGAATCGATTTAGAACGCACGCGCACGAACACACTTGTAATTCGACCCGGAAGTAGCTGCGAAGAGATCACTGCAATGCAGGATCGATCGAATCCGGGAGAGGAGTCAGAAGCCCTCGGAAGAACACTGCAGGGAACGAGACATCGTGGTGCTCGTGGCGAGCATAAGACGAGACAGACGACCGCGATTTACTGAAACCGTGACTAAAGACTATAAAGCGGCTCACGACTGACAGCGACGCTGATTGTGAGACGTGATGCCTCGTGGAGAGCTCGAGTGTAGTGGGTGCTTCACTGCGGCCTGCGGGACAGACCGGCCGCCAACAGGTTGCTCGATCGGCGTCAACGGTCTTGTCCCCACCGCTGCTGTCTGCTGTCTACACTAGGAGGGCGGGTCGGTTCGATCGTACGAATCAATAATATTTGTTAAACGGCCAGGGCCAGTGGTCGGATCGGTTATTATACAGCGAGCTAACCCATGCACGTGGGACTAATCGCGAGATGACCGATCTTGTGCTCTCGCTAAATGTCATTTTACAAGTCACGACACGTTCAAAAATTAGGCAACCGAATTCGAAGAAATATTCCGCAATCGGCATTGAGTAAATTCAGACTGTAGGTAATTGACCCTTTGAATCCTGAAATATTGTCAGGGGGTATGTATTGTCGTATTGTTCCTCGCAGGCGTCGCGAAGTTGAATATACCTCCACGTGACTGCGTTACAAATTAAACGCGCCCGAGGAAAATACGCCTTTGAATCGGAAGTCGAGGTATAGGAATAATCGCAGTCGTTTCTACTGTTCAGCGAGTAGCGAATAAGCTTTTTTCCATAAACCTTGTAATACCAACATATAATTAACATCGGGTATCGGGTACGATCACGATCACGTTCAGGCCGCAAATAAGTCAGAGAGTGACGAATGTTTTCGGAACTGCTCGTGAAAATCCAATGGCATCCAATGTCATCGGTTGTTAATCAAACAACCAAAGTCAACGTTTTGTTTCGTGTCTTTGTTAATTGCAATCATAATTTACCGTCGTATACACCCATATACGTTATAGATCTACGGAAGAATTCCTTAACGCGCTGCGGGTTCCGTGGAGCTTTGACCCAGAATCTATTTACGGAAAGTCAGAAGCAATTCTCAAGTGCGAAGCAAGATTTTGACGACTCGGCATTATATACATAGGTATTTGACAGGCAGACAGGTTCCCGCCGCATCACGTGTGGGATGTTTAGACCATGGAGTAGAAGGAGACATATCTTCCTATATACGCCGTTCTCGTGGCGTGGTCAAAAATTGCCACGATATAGGTGGCGCTGTTAGCAGCCTGGAACCGCCAAATACACTGATATATATTAGAGTTCCTAGAATACAGAGTTGAGTCAATCGCCGCCATTCTGTACCGAAGCGTTGACTGAAGAATTTAAAGACTGCTAACCCTGGGTAGTTTGGTGTCCCGAGCAAATGGACTTGGTTACCCACCGAAATAACATTGTGGTATATCTATATTGTATGCACACTATAGATATAGTGCAACGTTATTTTGTCGGTAAAGTTGGAGACCGTTCGTATCCCCGAGCCCACTTGGGCCCACTTTACTTGGACACGAAACCCCATAAGGCTAGCCGTCTTTAAATTCATCAGTCAACGACCGAAGTAAAATTGCGGGAAGTTTTAAACTAATGTAAGGAAGTAATATAACGTTGATAATTGTGAATAACTGGATTACGAGCTCTTTCATGACTGAATTTTTTATTTCGGCTGTTTTGTTTTTGGAAATTCCTCGGAACATCGAACACGGTTTCACTAACGACGTTGTTGGTGGCATTGCGATATTTGAGGTTATGTTAACGCGTTACTTTAGAATCAAGGTCGAAAAGATAATGCGGGTTAAAGACTCTTGATATTATCATAAAAACTTTGTGAAACAGCATTATTTCACGATAACCTGTGTAAAACACTCTTGACCATGATGAAAATGATCGTTGATTAGATATTGAGGATGTTTATATTCAAATCATGGACGTATAATACGTCCATGATTCAAATATTCGCCCGTCTCCGCCATTACGTGCCGAAGTTGGAGAGCCAATCAAAAGGAATCATCGATTGACTCAACTCTGTATTCTAGGAACTCTAATATATTATATCGATAGATATATAGATATAATCAGTGTATTTGGCGGTTCCAGGCTGCTAACAGCGCCACCAATAACGTGAACCACATTTCGTTCTGAAGATTTGTCTCCTTCTACTCCATGGTTTAGACATTTGATTCCTGAGTCCCGTAGACTGCTGCAGTCACTCATGAAAATTCTGTAAGATGGAATCACCGATCGGTCTTGAACCTAGCGCCACCACGCTACCAGCCACGCAATCAGATATGCGCGCCGCATGAATGAATCATTATATTTCATACCAGATTAAAAAATAAGTTATTTATACAGCTACGTAGTACGGGCGGACAAGCACTGACTCAGAGAGGTGTTCGGGATAACATAGCGTATCCTTAAACCGAATCCATGTATCATTTCTACGAATCCTACGCATAGGTATGTAGTATCGTAATTCTCGAGTCATCGCAGCACGTGTCGAATTGTCAAAAACAAATTTGCGAAAGTACTTACAACATACATTCGAATGATAAGATCCCGGATAATTACAGATTCGTCGTCGTGATACGTAGTAAATTGTTTCCGCATCAGTTCCATGGAATCGTAATCTAGTCATAATATGAATTTCGGTTTCCTCATACTTGACCTGTCCCGCCGTTCCATCCGGCGAGTATAGGATTGGTTATTGCGAAGCCGGCAACACGCCCTGTTACTAGGCCCAGTCAGCTCCCTTGATAAGACCTAAATGCTAAATAAAGGTCAAAACAGATAAGAATGTAAGCACGATTGCAAAATATTTCGTACAGAACCAGTCAAAGATACTACTGGACACCAACGCAGAATCTGCTCCCCATCGTCGTCATGGGAAAATACGCTATCAAGGTACGTAGGTTGAATGCGATTTCAATCGAATTCTCGGATGGTGTGACGTGAGGTTAGATGCGCACTTGTCATTCACAGTGTTGTTGCAGTTAGAACCTCAACCACCTGTTTCCCAAGAAATGTCATTTGTTAATAACAATTGAATCTGAGCCCCAATTAGTCCCAGTCAATTGCTAGATCGTTGTTAACATCTCTTACTAATGAATTAATTATCAATTTAAATACAAACCTTAAGGTGGGGATAATCGGTGGATCAGGTTTAGACAATCCTGCCAATCAAATATTGGATAACCGTACGGAGATACCGCAGGAAAGTGCTAGAAATGAATTTGGCCTTCCGTCGAGTAATCTTTACAAAGGGCAAATTGGTGGCACAGAGGTTGTGCTGCTGTCTCGGTAAGACTCAGCGAGACTTATACATCCAAGCACGATTCCAGACTTCCATCTCCACGATGAAACCTAGGCACATATTTTCTGAACATCATTTGAATAAAAAAAAAAACAAAAAACTACTAAATATTAGGATTGTGAGAATATTCAGATCAACTCTATTTTCATCTGTAGTTCAGTATTAGAATATTGTGAGAACCCTGGAAGGTGCCAATTATCGAAATCCATGAAAATGTGCTCATCTTGAAATTTTCGGACTGTCAGTCTTCTGAAATCTAGAATCATTTCCGAAAAGATTTTGTTCCGTTAACGTTACGATGTTTGATCGCATCCATTTTCTGGATTATTCTTAAATCTGTAAAAAATAAAATCCACACAGACACGGGGTAGGTCATAAGATTAGTCCGACCAATGTGAACTACCGTGCAAACATAGAAGCTCTTCGCCTAGCTGGCTGCACACACATACTGGCATCGACAGCTTGCGGTTCGCTACAAGAATCCATCAACCGTGGAGATCTTGTTGTGCCGGATAGTTTCTTTGACAGAACGACCAAGAGAGCAGGAACCTTCTTTGATGGTACATCAAAAGTATACCAAGGTACAAATATCATTCTTTGGAATTATAACAGTTTGACCCTATGTTTGACCTTATGATTCTTAAAATCTGCCCCACATCGTATGCGTGTTAACATTACTAGTTGCAATGGTATTGATGACGCTCCAAAATAGTTATAACCAGTGATTACAATCACAATATTTGAATATACGGGGTGAATTCCTATCGTCCGGCGACTAAGAGGAGAGTTGAGGTGGCCACGGGTCCAGTATCGTCAATTGTTTGTTGTTTTCAACGAATTGAATCGTCAGAACTCACCGCAAAAATTGACAATTCGGGTTCGTGGCCGCCTCAACCCACCTCTTAGTGGCCGGACGATAGGAATTCACCCTGTATGATAATGAACTTGCATAGGAATATGTCACGTACCAATGGAGCCTGCATTTCATCCCAATCTCCGGGAAGTTATTATTAAAGCAGCAGAAACTTTGGCAATAAAGGTGAAGGATGGAGGCACCATAGTGGCTATAGAAGGACCCAGGTTTTCGTCCAAAGCAGAAAGTCGTGCCTTTCAACAATGGGGTGGAGATCTGATTAACATGACTATTTGTCCCGAGGTATGGATAGTCGTCGATTCCCTGCTATGGACTGTTGGTGAATTAGAGTTAAAATAATGTTCAATTATTGTATCACAGGTATGTTTGGCAAAGGAGGCAGGCATTCTTTACGGAGCCATCGCTTTAGCTACCGATTACGATTGCTGGAAGGATACGGGAGAAAAAGTTTGCGTCGCCGATGTGATAGCTGTATTCACAAAGAATGTTAGTAAAGTAACTCAACTACTTATTGAATCTGTCAAGCTTCTCGGTGCCTCTTCGAATCAAGAAATGTGGGATGAAAAGATCGATGAACTGAAGGTAAGACCCAGGGCATATGCGATGGATGTAGTTTTCCATTCGCTGAGAATAGGTAAAAAGTTTGGGGAGATGGCACAGAAAAAGTTTAAAGAAACTTTCTTTTTCAGAATTTGGTCGCGTGTGGAAACATGTCGTCAAATAAATGAGCCTAAGCTCTGCAGAAAGCTCTGCGTAATCTCTACAGCTGTATAATACCGACCTTTATGACTTGTACGAATCTTGCTTATGATTAAAATAATTGCTATTCAACTATTGATGATGTTACATGTGTTTGGTATAATCTATTTCATAATACCCAATATCCTTGAAAAATCTATTTTTTATCATGGTAGTGGAATTTTGTGAAAGTGGGTGAAAGGAAAGGCGGTTGGCCTTGAAAGGATAAAAAATCTTAAGCTGCTATATGAATAATACTTACGATAACGGAACGTGATATTTATTTATAATGTATAATAACATAATATAGAACGAACGACCGATAAATCGTTCCTCCAAATATATCTACAAATTACAATATTTTGCCCTCTGCTGTTTTCTTCATCGATTCCAACTTTGTTACATTATACAATTTATAATACATTCACAGAAATAATAAACGAGTGTTTTATTATCTATCACCCACTGCTACCTAAAATTATCCGGAAAATTGGAAAATAATCAAAAGTCTACTATATTTATTCTACACACCTGGCATCGATTGATTCAAGAATAGTGTTTCCTCACGCCAAATACCTGGCGCTTAAGATTGTTTAGAAAAACAAACAGGAAAGAAAAAAGAACTGGGAGATAAACGAATCATATTCTCTCAGAAAATGTACGTACCATTGAAACTGAGTTACATTCGAAAGTGGAAATTCCACACATTGAAATTGCGCTTAATTTTCATGCAAATTATGAAATGTACGAAATAATACATGTATACTTTCTATGAGTACAGAACTCGCAATAACTAAATAATCAAGATATAAAATAGTAAGCCGACGAGATAAAAGACAGCACCATTGTTTCAGGTGTAGCCGATGTTAAGACTTCTTTATCTTTAATTTTTACCATGCAAAGCAATAATACTTGGAATGCGCAATGTTTCAAATATACGAGGACTGGTTTAACCAAATTCATTTCGAATTTTCATTCACCTTTTATCCGGGTTTATCATTTTTAATCGTGCTACAAACGTCGGGAGCTGATTGGCGTTTGGGGAGAATTAAAAATGACTTCTCTCGAAATACTGAGAAGTATTTCTCCATTTAAACAATGTGAGAACGGCCAACGGGGCACTGTTTTAATTCAACTTACAACGATATTAATCAGGAATTCGATATCGTGATTGGAATTTGAACTTACCAATTGAGCATGTGTTATGAAGCCACAATGCAATTAAATAAGGAGGTATGGAGCTGAAGGCACGTTTCGTTGCTTGTCGTCTTATGATTTTTTTCGTTTCATTTGTTTCCACATGTATAAAGATAATATTCGTGTATATATTTTTTTGCGATACCTTCTAGTCAATAATCTTAACCACCTAAGACCCGCTTTATTTTAAAACTTAAATTACCACAGGAAAACAATGATCAGGCTTTACCCTACCCCGCTGTCAGCAAACTACTACGATATTCCGATAAAATATCAGAAAAACTATAAAAGCGATACATGCAATTACATATGAATATTTCGTATAGGTATGTATAGTAAAATATAGGTAATAGCTATAACGTTAAACTGTATTTACGTCCTCGATGTACATATACCTAGTAAAAGATTTATGTTTGCAAGGCGACAAACAACGCTTCGTGTTTCTACCTCCCTAAAAAATTTTCGAGCCACGGTAGCTCCACTCGACCAAGCAGAATATCAGTACTGGCCATAATCAAAGTCCAAAGATTTGAAACGGTTCCAGGAACGTTACCCAGTTTCGATGTTTACTAATTCAATCGCTTATTTAGGAAAAATATCGATTGCCATTTGATTTGAGGGAACAGTTTGTATTGTTAAAAACGAACGCTTGTTCCCTTGCACATCATTTGCACCTGGGTGAGTATTTCTATTGATGTCAGAAGTGAAAATGCTTATTTTCAAGTGTAACTGAATAGAATCTTGGAATATCATACAGCGTTATTGTTACATGTTGGAACCCAAACTGAAGTTACCACGTGGAAAGTAGACTAGGAATTATTTCTACACGCTCAGAAGGGTATCACATATTGTATCAGGTTTGGTGATTTTTTTTTCGAAAATAGGCAATCGCATCAATATCGTGTCGAAAGGATGAAAAAGAAACAGAAGTAAAATGGCTGGTAGTATTAGCTAAATGGATTTAAATTTATCTAAATAACTAATATAGGAATTCTTCCAAGAAAATGTGTTTTTTAAACCCTCGGCCTGCGGTAATTACCTTCTCTCATTCAATAATACTAACGGGGTAGTTACAGTTATATGATGGAAAGACACTGAGGAACACATAACACTGAGCCACATTTCAATAAAAGTTATTGTCTCGTTAGCTATATATTCCATTTATCAATCCGGATGAAATACTCAAGTTTTTAACGCAATTCAATAGATTGTTCGGAATCGTTACGTTTTCTAGTAAACTAAATTTTTTCAACCATTATTAACTAATAATACTCCAGAGAGTCTAAAAGGCCTCAACAAAATAAAAATGTGCCTCAGAATTATTTGGTCCGCGATCCGTCAGTTTTTTAATTTTTTGTTATTTTTTTGTTTGTTTTTTTTTCCTTTCATTACCTATTATAATTACTTTACTTAAATATTTCTTCTGTGCCATTGCGACAGGGAACGGTGGAATCTTTTTTCGGTAAAACGAACACATAAGGCTACCGAATGAACTTGTGGCTGGGCTTGATTGAACTACCGTTTATGTTTTTTTTTTTTTTTTTGCTTCGTCTTCAATTGTCTGCACACAGTATTTACAAATAGACACGTCGCATATTATGCCGAACTGTGTAACCGGTGATACCAAAAACTTTGATGCTAACATTACATTGGCTCATTATAAATCCTTGCTGTTGAACACTAGCGAAAGGGTTGTTGGTGAGACATTGATATCTTTGTCGTCATGGATTATTCTCCAGGACAATATAGGGTCTGATTTTGTTTCATCAAATTTTTAGTCAATAAAAATATGAAATATTATCAATCTTGGCAACGGCTTGAAATATGGGTACATATATACAGAGGAAACGCCCTTTTTGGTATAAACGGTCCAAAGTTCGGTTGGCTATCGACACGCACCTGTTGCCCGAAACATACCTTACGGGCAAGGGACGTAGAACAGGATGGATGTACGAGGGAGAGGGGTTGTGTGCTGCGGAACAGTGGATCCATTATTCATTCATTATACCTTGTTGTCAACCATATCCACATTGATCTTGTAGTAGACGTAAGGATAGTAGTCACTCTGTCCGAAACCCAATCCCGGTATGTCCACACTCTGTACCCAAAAGCAAGAGGAGTTAGAAAGAACAAACAATCATTACAATGCTCCAACACTTACATCCTGGTTCGCAGAATGTGCATTTCCACCAGACGTAGCAGAGGAGTCAAGATGCGCGTAGAGCTGGTTTAGAACATCGCGCAGTCTTTTACTACTCTTCTTATTTGGCTGGAGTAGAATAGCCTGGAAGTTGACTGGCAATCCGTACCTAATTGCATACGTTACTTTGTTAACTAGAGAAATATGCAACAATAAGTAACATGAAAAGGACCGAAGAATATGTTTGACTCTACCGATATTGAAAGATTTCTAAACCCACCTGAGGACTGATTCCACAAAAACGCGCAGAGCTTTTACATGAATCCAAGCGCAGAAACATTCGCTGAAGTTGACCTTGAGCCATCTGACCAGGGGTCCGAACTGCTTCTTCTTGTCCGTCACGAGTTTTGTTATTTCATTTTTACCTTGAATGTAGAGCAAATCGATAGTCAGACTCGATAGTCATTGATTAATAACATGATACGATACATAAATTGATCTTTTCACTTTTACTCTTATTGCTTAATTATCTGTAAATATCTAAACAGCAACGTTTATGGTGTATAAATAAATGAGTGAATTACCCGCAGCTAACTCTTCCTCGTTATACGTGAAATCACGAACAATAAACTTCTTCTCCCTAGCATGCAACTTGAATTCCTCGACGACTTTCTTGAACAGAGTTACTGTGAAGAGCCCATATTCTTGATCCTGGCTAATAAGCTGCGTGCTGCGTGGTACTATCATATCGGTCAGCTTTTCGTATACAGCGTGCCACTCCTGGATGTTTGTCCTAACAATTATTGTCTGGCATTAGAAGACTAGACTTAACTTATATTAGTTTGCAAGCTGCGTTACTTCTGTATACCAGAGAAATTCGCATCCAACAGTACGTCTTTACAAAATACGCAACAAATACTGTGGACTTGTCCCAGATTGCGCAATAAATCTGAGTCAAAATCTGAATCTGAATTCGAACATACATGCCAATGCCAGAACCACAGTAGGTGATATTCTGAAAGTGGGACTCATTTCGCTAGCTTAAAACTGAGGTATCCTGACAAGTTATAAGTTGATGCAAATGAACAAATCATCTATCGATGAACCGCACCGACTATACAAATTCGGAAGAGAGTCAACGAGACCAGACGTAATACGATGTGTAAAAATATCTCATTCATTTATATTAGGCTTACTTGGGTACAATTACAAGCAGCGTTGAGAGATACTCGCTGTCAAGGATGAAGTGCTCCTTTTTTACGAGATCCGCCAGGTTGCGAGTCAACAAGCTCCCTCTGTCAAAGAGAACAAAACGATCATTCTTAGATGAATTCACTTCTGCAATGCTTGGCAATAGGAAATTAGAAAGGAATAGGTATCTTTTCGATCATGTGAAATGTGAAACGTTCATAAAGAGTATAAGCACAACTCACGTCTGCTTCTTTTCGAGATTTTGCAGGCTTCCTTTAAGGTTGTTGTAAGTCGATGACTTAGTTTTAAGATCAGCATCGATCTGTCCCACTTGTTTGCTGATAATATCAGCAATGTTGCGCAGAGACTGCTTTATCGGATACTTGGCCATGTCCCATTGGAATCTTGTTATGTACGTTGGCAGATCACCTAATCGCATTGATTCGTTTAAAATAAGTTCACTCATAGAGCTTTTCATACTGCACCAATATCAACATTCGAATCAGAGCCCACTGTGTCAAGGAACTAATGATCAAGAGTTTCATTTTTATTCAAGCTACATATTCACGAATGATACAACCTCTGAACGCTGATCATATTCGCTGATACATCGAATTTTTTGTGGAAAGAACAAGCTCTGGCGACATCAACGAATAAAATATTTTCGCTTTTGTACCGTAACTTATTTGGTTGGAGCTGTTGGCATAGCAAGCTAATTATTTTTCTAATTGTGCTCCAGAGTACAAAAATAACAACACCAGGAACACGTTCAACTTGCTTATGAATAAAAATTTATCAGAGGTGGAGTGGAATCCATCTCTTCAGCGTCATTAATTTCTTGCACATCATATTACAGGCTCTGCTTGGAAAGTCAAACAATGCAGAGGTGAACCATAGATGTATGGCGTGACGTAAAATTGCAAATAATTTTTCAAGCCATTTTTCTGCAAACATTGTGCAGTATAATGTAAAGTACAAGTTTCTACGGTACAACAATGAACGTAAAGATTGGGTTTAGGGAACTAGAGCCACAACACATTTTTAACTCGTTTGCTCTCGCGCAGTTCACCAAAATAAAGTTGCATTGATCAGCAGTAAAAAGACTGGAATTCAACGTTCAAAGTATTCAGCATCTGGTTTCCTGTGGGAACATTTGAATTTCTTCGACAATCCGAAAGTTTTGATCTCTAGATTAGCGAGCAGCTTAGAATAAATCATTAATTGTAAGACTCCGGGTACATTGCAGGAACTGTTCATGTTGCAGTATCTTTTCAGCTTTATCGGCAAATATTGTCGACTATACAAAATAGATAAGAAATGACAAAGTGCAAACTAGACTAATGTCAATTGGCAGTGATTCGCATCTTGATCTCTTTGCTGCAGGTTGAACAACCAGCACTAAGGCAAAAGACAGTTGAAATGCTTCGTTGAGATAGTTGACAATTGATTATTGAAAACGAATTCCCGATTGCAAGCTGCTGATTGGTAGCTAGCCAGTTATTATTGCACACACTGGTGATTTTGTACGGTGGTTCAAAAGTGATGACCCGACCGACTTACATAGCTAGATCTACAAATGTAACATCATTTGACAACAGATAACCGAAGAACGAGACGGGTTGTGTATTTAAATCAGAGCGAATCTATACTTTTGGACCGCCGTGTATGCTCGTATAGCTAACGACATTACACAGATAGCTGTGCAGAACAGAAGGGGTTAGAGCAAAGCATAGAAGAGTTTGACACGATCGCATCAGCTTGGATTAGAGGGACAAGGGTGAATAATTAATTTGGACTCTATCAAGAAATACATAGTTATTCTGTTAATATTTCCAAAGTGATATTTTGGTCCATGGAAATGATGATTATACGTTTTAATCAGTTATTCATGTACGAAAGTTCATCGTGCAACATGTAAAATAGTCAAAAACGAGAGAGAACATGCGTTAATAGCTTATCAACCTATGGATAGCAATTTATATTTTTGTTGTTAATTGTGTGAAGTTTCTTACCGTACTAATGTATAGATTTCATAATATTTGTATTTGTAATGTATTGGTATCGTTTGTTCAGTATTGTCTTTTTGGTATTGAGAATAAAACCATATTAATTGTAAGGACTATGAAAGTATAAATGAATTGCCGACATTTGTATCTATCATAATTTGTAATCAAATGTATCGTTGAAACGCAAATCGGAGTTGGAGAGGAGAGCCTGCTGGCGGTTTGCAAATTCTGGATCATTTGAGAAAACGTTATCGCTCATTCCCTGCGTAATGCGAAAATAGCAGCAAGGCCAACCAATTAGCTAATTGTATGAAAAGTTGGAAAATAATTCACGTGGCTCTCTACAGCTGTAGAGACAAGTAGACCAAGTCTGAGGAGAAGATAACACATGGAAAGATCCACATCTTACAGCAATATTATTGAGTGCTGATTTGTCCAAACGCTATTGTTCAATATGAAATTATATGCAAAGTTGTAATTTTGCAAAAATAGGTCAAGTTTTATTGAATTTTTTCCTTTTGTGACTTGTCAAATGATCCAGTGTAAATAAAAAGAAGCTGAACAATCTCACTAAGACACAAGGCCTCTGGGTGATAAGACAAAAGTAATACCAGCAACTAAGATAAAACTTGGACAGGAATTAAAAGCAGAAGAAGAAGAAGAAGCGAAAGCTTAGGAGGTATTCAACGTTAACAATTGACCGGAGTGATTTCCTGGACGAAAAGGAAGCAACGTCATCAGCTATTCTCCATTCCCGTGGTTACAGCAGTTTGAGCTAAATTTCGACTGCATGTCGGGGAATGAAGATGTTCAGCAAAATGGTGAAATACAATGGAATCAAGCAATAGTTGGGATTACTTTGGCTGATATTGATTTGCTCTTTGGTTTGGAATGAAAACTTTGGAAAATAGCGGCCAAACAGGACGAACCCTCCGGTTCCATGCCGGGAT
The DNA here is from genome assembly GCA_963989295.1 of Ametastegia equiseti. Lineage (NCBI taxonomy): Eukaryota > Metazoa > Arthropoda > Insecta > Hymenoptera > Tenthredinidae > Ametastegia > Ametastegia equiseti. The sequence goes on from OZ022390.1 coordinate 27,720,912, forward strand.
AAGGGTATTGTGGGATAATTTGCTTGCCGATCATCGTTCAGGGTGCAACTGGAGTTGGAAGTTGGGGGTTGCGTTGTGAATAGGATTGACGAGGCCGAAGAGGGGTGGTTGGTGATAGGACGGGTACCTGGGCTGGGCAAATCGCTGCTAGATTCTTGTTCTTGCTCATCGTTCTCATCCGACTGTTGATTGGTAGACGTGTGACGTTTTTTTTTCACAATTCCAGAATGCCCTGCCTGCTCCAGATCACTTTTGTCGTAATTTTCATCCTCCGATGAGAAGCAGGGAGACGGACTGCCGAGGGTAGGGCTTGGGGTTGGACTAGGTGGGTTGGAAGCTGCGCACCAATGGGTGTGGTAGCACGAATAGATCGACGACGAATCGTTTGGAGTTCGAACTTCGCAGGCGCCTTGGGAACTGGATGATGATCTCTTTTCTGAGTTGGAAGGATGTTGGTGATGTTGGTGGTGGTTGTGGTGGTGGTGGTTGTGGTCGTGGTTGTGATGATGGTGATGACGTTGGCGATGATGCTGACCTACGGAGACTGTCAACCCTGGTTCTTCTGTTTCCCTCCATTGTTCGCGCCGCTCCCTGGAAGTCTTGTTTGACGGGGTGACGGGTGTGTTTGGCGGAGTGTCCGGTTCCCCACCAAGGGGTGAAATCTCCCCATCCATTGACGCTTGACCTATCCATTATATCCCAGTCCCAATCTCCTCGCGTTTTTTTGTTTTTTACGTCTCATTCAACTATAATTGCGTCCTACGCAAATGCCTAACGACAATAGCAACTAAATAAAACCAAAATAAAGGGAATTTGACTTCGGAAGTATTGAAACAGAGCGTCAAGTTGAGTTGGTAAGCCTAGTCGACATCTAGGATCTTGCAGAAATTGCCAGAAATTCAACAGGCGTAGGCAGGGATCGAAGTGTTGCAATCGGATTTTGCTACGGGTCTACGCTGCTTTATTCGCAACAAATATAAAGCTTCGTGATATCTCAATTAAATAAATCTTACGGTGAACGCATGATTAGATGAAACTTTCCATCTCCAGTTTTCAGTAAGTAATTCACTAGTTTCATTTGATAAGAATTAACAAGTGGTTGCAGAATCTATTTTGCACGATTGCAATAATTCCAGTATTTTGGGGATTATTTTGATACATTTGGGTAAAATATTAAAAAGAAGATTCTGAATAATTTCAGTTCTGCAAACTGGTTGGAATTCGAATAGACAAGACCTGACGCTCCAAGAAATTCTCCGAGTTTTGAACAAAAGCAGAATGACGACGGAGTAAAAATAAATAAAACGAAAAGATCAAAAAGTGTAAAAAAATATATTCAAAGTAGTAAATGGATTATAAATAAATGGGCGCAGAAACGGTATGACAAAAGAGGCTGCAAATAAATATTTTTACCGTGCAACGCAAACAGCCAATAACTTCAGGAAGTGTAGAGAAATTTAAGGTAACTAAGGAATGAAACCTACGCGGTTACTAATCGAAGCTCGATGACCACAGTAACCCAAGCGACTCCTTTGATCGTCGAGTTTGTACGTTAAATTTGTATCATGCCGAGAATCGTGGTCCCAACGCCCGGATGAATATAGACTCATTCGCTTCCTTGTAGTAGAGATCAGTCGAGTGGCCTTTTTTCTCAACATACTTTGACTTTTTTTTTTTGTTTATTCTTTCTTTATATAACTCATTCCAACCCTTCGGGATGTTATGTACAAAATGTCAACGGTGTGGATACATGTTAGATTTTGTCAGAAAAAGAATAATAAGAAAGGCGAGGGAAGAGGGTTAGTGTGGTCCAACTGAATCAAAGCAAGCCAAGCGACACCGCCAACAAAAATTGTACGTCAAAAAAAGGTTAATGAAAAAACAAAGCATCGTGAAATTCTCTTCAAAACAAACCCAAGGAACCAAGCACTCTACGTACATGTAAATTGAATCATAGGTATCACATGGTAGAATCGTACGGTGGCTAACACACTGACTGCAATAGAATACTCAATTCTAGCATAGATCACCGATTACAAAGATCAATTTTCAATCATGTCTTGGGATACATATCTCGAAACTGTTCGCATCCATTAAAAACCAATTGGTCTTTGGCCAAAACTTGAATAAGACATGTTTTGCATCTTTTCCAGCAACATCTTGCTGTGATAAAAAATCTAATAAGAGATTACAAGCTTCGAGCTGAATTTGCATGAATTTGTTGTTGGAATTATTATTATTTCAGCGTATTGGTGACCCACCGTACGGATACCCAGCATGAGATAATTACATACGTTATCGTATTATCGTATACCATAGGGCATAAAAGGAAGTTGGGGCATAAAACAGGTACCCTTTGCATCAGGGTCGTGATTAATAACTCAAGTTGGGCTTTAACAAACTTAATCAAGAGGTGTTTCAGAACTATCGATAAAATAAATCAACTCCAATTTGTGTGGTTGTATAGTGTTGTGTACAGTATTAATTGCTCTACCACGAATCATGGTTGACCGATAATATGGATGTAACGTACGGACGAGCGGATACGTAGTATACTCGGGAGTTCAAAATCTTTATCAAAATATTCACGTATCTACATATTTGATAGAGAACCAACAGTTTCCCATACCACGCGCTTGTATCATTAGTAACTGCGATTATATATCCTCAGAAACGTGTGCTGAAAACTGCGTTAATACTTGGACTATATCTGTCTACAAGTGGCAATGAATCATAAAATTCGACTTTTACCTGAGTGTCATTGAAAAGACTAGATAAAACCAGGTCATTGGAAAACTCTTTCAGATACCGGTCCTTCAAACTATCCCATTCTGGAAGTAATTCTTTCAATTGGCTTCTAATTGGACAATTACATTCTCAGGATCTATTCAATGATAAAACGATTGAAGATATTTAAATGTGAAATTAGTTCGAGATGTTCTCCTAGGTTTAGACTCCTGAACTCCCGCGTACAGAGTAACCATGAATTTAGTTACAACGACAAGACGGATAAATAGATAAGACTTATAGCGGAAGGTATGCAAAGTACTCACTGTTGTTGGCCATGAGGTTCTCGTGAAGTTTGTCTCTCTGATCTTCGAGAACTTCTCCCAAGTAGGTAGCGACCTTGCGAGTAACCTGCTCGACGAAGGTATCCAGTTTTCCAAGGTCATCAGAAAGTCCAACGAGCTGGTCCAGGGTCCCGACCTTCAGGTCCGGTATGTGAAACTTGAAGTTTGAGGATAGCGAATTCTGTTTGGAGGTAAGGTTGTTCATCGCCTCCCATGTTTGCTGGCAGGTCTTATCTCCTGGGGCCGAAATGAGCCAGTATTCCGTCATCTTGATTTTTATTGGCTATCGACCACTTGTTAGCTAGTCGATCGACAACTTCTGTAACATTCAATCTCACGTTAGCTCTGAAAAGACCTACCGCCGCTTGCTCGCTCGCAAAGCACGAGCATTTCCACTTGTTTTTTGCAAACTTTCATTGATTAACTGAAGGATAAATTTTAGCAAATGGTCTCAAGGAGGGAATAGTCGTCGCTTGAACAAAAATCTTTGTATGTGGATGGAAATATCCCCTGGGATTTGGGAGATTGATAAAAGGGGGCGTGGCACCTTGGCGTTTCGTCCGTACGATTACGTAATTCCTGCCATTTCCACGTGACTGGTACGCGACATACGATGCTACGATATAAACGCGATGCAATCGATATAGAACAGCGAAATAATAATACAGTCCGAAAGTTTCGTTAGGATGTGCGTTCACGGCGGCACGGCCTTGAGACTGGCTGCTAGCAGACGAGTAGCCAGACGGACAGTCGGCGCCTGCAGACACTTCGGGTTATAAGGGGAAAAAAATCAATAACCTACCCAGCGCGTTAGCTTGGCGAAAACGCGAATATCACCGGAACTCTTACGGAGGACGGGAATCGAGGCTGAAACGAAAACAGCAACTGGCCAGTTTTTCGGAGAAATTTATCTAGGCTACGCGGCTGAAAGAAGTTATGTTACAAACAGCAGGGGCCCACCCAGCACCCAACCCACCACTCACTCTACCCTCTCGCCGTTCTGGTATTACTGCGCGGTAAATAGGCCGACTTAACACCCGGGAAATCGTCGAAGGGGTTAGATCTTCGTTAGATATTCAAAGTATTCACCTGATGGTCAAGGATCTCGTCGAAGCTCAACTAATTCAACAATAAACTGAATTTCTCGCGAAATTCAGACGGATCGCGCACCCTACTCGACTGCCACCTTCCACCATTATCTCACGTGATTCGGTGCTGCCGTCTACCGACGCGTTTCCAACTTAAAACTAAACAGCTGACTGCCGCGCCCATTTTCTTTTCGTCATTTTTGATTTTCCGAGCACTGTTTTCCGCTGCTCGCAAGCCTCGGGGTTAGGTTATGTTATTGCGTTTCGGTAAAGTAGATTAGGTGCGCTCCCCGTCTGTCATAGTTCCAAGGTCCCAGACACGCTCGAGGGTATCTAGTTCGTCAGACCTCTTCCTGGTACTTGAGCCAAAAGCTCTCAGCTCCTAATAAATCGTAACAGATACCGAAAAACCAGAATGGGTTGCGATGGCGGAACAATTCCGCGTCGGGACGAACTTGTGCGAGTGAAAAAGAAGCCAGAACAGGTTAGTTCACTCCCGAAAACACCATCCTGTCATCTGTTGTCTGTGTGCATTCGTTTATCCTTTTCTTCGTAGACGAATCAAATAACCCTCGAAAATCCACTGGGCTATATAATTCTCACTATTATTTTCACTATAAGATTTCAAACAAGTATTTCTCTTCCACGCAGAAAGACAAAGATGCATTCGTTTATCCTTTTCTTCGTAGACGAATCAAATAACTCTCGAAAATCCACTGGGCTATATAATTCTCACTATTATTTTCACTACAATATTTCAAACAAGTATTTCTCTTCCACGCAGAAAGACAAAGATGCAGAGCTATCCTTTAGGTGGAAGCATTGCGCCATAAGGCAGCTACCATTGCAGGCGCCCATAGTGGCTTGTGGCCTGGGTCGCCTCTATACGAAGGAGTCTGTGATCGAAGGTTTGCTGGATCGCAGCATGCTACCAGAAACGGCGAAGCATATCAAAGGTATAAAGAATGTCAGAGACTTGAACCTGACCGACAATCCCGCTTACGAGGGTCCCAGAGCAGAGAAAGGGGATTGTTACGTAGACGGAGGAAGAAGTCCCTACATTTGCCCCGTAATAGGCCTGGAGATGAACGGCAAGTACAAGTTCTGCTTCTTGTGGTCGTGCGGATGCGTGATGAGCGAACGAGCCATCAAAGAGGTCAAGACTAAGGTAAGGCCGCTGATTCGATTTCAAACTTTTCCCTCCCGACCCGTGTATTGCCATCAATTTCACACCTACTGTTTCATCTTCGCTAACAGGTCTGCCACAAATGTCAGCAGCCTTTCGACGAAGCTGATATGGTGATAATGAACGCAGAGGGAGAAGACTTGGAGCGTATGGAGGCACGCTTGCTGATGCGAAAATCGCAGAGGAAAGCACAGAAGAAAAGGGCACATGATTTAGAGAAGGTTGAGGGCGGCGAAGGGAGTGTCGAAGTAGGGGAAGGGAAGGGGAAAAAAAAAATTAAGAAGGAAGAAACAGAGGGATTGTCGAGCAAAAGTAGTAATAAAAATTCTGCCGAAGATCCTGCTTACAAGAAATCCAAGGACAGCTACAGCGTCGCCAAGGATCCTAGAGCAACAGAGGTCTTCAAGAGCCTCTTTACCTCGCACAAATCCGCTAGCGAGCAAACCAGGGCTCACTGGGTTACGTACAATCCATTTTATAACTAAGCTGTTTCCCGAAATTTTGATCCACAATAAATCTCCGCTTGGTGATCACTGGTCAAATATACAAGAGGAACCAATCCCCGGTTCAATATTTCCGCCCTTCAACCGATTGTGAAACTCTAGTGAGATTCGAAATAAAGAATATATAATTCTGATTTGTAATGATATTAGCTAATTCTACATAATGTTGATGTCTGTGAACTTGGTGTTTTTTTGTTTTCTCTTCTTTCTTATCATTGTCTGTCTTTGAATAAGAAGTTCTTCTACATGTATTTTGTACCCATCTCGTTAACGAGATTCTAATATTATTCATTTGTGTTAAGTAGTATCTGATTAATTTGTTTATGATTCCCATATTTTCAGCCAACTACCTTAGCGCAGCAATCATTGTCGACTTCAAAGACACAAAAATACAGTATGAACTGTGTTAAAGATCATTCACGAGTAGGAAGTAGGGTCGGAAGAATAAGTCTATTAGATGAATGGATTTCCAAAGATAACTGAAGCCAATCCTATTAACCGGTAATCAGCTAGTGATACTCCTTGGGACGGTCTTGACCAAATCTGAAGAATCATGTCTCTTCGAGCTCATACTTCATTGGTTTCTATATAGTAAGTATGTCAGCCAGAACGCTGCCGATGAGTCGCTAGTTATTTGATTGGATTTGGATTTGGTTCAGAAGGAAAGCCGTTTGAAATATAGGTATTAGGGTGATTTCTATTATTTCTTAGGTATTTAACAATAATATAACATGTGTATAGGTTTTAAAGCTTCTAAATCGTATAGATCATGAGTGCATATTCTTCCATTTTGGCAAAGGAACAATAATTCAACTCTGTTCCATAGAGTGAACAGTTTGGTCGTATGTAAAAGACGAATGCCCTACAACAAACGCCTATTGCATGTCTCATAAGTATAATTTCAAGCCCTAATATTCGTTTGGTTATTAATTTATTATCAATATTATTGTATGAAAACTTTAAAAAATCTCACTTATCCGATAGATAATTGTCTAATTTCTTTGTACGCCTTAACTATATTGTTAAAATCATCGCAGAGTCCGTGCAGACTTGCTCTTCCTATAATATCAAATGAATTTGACGGAATTTTTTCCTATACGTATTATTTATATTGTTTACTCCAGTTAGCTCCAGTTAGCTAGGCATTATTAGTTAGTTGGTGAAAATCAATCGAATGTGATAGGATTAAAAACATTAGGGGAAAAAAAAAAAAAAAAAAAAAAAACATACAAAATTACAACAATAAGTACACCCCGTATGAAACTCTGTAGCGAAAGTCGTTATGGTTTGCCTAGTTGAGAATGACTTACTTGAGACTCAATTATTTATCATAAGTAAAGTTTGTCGCGTTCATTCGACGTTCTTTCAGACAGGTGTAATTTTCGATCACTAGATGTTTAAAGTATAAAATACATACAAGTATAATTTAAGTGTTTGATTTTAGTGAAATTGAAAAATAAACATTTTCACACCTAATCATACTCCACTGTTCTCTATTTAAGGCACTAGCAACAATATTGTTTGGTATGCTGCAATAGTAATAAGGTTTTAGTTAGTCTTATGAAGCATTAGTTCACCTCCTTTCCCTACTTTTTCCTATTCGGGCCACCCCAGTGTTCCATCTCATCAAAATACTCAAATTTGATCAACTTTGGAATGCGCTACCACTTGTCTTAGATTCCACAGGCTCAGATTCATCGCGAGTTAGTCTATCGAAACTAAACTGACTCAAATTTCATTCGATCACTAATCCATATACCTATATGTACACAAATCATTTAGGCATTTCTTTGAAAAATACCGACATAATGCCCAAGGCCTTGAAGGCACTCGGCTAAAGCACAGCATGTATAATATGAAAAGTAATCGCACCACTTCCAACGTTGTCAATCTGAACGTCTTTACGTGACAGAAAACGAAATATGCATTTACATTACCTAGCTAATATAATATTCCCTATGTACGAATCTATGCTCCTGCGTAACTTTGGGTTTGATCCACCTTTCAGCAGCCATAAGTTTGTGTATCAAGGCCTAGCCCATCCCTCCGCTACATCTGAGGTACTCTGCGGGTAGCGATGGCTTGGATAACTCTGCGCAATCTACCGGTAGCTCTTTTTCTACGAGGATGTCGTTTTGCTGTACAGTAACCCCAACGGCTGAATGCGCAAAGGACAGCTACTCCAAGCGCCACGATCCCTGCCAGTAATCGCCACTGTTCTCGGCTGGTCCACCATCCACTGTCTGCAATATCTTCCTCCTCTTCTTCGGGGTCGCCGTTTCTACCGATAGAGTAACGCGGAATTGCGCCATTTACGTTTCCGCCACGTCGTCTGGGCCACGTAGAGTCAGATTCTTGGAGCTGTGGAACGGCTACGATGAAACTATCACCTACTGAGAGGAGTTTCTGCGACTTGTACAAATTCCTAAAGGTTCAAAGTCGATTTAACAGCTTTTCCTATATGACTTATGCTTTGCGATATGCCTTAAACCACAAGCTGAACTATAGAGAATACTAACGCGGGGACAGACTCGTTGAGCGGTTGAGGCGTAGCCAGTATTGGTACAGGGCAAGATGGGAGCGGTCGCAAACGCCCGCCACCGCCACCATCTACTTCCAATACTTTACTGTGACGATTCAGATGACTGCCTTCCATACGCTGAGGAAGGTCCATTTCAGCTGCAGCTCCATCCTTGCCAAATAAATTTCCATTGCGTCCGCTTGCCTCTTCGAATATGGACGGTACGCGGCCGGTTGTAGCGAATTCCAAAATAGCATCCAACATCCAGAAACACGCTGCAGCAGAAAAATTCAATATTTTAACGATTATCTCCACCTATCGAAGAAATACACTGAATCGTATAAATGAATTAACGACGATAGAAGTACAAAGAATATAGGAATGTACGTTTTTGTTGGTGGCTATCATCGATGCAGTTGGAATCGCCATAAACGACGAGTCTACCAGCGGATTTTTTCTCTTTATTCTTTAGTTCGACCTGTTGTATATCATTTTGTAAAGCGTCGTCGACAACGTCGTAGCGGCGATTAGTTGCCACGTGACTCTGAGTCTGAACAAGTCCTAAAATTGGTGCAAGCTCTAGTTGTTTGACATCGCCTTCGGACAACAGCTCCTGCCCTTGGTCTTTCAATTCGACACTCAATACCACCCCATCTTGCGGAAATCTGGTACACGCGAAAGAAATCGAATGTAGATATTATAGATTTTCAACAATAAATAGAAAGAGAAGAGCATAGAGATAATTGAAGTAAACATCACTGGTTAGGATCATTCTACCTAGCGATCGTTGTGCCGGATGCAAATTTGACTGGAGGATGTTGGCCGAGAGTAAATTGTCCGTCACGCACAGCATCCCCAAAGGCTACACCCCAGTTGGTGTAGAGCAAGTCATTCAGAGCAGGCACATTAGCACCACCCGTATCCGGGACCCACCATTGACGCGTGTTTTCGTCGTAAAATTTCACTTTCTTCATAACGGTCACATTGTACCAATCCGCAAACACCACAATAGACAAACCTTCTTCCTCCACGTCCAGCTTCAATTTTGCTACCTGCATCAAACCGGATTGTTTTCAGATAGTGAATATTAAATGAAATCGTTTTTTCTAAGAGAAATAATTTCTCCCATTGATGTGATACTAGCTAGCTAATGGAAAAAATGCTCAATGTACCTCTTCGGGAAAAAACTCTTCTTCTGAGTCCACGATGAGTAAAGTCCCATAGTTCTTGGCTTGAAAACAGGTCATCGGAGTGCCCAGCACCTCGAGATAATATCCAGCATTACGTAAGTGTTGATACATATCCTTGAAGTTTGTATGAATGTGATCTCCGTTCCAGTCCAAAGGGTCATTTTTTGCCTTGAGATCATCCCGGGGAAAATACCCTGGTGGATATCGTAGATTGTGATATTGATCCCACAGTATTCTCTTGCTGCAATTGGAAGATTATCTTCTTATTCCATTCAGAATGACACGATGAACGAAATGAATGAATCGCGATATTGTAATCAATTGACCTGATCTGGGAATACTCACTGACGAGGTGGCGTGGGTATGACCTTTGCTTTAAGGGGTAGATCAACAGCAGACCGTCTTGGTTCGTGTTCCCCATCCCCTGGAGGTGACTCAATAGTCAAAGATATATGACCTGTGGGGAATGAATTGGGGGGAGTTATTATTTGGAACAGGTTCGTTACAACTTGGGGTATATTTTGTGCTAATGGTGAGTCTGTGTAATATCAGAATACCTTGGGCAAGGCCTTGCCAGTCGCTAGCAGAGGCTGGGACAGTGAGGGCAACCGCGAGCCACCCTGACCAAGGCCAGAGAACGTCACTGTGAGTCAGGGCAACCTCGATGCGCTCCCCATTACCATCCCGCGTATACGGATGCCAGTTGACAGAGGCTACATGACCAGATACTCCAAGCCCATTGATTATAGTCACATTAACTATCGTCGGCATCCCAGTGTGATAAACTGCCTGAGTGCAGTAAGGCCACATGTACTGACACTCGGTCAGATCTATGTAGCTGCTCGTTAACAATAATTGTCATAATATTTCATTATTCGTTTACTTAATTGAGTCTCTATGATTGCCTAAATACATATCTGGAGTCGGGAGACCAGCGAGATGCGGCAGTACTTGATATCAACGGTAAAAATCGTAGGGAATTCCATATTTTACAGAACAGGCATGGCGAATTGATATTTTGTTCGTTTTACGTTCAAAGAAGATATCGCGTGTCTAATGGCATGAGGTCGTACGTGCCATTATACGACCGTTTGCAGTTTTGAAAATCAAAAGGTTGTATAGTTTTTCTGCCACGTATTTACGCGAACAACGTCAAAATATGTTGAAAGACGTCAATATTAAATATTGGTCAATTAGAAGCAGAATGTCATGTCATCCATCCTGGCGCATATGACCTTTTTCACCTGACTTGTAGAGAAATGATAATGAAAGCTAATTTCAAAAGGTCGTATGCGCGAATAAAAATGCGTTCTTTTCAATGGAAAATACATGGAAAAAAAAAAAAAATGGTTACGACCTTTTGCCGTTAGCTTCGCAATTTTTGTATCTTCTATTGTGGAAAATTTCAAAAAAATCAGGATACTGATTTACTTATGCGTTTCGAGAGGTTTTAAAGCATTTGCGATGAACAAAGATAGGTAAATAAATAAATAAAAGGAAATCTTAAAAGCAGAAGGTCGTATCCACCAAGATACGACCGTTTGCCTTTAAGTTTTTCAAATTCTTAATTTGGAATTATCTATGCGTTTTCATCATTTTCGAAGCGATTGCCAGAGAAAAAAAAAATTATACGACCTTATGTCACTAAAATCGGCTTTCTGGCGCTTACAACCTTATACCATTAGACACGCGATATTTCATAATATGTGAATTGAGTATTATCTTTGACCTGGGACTCAGAGTGGCCATAGGCCGATATGAACGTAGGAAGTGGAAAGCACGAAGAAGGTCAAGCCGGCCAGCGCCCTGCTCGAACATCCCGACCCCTGGAAGTCGACGAGCTGACCCCAGAAGTGCTTGCTTCATGCTTGCCGGGGTGACCTTCTGTACAAAAAAAAGAAAAAAATCAGTAGATAACAGACGCAAAGAGTTCTATGGTAATGAAGTTGACTAATGATTCCCGTTAATAAGGATGTACTAGCGGACTTTGCGCGAGCAAAAACATCAGATGATAAATGTGTTGCAAGGATTACACCCTACATCTGGGGACACACACATGAGCTAGGGTTCAATCTCCAATCTAACAAGAATAATTGAAAGATCAACTCAGCCGAACTCACTCTTTGATTAATGCCTTGCGGCCCTGATATGGAATTTGTTGCTAAAAAGCCACTGGCTAGAAGCGCGACTGCTCCAGCTACCACTGGACTAGCCACCGAAGTTCCAGACAAAGTTCGGCACCCTCCCTGCAGAGCAGATCCCCGCACCCCTGATCCGTAGGTGACCAAATCAGGCTTTACTCGACCATAGCCAGAGGGTAATTCCCACGTCGTCATTCCACGGGATGAAAACCTCGCAACTTGATCTTCCCAGTTGATGCCGCCTACACCAATAACGTCCATTTGATCCGCAGGGTTGTTCAAAGTTCTGGGAAATCGAGATCAATGATTAGACAGATGGTGGTGGTCAATTTTATCACGGGGCTTATTCGCCTAGTCCACGGCTCATAGTCAGCGTAGTAGTAAAAAAAAGTGAAAAAAGTGAGGAAAAATTTTCGAATAGTTACTGAATAGTGACGGAAAAGTGACAGTAAACTGATCACTAATTCAGTAGTCTTCCAAGAATATCATAGAATTTCATATAATTATCGCAGAAATCAACGAGAAATATCACTAACAAAGATTATCATTTTACATGTCCCCATTTTGGATTGATAATGATACCCATTTGCAATCGATCTGTTCAAAAGAAAATTTTAACGTTAGCTAACAACTTGTTATACAGGGTGGTCTTTTTTAATCGCCTCAGGCGAATATCTCGAAAACTAGAAGAGATACGAAAAAAAGTTGAGTACAAAACTTGAAGGGTTTCGAGGGGGAAAGATGATGATGATATGTGTTGATGAAAATGTTTCGTTTTCAAAATTTTTTTTCTCGTATTTTTTCGAAAAAAATTTTTTTTTCCTGCTTTTGAATTAGTCTCCAATTCCGCTATTGGCTTGGTTAACAGAAAATGAAAAAATTGAACGAAATAAAAAAAAGTCCTAAAATAAAAATAAAAATAAATTGAAAAAAAAAATTTTTTTTTATTACAAAATTTTTTTTTGCTCTTCGTATTTGGATTAGTCTTTGATTTCGCCATTTGCTGCTCATACCTAAATTATGTGTTCCCTATCTAAAATTCGAAGTTTCTAGCGATATCTCGGATATGGCAAAGTCCACAAGTCAACACATATCATCATCATCTTTCCCCCTCGAAACCCTTCAAGTTTTGTACTCAACTTTTTTTCGTATCTTTTCTAGTTTTCGAGATATTCGCTTGGCGCGATTAAAAAAGACCACCCTGTATACGACAGAAACCTACGATTTTGCAACTTTTTAAAATGATCGTATGTTTTTGTAATATAAGGAATACGAAAGAAATTTCGAATTCAAATAACTTACATCTTCAGTATGCATGTACTCGCACATCAGCGACCAAAATACAATCAGTAACCGAGTTTTCAGCTTGTCCTTCAAGGCAAGTTTATCGTGAAATGGATGAACAAATAAAAAACAAACGCTTCTTCAACCCAAAATAGTTCGAAAAAGTGACTTTTGCTATTTAGGGAAGCAACAAGTGATTTTCGAAAAAAAGTGACTAAAATTGAGAAAAGTGACAAACTATGAGCCCTGCTAGTCCAATGATTGTTTACCCATATAAAGGGCCGTCATTGCCGATAGCAGACACCATAATCACGCCATTGGCGGTCAACTCCCAAACTTTATCGACAAAGGGATGATCCATGAAATCCGGGCCACCGATGCTGAGATTTAGAACTGCTATTTTGGCAAGAATGGCATAGTTGAAAGCATCAAGGAACCAGGATGTGTAAGAGACCTGGGCGTTGGTAAATACTCTGAACACATGCAGCTCCGCATCGGGAGCAAAGCCAAGACAGTCGCGTGAAACCGAAGCTATAACGCCAGCGACGAATGTGCCATGGCCTAGACCATCCTCCAGGGTCTTCTCGTTTGTCCAATTCGTTCGTTCTTTGATTTTCTTGAAATGTGGATGACTAGCTGCCAGTCCAGTGTCAAAAACTGCTACCTAAAACAAGTTGATTCATCGATCTTTGTTAGTAGAAAATCGAGTGCACAGCCACATTGCAACTTTCAAGGAATTTCATGAAGATCATGATCTGTGGAATTGAAATTCACCTTGATCCCAAGTCCAGTGATACCCATTCCCCATAGCGCATCTGCTTGCAGTATGCTTGTGATTTGGCGAGGAATTGCACGCAGAAGTCTTCGGGTAGCGTGACGCGCAGCTGGCTGCCAAAATTGGCTATTCTGAAAGACGTGAATTTAGTTCACAAAATTTTTTTTGGATATGAAACATTATTTTATTGGTCTGGATAATATCAACGATATCTTATTATATCAACTATGACTTAGAAATAACTAGATATTAGGCCAAACAACCCTTTGACTGGACAATGAGATCCATGATCTTTGTAAAGCTAGTAATTGCAGTTCTATCCATTTCATACGACATGTTTCTTACATAAAAACATGGATTTTTCTCAATATTCGTTATAAACTTATAGTGTGTTAGAATTCTCGAAATCTTTACAGTGACCATATAATACTTTTCTATCGATTTCCTCGAATTTCTTTGCTGTTTACGAAATCACTAACTAATCAATGTCAACAAATTCACTGGCTCGATTCTGTTTATCGAGATATGTTCCTCCTATGACAGAAGACTTCGCCCTATCTCATTAGATTAGGCTGAAAGTGAAATGACCTGTTATCATTGAACCCTATTAACCAGTACAATTCGAAGCTGATTCAGAATGGTCTATACGAACGATCGAAAGGAATGCTTCACATTATACAACCGCGCACAAAAACTATTACGACTCAATCTCAACAGATTGAAAAACAAGGAAGATTTATAAAGTTTACTTTTGATACTTAACTATTCTTTACTTATCTAAACCTAGATCCCACAATACGGCGTACATTATTCTGCTCGAATTGCTTTTGAATAGACTGCAATTAGTATAAATACTCGAGCATGAGACATAAAAAGATGGGTTGTCCAGATTTACATCGAGTTCTAAAGCCGAAACTCACATAGCCGTTGATTTTCCGTTTGAAGTTTTTATATTCGGGCATATCCCCATCTTCGGTGGTATTGACATACTTCAAAGTTCTGTGTACGACTCTTTGCGGAGTGACTCTCCTGACCAAAGGATGATCACTCAGAGCGCTCAGCCCATTGCGCCTGTCAGTTTCTTCCAATAAAACAACGTCAAAGTCACTAGGGAATCCACTGGCAGGATTATCCCTAGACAAAATCTGCCAGCTTCTAACTCCTGACGAATTCAAGGCAGCTCCAATGTAGCCTTTGCGAGCTCCTGGCTTATAATAGCCCTTGAAGGCAACGATGTATTCGTTCTTCACTACCCGGCTAGAGAACTGGACCTTGACTTCTTGTCCGTCTTGAGTCCCATTACACCGAGTAGGCTGGTCGAAACAAGGTTCGTTGTAACGATTTTCTTCATCTCTCTTCTTCTTGTAACTTGCCTGCTGATGCTCCAGAGGCTCGACAACAGACGTGATAAGTAATACTTGGAGGACGAACATCAAACTCGCGCGGGGCTTCATGCTATTTCTTCCTTGTTTGTGGAATGGAGAAATTTCGGAATTGAAAGATGAGTTATATCATGACTGCGTGTCGCTGATATTTGCATATTTGAACAATTTGCGCGTAGCAAATGGTGCGGTATAATGATTTATGACTAGCAGATGTGATCGGGATAATAACAATCTATTAACGTATGTAATATGTATAATGGTCTAGACGTGGACATTGATGATAGATGGTAAATTTAGAACTGGACGAGTTTGACAGATGCGAGAACTGTGACGAGTACGTGTCGGTTTGTAAGGGTATGGTAGATCGATAGGGATAGGTATACTGAATAAGTAAATAAATGAATAAATAAATGAAATAACGCACTTGCTCACCCTCACCCTCGCCCTCGTATTTCTATTTGTCGTTACATCATAACCTCACATTTCGTCGACGGCAAGAGTATTGTCGAAACGTATTTGCAGTAGTTCAAGTTTCAAAAACTTCAGATATTCTATCATAATAGTTACGATCTGGGATAAGATAATCGTATTAGCGTTTATTAATGTTATTCATCAGCGAACATGTTAAACCGACCAAATAAATAAACAGCCGAAATGCAAATGAACTCGAGGGTTGAGCTTGCGAAAGCGAACTACTTGCCGTGCGAGGGAATGTTCAATGAATTCGCTGTAGGGATTCGAACTTGCGAGAGATGGCAGCACCGGGTACTTTCGGCTTGTACGCGCGGACGCGCCGACATGAAATTGACAGAGTTTCTTCCGGATGGGATTATCAACTTCTAGGCTCCATAGGATTGTCACAGCCATGTGTTGAAATGATGGTGGTGATGGACTGACTACTTTGTATCTACTTTGGATCTCAAGAGAAATCGAGTCAATAAATTATTGCTACTCCGGAAAGCAAGATGGGAATGTAACAGGCAGTCGGCTTAATTTTGAAGAAAGGACTCTGGTTGACAGGTAACGACAAAACGTAGTTTAATCTGACTTATCCCATAACCTATTCGCTAAAAAAACTGCGTTAGAACATTCGGCACTGATTTTGAAATTGATAATGGAATTACATGAGCAATTGCTTGTGAAATATGAAGAGAAGAAACAATCCGTCTCTTGAATCTTAGATGTAATGAGTGCCTAACCGGCATGAACGGCTGATACCATTTTCAACATCTCCACACTTTAATAGTTCATTTTGGAGAATCTGACATTTTCTAAGTAAAAAAAAATTCGCAAGCCCTCATTCCAATATCACAACGTCGAGATCATTCCGCTGAACACAAGTTTTATCGCACTATGACTTGCGATCCGTTTCCAAGTAATGTTCCACAAAATTAGACCAATTCTAACAAATCTCGTTCACTGAGATCTCTGGATTGCAGAACAACACGCTGCACGTCATGTGGCTTTTGTCCACATCTCGATGACGTGTGCATACTGCGACGATGAATTTGGATCTCTTCATAACTGACCCCTAATTTCTAGGGGCGCTTTTTTTTTCCCAACGGCTCACACAGAGATGTTTGTTTCATTGTCCATTTCTAGGTGGACTTTTTAGAAATTTTTAATTCAAACAAAGTTTATCCGCCATGACCGAGGAAAAGCCATCACCAATGGTTGTGGAGTTGAAGCAGGAGCCGGATATGGAAGACTCAGTGATGATTGAAGAGGATAGTATGTTGGCGCCAGTAATCATAGAAGAATTGGACGAAAGTGCCATCACATCTATGGACGTCGATATGGGGGAATTTGTGGAGGCGGAAGCTTTGAAGGTTCAAGAGATTGGAGATGATGATTTGTCAGGTGAAGACAGAAGGAACGAAGCGGATGATTTGAAAGAAAATTCTACCTTCGTAGCTACTGACGACTCTGAAGAATCTGATAGGCTTCTCGTGGATGAGGAAGACCGATTAACAAAACAATTCTTAAATGGAGAGCTCACGTTTTCTGAATATTCGTTGAGAATGGATAGAGGAATCGATCTGGAGTCATCGGAGCTAGAAACCGCCAGGTAGGGATTGGAGTGGCTAGATTTTATAGAATCCACTTATTTTGGCAACTTCAAATAAGCCAGAGTTCACTTTGGAATGTATCAATACGTTGAAACGACGCAGTCTATTTGTCACATGATTTGGCTCCATCAATAATTGCTAGAATACCAGTTGAACAACAAGATAAGATACATAATAGAGAGTATGGGACATGTACTGGACCCCAAAAAACCTTATCCTGACTTACAGAAAAGCTTTCGAGAGCGAATTAGCTGCCAGTAAAAGAATTGGAAATAGAAGATACAGAAGAAGGAGGCGAACTCTGCCGGTTGCTCTGCAGGGTCTTATGGGCGAAGCTAATTTGAGATTTGCTCGAAACGAAGTAGCTGTAGCGTCCCAAATGTGTATGGAAATAATTAGGCAAGTGATAGATTGCATGTTTCATGTTTTAATTACCATTTCCCGAATCGTTATGAGAATATGTTGTAACCGAATGGAGATATGCGTTGAAAACAATGATATAATATTTTTGCAGGCAAGTACCTAGTGCGCCTGAGCCATTCCACACATTGGCAATGATCTATGAAAATGATCAGCCAGAAAAATCGCTACAATTTGCATTGATCGCCGCCCACTTGAGCCCAAAAGATGCTGACCAGTGGGTCAGACTGGCAAATTTATCGCTGGAATCTGGCAACATAAAACAAACGATAACTTGCTATACTAAAGCAATTCAGGCCAGTCCTAGAGACATAAGATTGTATAGGAAACGTGCAAAGTTACAAGAACAAATTGGGGAGAAAAAAACAGCGTTGAAAGGATACATGAGGATGCTGCATCATCTGGGACCAGAAGATGGCGAGCACATTATAACACATGCAAAGATCCTAGCTAAACGTTTCATGCTGGAGAGTAATAACGAGCAGGCCTTGGAAGCCATGGACCATCTTTTCGTCAAATGTCCTGAACTCGTTAACCTCGAGGAGGTCAATGTCATGACAGAATTGCTGATCGCACTGAAACAATTCCACAGATGTTTAGATATATTGTCAAAATACACTAGCATTAAAGTTGAATACAAAGATCCAAGTGTTCCGAAGAAACCGGAGGGGGGTGGAGTTGAGGAACAACGTGCGATTGAATCGTGTGAAATTCCAGACGACGTGGTAGTAGACTTGAAAGCCAAATTCCTGATAACGCTTGTAGAATTGGATGAAATTGAACTGGCAGATGAGCTTCTGCCAAAATTGTACTCTGATGAAGACCCAGAGATTTCGGGTGATTTGTTTCTTGATGTAGCCGAGGCATTGATGGGGAAAAAAAAATTTCACAAAGCTCTTCAGCTGCTAGAACCTTTGGTGGAAAGCAAAAACTTCAGCTTAGCTGCGGTCTGGCTCAGGCATGCCGAATGTTGGGTCGGATGCAAAGACTTGAAGCGAGCGATGAGCTCCTATGAAATTGTGAGGGAGCTTTCGCCTCAACATTTGGAAGCTAGATTGGAACTCGCCAAGCTATACAAACTAAAGGGACAATTCAACAAAGCTATAGAAGTCTTGAAACAAGATCCAGAAACCGACGTATTGGATCCTGGAGTTGTGTACCAAAGAACGCTACTGCTTCTGAAAATGAAACGATACAATGACTACTTTCAATCGGGAATGCTCCTACTCTCAAGACACTGCGTCTCCCTAAGGGCCAAAGCCGAACTGACGACGTTGACCAAAGCCAACAGCGTTAAGAATCGTTTGGATGCGTTGCAACTGTACCGTTTGTCACGTGGTGAAACCCTGGAGGATGAAAATGCGCCAACTTTCTCACAAGACAACCAGCCCAGTGTGAAAAACGAATTTTTAATGTTATTACAAATGTGCCGCCTGGCATGTAAGCAGAAGAAATATGGCTTGTTTCAAAGATTATGCTTCAGTGCGTTGACTTCGAAAAGATTTGAGAAGAAGAGTTCCCACGTCATGTTCCTCTGTTTAATATCTTGCGTACGCAACAACGACTCATACTACGGTTATAACATGGTCAGAGAATTGGTCCGGGTTTGTAGACGATCGAATTCTTGGAACCTGATGAACGTCATTATTCAAAGAGCCGAGGACTGCAGGCACAACAGATTTATCATGAGATTACTTGGCAGAGTGGACGCATTTTCTTACTTGCACGTTTTGCATGCCAACAACTGCCTTGTCTCAGGAACTTACAAATACGCTCTCAACGATTACGTGTCTTTATTTAAAGTTGGACCCAGCGCCCTTTTGGCGCTGTTGATTGCTGTAACACTATTGCAAATGGCTTGTCAAAAGTTTTCTGCAAAAAAAAATCAGCTCGTCATTCAAGGTATGCATATCTACCGGGTCGTTGGTGACATTCATTCCTGATTCATTTTGTACTTGAATTCTATTGCTTGCTCATCTCCCAAGAAAATCTCACAATACTCGGGCTTTCAGCGATTGCCTTCATGCAGAAATACGCTCAAATGAGAGGGAAAGGTGGTGAACAGGAAGCTAGCTACAATACAGCACGAGCTTTTCACCAGCTTGGTCTCTTGCCAGCGGCGGTTCACCACTATAAGCTCGTTTTGGAATCACCTCCGTCAGATCTGGTTCGTCAGTCTCCGGATCTCCTGGATCTTAAAAAGGAGGCTGCATTCAATCTTCATCTGATCTATGCTAATGCGGAAAGCGAAGATGTTGCCAGGATGTACCTGGAAGAATATATTACCGTTTGAAAAATCTACTACCCACAGATCGTCCTGTGCCAATTGCGTAAAATAAAAAGAAATAAAATTTCCGATTCCTATACTCCGCTGTACTTTTATCTTGCACATGCAATGTGATTTACTCCAAGTCACAACATTATATCATCCATCTCATCCCATTGTCGTGAATATGATGTAGTGAATCTCGTCAGGGGTTGATATTGGATTGAGGGAATTTGTGAACACGCCCAGAATTTGACCCGGTTACTTCAAATTAATCGACAATTTCTTTGCAGCAAAATGAATCTATCATTGGCATCGAAAGTTACATTCAAAGACTTTTGCACCATTCTGAATAAAATCGCGAGTGCACCGTCTTCCGAAAAATACGGTCACCTAGAGAGGTTTATAAAGCAATGTCGGGTTTTGGGGGAAAAGATGAAGAATAAAGATAAAGAGGCTGTAAGTAATTCTTAATTCAAGAGAATAAAAAACAGGTATATTTTTCCAATTAACGATACACTATGTGAGGAAACATATGCAATGTATGAATTCTGTTTAAGGACACATCATTCTTTTCAATCCTGAGACTGCTCCTGCCACAGTACGAGCGTGATCGTGGACCCTACGGACTAAAAGAAACCGCATTAGCAAACCTGTATGTAAGAGTCTTGGGCCTTGGCAAGACTAGTTCAGATGCTAAAAAATTGTTGCATTACAAGTGAGTTAGATTTCTATTCAGCTAAGTCTTCCCTACAATTAATTGGGTATATCCTAGATGTGTACTCCTTCTTTCACCTCTTTTAAGAGATATCAGTTTTTAACAAGCTTATTAATTTTAGAGCTCCAGCATCTGGAAAACAGAGCGGTGGCGACTTTGCCGAAGTTGCGTACTGGATCTTGCACAAACGTGTGCAAAATCGAGAGAGTACGATAACTATCGAACAACTAAATACGATTCTAGATAACATTGCTCAAAAAAATGCCGGTAATGACAGTAAGGATGTGGAATTCCAAGATATTATTCAACGATTCAATGCCGTCGAACAGAAGTGGCTCATTCGAATTTTACTCAAAGATTTGAGACTTGGCCTTTCGCAAAACAAAATCTTCAAAGGTTTGCAGCGTTCTACACATGGAGTGTTTGTATTTTTTTTTTCAGTTTAGTAAAAATGATATTATTCCAGCGTATCACTTCGATGCAATGGACGTGTTTGATGTAACAATGAGTCTCCGTGATGTGTGCGACAAGTTGAAGGATCCAGAAACTAGGATGAAGTACGGGATTGAATTGTTTTCCCCATTCAAGCCAATGCTGCTCGAGCGGTGCAAAATAGAAGATGTTGGAAAATTCTTCACTGGACAAGAGTCATATTTCGTGCAGACAAAACATGATGGGGAAAGATTTCAGATTCACATGCGAGCTGGCCAGTTTAGATACTTCTCAAGGAATGCGTATAATTTTACAGAAATTTATGGGGAATCTAAATCCTCAGGTAATCCTCAGTGATTAATATCAAACTACTTTGCCTTGGATTTGCACATGCTTTGGATAACGGTTCATACGTTTGTTATTGGCTATTTCAGGAGGTCTATTAACCGGCAAAATCGCGCGACTGTTAAATCCATTCTGTGACTCTATCATACTAGATGGTGAGATGATGGGTTGGCATAAGGTTCGTCGACGTTTTGGATCGAAGGGAATGAGCTTCGACGTAAAAAAGATGACGCCTACAAGCGCGCACCAGCCCTGCTTCGTTGCATTTGATGTGATCATGTACAACGGGCAGCTCCTCATTGATCAGCCATTAGTCGATCGTTTGAAAGTGCTGAGAGATGCCTTTGCAGAGGAAGAGGGTGTCTTGATGAGAAGTAGAACTGAAACAGTTTCCAACAAGTATGGAAATAGTTGAAATTGTTCATTCGCATTCGCGTTGTTATCCAAGTACACGCTTTGCTCAGGTAGTCCAAAAGCCACCGCTGCAAGACACTGGCTCATGATAAGCATATTTTTTTACAGAACCGATCTTTTGAACCTATTCAACAAAAGTATGGACACTTGTGAGGAGGGAATCGTTTTGAAGAAATGCAACAGCACTTACAAGCCAGCAGTTCGCGAAGGTAGTGGAAGCTACAAGATAAAGGCAGAGGTAAGAATTCCTCCATCTTATTTCCAGCAAAGACAATAAGTTTATTAACCGCAAAGGAAACTCGCAACTATTCAACAGTATTCCACGGATCTTGTCGAAGATCTGGATCTGCTGATTATCGGAGGGTATTATGGAGAAGGTAGGTTCAGGGGCTGCATCAACAGTTTTCTCGTCGGTGTGGCACAGCCAGGAACTGTTGGAGAAGAGGATGACATAGAGTTCAGAGCAGTATCGTCAGTGCGAACAGGAATTAAAATCGAGGCATTGGAAGAGTTGTTATCCAAGCTGCAGCCTCATTGGGTCAAAAAATGTCCGGAAAACGTTTTGGGACCAAGGGTAAACGCTGCTCGATAAACCTTCTTCAGAAATGACTGATGGAGTCGGGTTTGTCACGTTCATTTCATTGATTTCAGAAAGCCCCACCTGATTTATGGATCGAGCCAAAAAACTCTATAGTACTGAAACTCCGTGCGACAGAACTTGTGCGCTCGAGCTCGTATCCAACTGGTTATAGCTTGAGATTTCCTCGAGTCGTCGCAGTCAGAGAGTCGAGTGAAAAGAGCTGGGGAGAATGTTGCACGACTAAGGAATTTCATTCCCTCGTCAAAGTAAGACCGCTTATGTTGGCACAATCCAATGGAATAATGCCTGGAACAATGTTTCCGTTTTCTGTCGAAACACTCATCACCCCGTGTTTCATTTACTGATATTTCCTGACTGATACTCGGCAGGATCCTGGAGTCATTCAGAAGCTGACTAAGCGGCACGTGACCGCTGAAGATATTGCAGATGTTCCTCTTGCAAAATCTTCAAGAAAAGCCAAAGGAGCACCAAGCACTGTCATGAACTATTCCCCTGGCAAAAACACCAACGTTGTGCGTATCAGTCGATTATTGGATGGAAGAGAGATTTGTGTCTTGAACGGAAACGATAAGATCTCTAAGCAGGAACTTGAAAAGATCGTGCGAGAGCACGGAGGAAGCATAGTCCAGAATCCGGGGCGCAAGACGTTTTGCACCATTGTGGGCAATGCCAACAAGGTAAGCACGCTCTGACTGACATTGACATTGTCTCGTATCCCCAACTACTTCCATTTCATTTACGTTACTATTGCTATACTGCTCACGTTGTTTTTCCACCTTTCAGCTGAAAGCCAAAAACTTGATTCAGAGTCAAAGTCGCGACGTCGTTACTTCAGACTGGCTGTTGCGCGTCACGAGACAGGAAAACCTTGCCGGCCTCGCAGACTGGCTTCCATGGGAGCTGCTCTCTACCTCTGAGACAACAAAAACGCAGATATCTGAAAACTTTGACGCTACTTACGATAGTTACGTCCAAGATGCGAACATGGAGAGTCTGAGACAGTCTATGCACAGAGCTGAAGCATTGGTAGGTCCAATTTCGCTTGACTCATGTAAACATCACTTGAAAAGTTGTCATGTTCAACGAGATTCCATTCAAAAGTTTTCAAAATACTTTGTATATCCTGGTTTGATACGAAACATCTAGGAATAATATAATGAAGCAATGAATTTCGTTCAATTGCACAGGTAACCGATTCACGCTTGACAACCGACCAGTACAAGGAAATGAACAGAGAATTGTTCGATGACGAGATTTCTCCATTCTCCATATTTCGAGGAAGCGTGGGATATTTTTGTTCAAACGCAAATGAACGGAATCAGGAGTTTCGCTTCATGAGCGGAGTAGTTGCCGACGTACTGGACGATCGGGTGACGCACGTTTTCGCAAAAAAAGACGATACTGACTTGGAACCCGTACGGAAAACCCTCAGGAACTCTAATCCCGCGATAAATGTCGTCGACGATCAATGGATCGCCGACTCTTTTCGAGAGCGGAAATTACTTCCAGCGGACAAGTATGCGCTCCAGATTGATCGATGAAATATCTGCGTTATCGTTTCGAAATTTGAATCGAAAAATCAACACGGACGAAGGAATTATGCGTGAATATCGGTGAGCCTCTGGAATGAAAAATATTAATTCGGATGTCTGGGCCCCAAGCTTTTTTACATAGGTGGGATTCTTCGTCTCGAATAGGCGCGGGATACTTTTTCACAAATTGTCTATGCTCTAGTAATAATGTTATGCCAAAGTGTAACAACGGAAATAAACCGATTGCGCGATATATTGGCTCGGCGCTCGAGCGGCTCTTTTTCTCGCGACCCGCGCGCAGTCGAGGGCTCTTCTCGACGATGTATGAGAAACTGGAAGCTGTCAGAAGTGAAGCAAAGTGACAGCAGACAGTTTGCTCGTTTAACATCTTCCTACGAGACTTTCGAAATATTTCTCCCCTCGGTGTTCCCGCACCTCAGCAGTCGTTCATTTTCTACCCAAGGAATGCGCGCAAAATTTAATGAAGGCGCAGCTGCAATGTATTCACCACAAAGGAACCCTTTCAGAGATCTTGACCCGAGATAAAAATGATTATGAAGGAATCAACACCGTGAAATTCACGTTAGCCAGAGTATATTCCGCGAACGTTACGCTACTTGAAATAATAATATACACGATTCCATCATTCCACGCGTACGCGCGTACGGGAATCAGGCGGAAGAGCATTATTTTTAAACTGTTACAAGCGTACTTCAGGCACGTAGAAGACTGCGTAAACACCGGCCGTTACTTCTTATTCAATGTGAAATTTTCCGAAAGATAGAGTACACGACATAACTTTACTCTCGGCTAATGTAGGTATAGTCAGCACAGATTTCACCGAAGGCAACAGTCAGCTATACTTTATTTTCAATAGCCAGATGTAAATCATTTGCCAGCGTTTGAGACGGAATCAGCAAAAGAAGATGCGAATGGAGTTGAAAATTGATTTGGCAGTGATTTGGGATCGGTGAGGCGAAAGAGTCGCTAATAATCCCCCACTTTGCCGCGGGGCCCGCGTTGATGTGGAAGACGGATTATACCTATGTTGTATAGGTGGATGGATGTTACAACGGGTGCGCGAGGTATATTGGTTACTTTTGGGCGATGTCGTTATTGTTGTTATAACTGTCGCCGTCTCGTTAGTAAAAAGGAGGAGCATTATTCGTCCCCCTGGCTCAAGTCGCGACTCGGACGAGATTTAAGACAGAGTAATATTAATGTACGAATATGAGTGATGGGTTTAGTACGGAGTATAAGGCATGGCCGAGTCTTCCGACTCACGCGGTCTACTTATAGAAGCGTCAACCTCACCTCCGACTAGACGCGTATTAATTGAGTCTCAGATTTTTAACTTCTCTCCTCCACCCGCCCAAAAACCGTCACCGCCCATCCAAATCTAATTCCATACCGTAAGCTGCGCGATGTCACGCAGCTATCGGCAACGCTACAGATTGTATCGGAATACGAGAAGATTGATTGATCGATCGAATCGATGATTGCAAAAAATCAAAAATGAATAATACAAGTCATCACGGTGTGCGGAAATTCTTTTTTTTTTCTTTTTGTTTCCGATTACGTTATTATGGCATAACAAGCTGCACATTTCATAAACTATTGCCATTATTACGTTTGAAAGGTTTGCAAGGACCTCCAGGCTGCTGTAAGTATGTAGTTCCCATATCAGTGGTTCCTGCCAGTCCCCGATCGGTTTAATCATTCCATAACCTTGAGTTTGCAATACCCGCAACACCTAGATTCTCATACCAGTGCATATATAGGCTGCATGTTATGAGGTTGTAGTGATCGTTAATATTTATACGTAAAAATGGTGGCTGGTCGAATTGCAGCTCCGCCGAGCGCCGCTAGAGCTACGAATTCTCTTATGCCGGTGCAGACTGCAGGCGGGTAACTCTTGACTCCACTGGCGAGACTCGCCCCACGCAGAATAAGAGCTTCCAGCCCCGCGACACTTGTATCTGGGTATATTGCTGGTTCCAGATTTGTGTCGCACGAATCTCGGTATCCTCGAGTTTGGTGGCCCGGGTGATGGTTCCAATGGTACATCCGCTAGTGCAACTTCTTTGAAATACTCGAGATACGAGTGGATTAAGGTCTCACGCGGCTGCTCGGTCTTGCAGTCTGTTTTGTGCGTTATCTTCTTGACAGCGTAATTTCGGCTGACCAGTTGACTCTCTTGACAGTTCAATCGACTCGACTTTTGTGTCGCTCTTGCAGAGAGCTTGAATTTTCGCCTTGGTCTAAGGATAAGATCGTAGTCGCGGTTGGAACTTGTTGCGCTATCGGGTTCGGAGGCTTTCTCCGAACTGCAATATATCTCGTCTCGGTAACTACTTCCATTCCGAAAGCACGGGAAGCATTCTCTGCTGGTGCGTTCCTCCATCAGTTGGTACCGCTTATTCTTATTCGAGTATTCAAGCCGCTTCACAGCCCTCGACGGCTTTTCCAAATTTCTGATTCCGTGGATTTCTTCGGGTTCCACGCGCACCGAGCTGCAGGGAGGAAGGAAAACATCCTCGTCTGTATCGCTGCGTAGCTCGTCTCCAGGCCTGTTTCCAACCTCTGTGAGCGAATGACTACAGATCATACTGCCAGCATCCATCTCGTCGCTGGAGTTGAAATCTTCGGTGTGCGAAGTGCTCCTCTTAATGCAGATGGTTGTAGAAGAGAGCGTCAATTTCTCTTTACTCGTTGTCGGATCGATTGTCAAATCCACGGCCGAGGCAATCTCATGATCCACACTGTCCTGCCTGGGATGATTCTCCGCTTTCCTTTCCAAGTCTTGTTCATCGTCTATCGCGTGAC
Organism: Ametastegia equiseti; assembly: GCA_963989295.1. NCBI lineage: Eukaryota > Metazoa > Arthropoda > Insecta > Hymenoptera > Tenthredinidae > Ametastegia > Ametastegia equiseti. The sequence continues at coordinate 27,747,679 of OZ022390.1, forward strand.
AGGAGTACCTAAACGAAGAGGAACTAGACAAGCTAGTTACACTGGAAACGGAAGTCGTCGTCGACTTCGGTATGCAAGAAGTTTTCCGTTTCTTCCGCGCCGTGTAACCGGCAGACGCACATTCGGCGGCTGTTGCATTCGAGGTTTCCTCGCTGCACGACGTCTCGAATCCACCTTTTTCGTCACTGCGATAACTGCTACCTGTAGACATGTTGCGCCTACTAGCTGACCATCGCCGGTTGGTGATACCGTCCGTCAGTTTTTCTGTTCGATTCGCAGCCGATGTACCCATCCACGTTTCACCGTTGTTCATTTCTGTCGGTCGCGTGCAATTCACACAGCTGACTTGCTCTGCAACTCTGGTCGTCCCGACGTTTCTCCTGTCCCCCAATTCGTCCCCGTGAACGTATCCGTCTGCCGAAGACGGTCTCTCGGACTCTTCGTCCGGCGGGAAAAGCTTGACCAGACCATTTTTCAATAATCCCGAGATTGCGTAAACCGCAGTCGCGACTTTCCACAAGATCGAACTTGGCGCTACTGGCCTTCTCTTTGGTGGCCGAAAAGCGTCCAACGAAACTTCGTCATAGTCAGACGGATAAAGAGGACCTCGCGTGCAAGGTTGAATCACGCGACAGATTTCCTTGGGTCGAATGGCGGCGATCAGCGATTCAAAATAATCGCCCACGACCGATTGGATACCGCGACTGCAGTAAGTATGCTGCGAGCAGCGGCTGCACTTGTGCTCCGCACAAACTACTGGATAGCGTAGGAGCTTTCTTCCAACGACCCGATTCGTTCGGTTTAAGGCTCTCGAGTGGAATCTAGGCTTACGCTCTGACATTTGATGAGTTTTTTCAAAGCCATTCATGGTTTCCTTCAGCATGGTGGAGTCGGGAATTGTTTCGAAACGATGATCTTCGGGGGAGACAAGGTCCTCTTCGGGAATCGTTCGCATCTCTTGCCCATGGACGCAACGACAGCGCGAGCTTTCGCGTTTCTCGCAAAAAACGGTCATTGCCTCGCCTCGGAGTCCTTCGAACGTTTCCACGTCTTCGTCTTCCTGTTCATATTCATATGAGTCGTCGTCGTCGCTAAATTTCTGTACGCCAATTTCCACTGATTTGTATTCCCCCTCTTCCCCTGCATTCGGCATTTGAGTCTCATCCTCGCGATCCCAACATCGATATCGCTGAAAATTCATTGAGATCCCGTTTGAGAATCGTCCACGACATCTGTCTGATCGTTTGCATCGGGAGAAACGATTTGGCCGCCATCCGCATTTCGCAACGGCGGGATATCGTATTTTCTTCAAACCCTCAATTTTCGATGTCTCCTCTTTTTCCGCCTGAACACAAGTATCATCCTGGACCTACATATAATGGGTGGGCCGATGTATTCAGCAATACTTAAATAATCTCGAATCTAATGTAATCAATTGATTCAAACCAATGCGTGTATAGCTATAATATCTTACCTCGTTGTTGGAGTGTCGGGTGATTCCAGATTTTTCGCACTTTGCGTGACAACTACTGGGTGGAGCTGCGGATGAAAATCTGGATGTACCATCGTACTATGTAATGAGTGCGAATGAAATTGAGCCAATGATTGGGAGGAAGTCGATCAGATACAGTGGTTTAACAAAATATAGAAATTGGATCATTCATATCATCTGCCTGTACAGTTTTACACATTATCGACGCACCGATTTCACAATTTTTTTCGTGTACAGCAGCATTCGGCCGCGTCAGCAACGATTGACGGTCTGCTTTCGTCGGCGTCGTCTTCGTTGCACTCGTCAGGCCTGGGATTCAAGTTGGAAACAATTATCGTACATCCATAACTTGTTGGATATAGTCCGAAGATAGTATTATATGTATACATATGAGGGTTTCTTCGTCAAACGGGCCACCCGTTTAATCCGAGGTCTCCGAAAATTCTGTAAAAGTTTCTACACGTTATTGGGGATGAGAAAAAATTTTGGGAATTTTTTCAGATTTTTTGGTCATTGCATTCAAAAAATCATTTTTTTTGAATCATTTCCACGTAGCGTGAGAAATAAGTGCCGGAGCGAAAAATTGTTCAGATGAAATTTATATGTTTTTTTCTCAGCTTTTCGGTAAAATTGGGAGAAAAAAAATTCCGACCCATTTGAACCCCGTTTCCCCCAAAAAAACGTTTGGAAATGTGCTTTTTCCAAATTTGGACAGTTTTTTTTTCTCGAAAAAAATGTCGAAGAAGGGTATTCATGAGAGAGTTATGGAAAAAAAATGTGGAGTGGAGACTTTGATACTCTCCCAGAAAAAAATTATTGAATAGATTTTATTCAATTCCGCAGATTCATAACATCCGTGTAATAATTTTTTTCTGGGAGAGCATTGAAGTCTCCACTCCAAATTTTTTTTTCCATAACTCTCTCATGAATACCCTTCTTCGACATTTTTTTCAAGAAAAAAAAAAACTGTCCAAATTTGGAAAAAGCACATTTCCAAACGTTTTTTTGGGAAAAGGGGGTTCAAATGGGTCGGAATTTTTTTTCTTCCAATTTTACCGAAAAGCTGAGAAAAAAACATATAAATTTCATCTGAACAATTTTTCGCTCCGGCGCTTATTTCTCACGCTACGTGAAAATGATTCAAAAAAATGATTTTTTGAATGCAATGACCAAAAAATCTGAAAAAATTCCCAAAATTTTTTCTCATCTCTAATAACGTGTAGAAACTTTTACAGAATTTTCGGAGACCTCGGATTGAACAGGTGGCCCGTTTGACGAAGAAACCCTCATATGTCCATAAATGAGTGTATCTGTTCAATTAAACGTACGCAATCTTTTTTCTGCATCCACATCCGTACCGCATGGCAGTGCCGAACCTGTACGATTGGATACCAAATCCCGGAATCAATACATTTGAAAGAAAGGGACACGCATTGCATTATACGACATAGGTACAGCGAAGGCGGATCAACTTACCCTTTCTTGCAGAGGCAGCGATCGACTCGGCTGCAAAATGACACATTTTACTGAGTATTATATATACTTGGTATAAAATCCACACGATGCAACTCACTTTTCGCCGCTTCTGGCCCATTGCCTTCGTCTTGGGCCGCAAACGCAGAGGAACTGTCTACAACGATTAATATATTGATCATGTTAACCAAATGGGTATGCAGCTGAGCACGAACTCTCAGTTGGGAGATTAGTGTTGAATATAAGTGAACAGAAAAAAAAATAGCAACTTACTTCTCTTTCAAAAATCCCATGTAGAAAAATAAGATGCTAGCAAATCCTAGTGCAAACTTGGTCAGATACCACGGGTAATCCCTGGTACAGTGGGGCATTTCGAAAGGCGAGCCTGCCTCGACATGAACTTGAAATCTATGCAAGGGACTGACTTAAAATTGATGAACATGAATTTTATCACCTCAAATGGTGTGTACCTACGTACGGACGAGGCGAGACTGATAGCGTGCAGTGTATATGTATGTACATTAGGGTGGATCGAAAAAAAAAATTTCCTCGGCTACCCTCAAAAATCAAAGATATCGCTGAAATAAAGGTCTCCGTAAAAGGATTCGATTTTTTGAATTTTTTTAGGGGGCGCGCGGGACGTTCAAAAGTGCCATTTTTAGCGTCAAATTTACGTAATCACTGATTAACGGAAACAGAATCATCCGAAAATTCTGATTTTTTTATATAAGGTGCCCAGGTATCTACTCTTCCAAACCCATATTCACGGACCACTACCAATTGTTTCATATCTTCGAAAAAAAAATTTGAAAATCAATATTTTCACTATTTTTCGAGTAATTATCGTTAAATTTTGATTTTTTTCCTTTTAAACCGTTTTTTTTATTTCTTCCATCGTTTTTTTCTTGTTAAACTATCCATCAGTATCGCTTACAATGCAAAAATTGCTGAAAATTGCTGAAAAATAACATTTTGATATTTCGGATATATTTCGAAATAAAATTTATTTTTCAGCGATTTTTGCATTGTAAGCGATACTGATAAAAAGTTTTACAAGAAAAATACGATGGAAGAAATTCAAAAACGTTTTAGAAGGAGAAAAATCAAAATTCAACTATAATTACCTGAAAAATAGTGAGAATATTGATTTTCAAAATTTTTTTTCGAAGATATGAAACAATTGGTAGTGGTCCGTTAATATGGGTTCGAAAGAGTAGATCCCTGGGGCACCTTATATCAAAAAATCAGAATTTTCGGATGAATTTGTTTCTGTTAATCAGCGATTACGTAAATTTGACGCTAAAAATGGCACTTTTGAACGTCCCGCGGGCCCCCTAAAAAAATTCAAAAAATCGAATCCTTTTACGGAGACCTTTATTCCAGCGATATCTTCGATTTTTGAGGGTAGCCGAGAAAATTTTTTTTTTTTCGATCCACCCTAATGTACATACATATAATAATGACATACGCACCACAATTACACAAACGGAGGACATCGTAAGAGATTTACGCTACACTGTAGATTGAAATGAATCATTCATACGCACCAATTTTACACCAAAGCTCCGGAATTAGCAAGGAAGCGAATCGGAATTAGTTGCGAAATCGAATGTCACTATTCTGAGCCATGATTTATCGACTCGGGTTATGCGGTGTATGTATGCCCGTCTGTGTCACGTTTTACTCTAACTGAAATTTGGAGTTAACCGTTGAGAAAATTATGGTAATAATGCGTTGAGATTTTTGACGTATGGAAAAACAAACTACGGATATAAAAGAAGAAGATCGATGCATGATCGCAACGGAATTAGCCTCTAGGGCCTTTCGACCAATGCTCGTATCTATAATACCGCCTAGCTCTTTGAACATTATGTTATTTATAAACATGTCTTCCATCCGTGAAACACACTTAATCCGGATCATGCGGCATGAAGTGATAAACTCTCCAAGCTTAAGGAGTATATATACATATTATACTATTCGTTGGTAACACGTGGTATGTGGTGCATGTGTGTATAGAATCAAGTAAAACTTGAGGACCGCTATAGGGTATACGTATACAAGTGATGAAAAAGAAGAACTCGTACAGTGGGCGCGCACGCATAGCTGCCCTTTAGTCACGGCTTTTGACGCATCGTGTGGGATAGTGAATGGGCTGTCAACATATTTGCCGCAACAAGCTCTCGGGGTGTCGACTGTCAAGAGAGAAAAGCTGAGAAAAGGAGAATAGAGAAAAAACTGTCAAACCGACACCGCGTCATTCACGCTCATTAGGAGAAATTCTCCGGCGCATTTCACGCGTGCCTCCCATCGATATATTTAAACACCCCCGGGACCAGAAGCAGAGTCCAGGACCGTCCCCGCGGTGAGTCAAAAAAACAGGTCACAGGAGAAAAAAATCCCATGACGTATGTGACAATGTGTCGGATGATAGAGTCGCTAAATGCCCGGAAAAAGTCCCATAAATTTTGATTTATCTACGATTTTTCTCAGGCTCGATGGTTTATTTATCTCAATATGTTGAGGAGGAGCAGATCGCCGGTCAGACGTGCCGCGTCGACACATATGTGATCGAGCATGAATAACTTTCGTATACTACGTTGCAAAATGCGATGCTAGTATATTATACCAGCTACGCACGTACCTGCAATGAATGTAATAATGCTCCGCGTTCCGATCGCGTTAGCTCGCTATGCGGATACCACGAGCGGCTGCCTGATCTCCGTCAGAGAAACATTAGGGCAGCAATAACAATTGGGAGGGTACAACATTAGCTGAGTGGTATTTAAAAGTCCAAGAAGCACATATAGCAGTTGTATACGTAGTATAGCTATAATAATATAAATGTAAGTCCACCGTAGAGAGGAAGGAAGTCCATCTAACAGTCATACGTTGGAAAAACAAGCTGGAAACTAATATTAACTGTGTGTTGGCAACACGTAGGCATAAGAGGATCTTGTTAACGAGCTCTTAAAGTCAGATCACAGAAAGAATGCCATGTGGTCGCAGCTGGTGCGGGACGTTTCGACTTTCGAGTGCGCGAGTCGCGACGAAGACACCGGGAACGCGCCCGCCACCGCATATCCTCTACGGCCCTAAAGCTTCTCGAAATCTCAACTACAAGGAAGAGAGACGGAGGACCCGCACGCGTTATAGCCAGGGTTCACTTGACCTTACGCTACATACGTGAGCGACACATCTATAGCATCATGTACATACCCATCCAAGCCTCAGTCCCTACAGAGGATCATGAGCTGACAGCGGATTGGTACATCATATTCAAATCCAAATCTGCGAAGATTTAGAATCTGATCTTGATTTTCGAAAGACAAGCTGGACGATCCTTCAACTTGGAATAGGACTTTTTCCTTCTTTTCGATAACAGGAAATGAATCCGAGCGTACAGCTTTTGTATTCAATTGCTATGATCACTGCAGGATTTATACCGTCATTGCATTATATGTCTATGGTGAAAATGCATGTCCTTACCTCATATTAGCCAAGACCGATTTGCCTCCGATACAAACAAAAAATAATATTATTAGTTTGGTGGACTGTGAACCATTGGCAATTACAGCACCCTTGCAAGTAATAAAGTTGCTAAAAATATTCGAGAAAGGGAGAGAGAGAGAGAGAGAAGCAGTTTTATTGTCCTTGGGGCGGTGCCCCTCAAAGCCCATAGGCAAACAAAAACAAATACATATATTGTACACAAATAAGAATATTTCAGTATCGTAACAGAGAAATTAGTCAATTAGTTAGTTCCTTACATAGAATATAAAAAAAAGGAGGGAGAGAGATCGGGGTACACTAGGTTGAAATCCGACTTCCTGAAGGATCACAGGATAAGGTGTTTATTGCGCGTATGTACATGATATATATATATACATACCCCGTAACCACGAACGGTCGTCCTGCAAGCTCGATTGGTCTAATGTCCCAGAGGAAGATCAGGAAGTGGCGGGGCTTCCCCGAGATCGTAGCCAATGGGAGCTACCGATCACTAAGAATAGTTTTTAATTTCGTAGGCGGAGGCGGACGCAAAGACGTGCACCACACCTCCTCTACTGAAAAATACGTCTTCTAAGCCTCCGACCGAAGATGAGCGGTGTAAGTTGCATCGCACTCTATACACAGGATTCTCACGAATCTGGACCAGCTGCCTTGGCCAGTCGGAGGGTTTTAGTTCTCGAGGAAACACCGTCTCGTTCGACGGACCCACTCAATTACTTTTCGACAATCGGCGTCAAATGGTATCGGCGACAAGTCGATTACCCAAATTAGTGCGTAAGCGATCAGTGCCAATTGTTTCAACTAGGGGTACAAGCTCGTTGACTAGTGAAATTAAATACCCATGATCGGCGGCCTCTTTCCGATGGTGCGCTACAGTGACGATGATTTTTGAAGGGTAACTTTTGAGAATTACTTAAACAATTGTGGAGGGTTTCATTATACACTCATTCTAAATTCTGAACAGATGAATAACAGTGCATATCACCTCGGGCTAGGAGACGGTTGGACCGATTTCAGTGAGTGGTGCTAGTAAACGCCTCAAGAGCCCAAAATCCGCGACTATAACTCGACGGAATAAGTGAGTGAAATACAAAAGGTCAACTACCTATCATCGGAAGGAATCGAAGAAATAATGAAGACGGACCAATCAAGCGATCCTGCGACCGCCAGACAATCGGCAACGTCGATTGAACATCGGCTTCGCAGCCCTAAGTGTGCCCGTTGCAGGAACCACGGTGTGATTTCCGGATTGAAAGGTCACAAAAGGTCCTGCGCGTGGAAAGATTGCCGATGTCCTTGCTGCCTCCTGGTCGTCGAACGTCAGCGGGTTATGGCGGCCCAGGTAGCCTTACGCCGGCAACAGCAATCCCAAGGAAATGGCTACATGAACGACGGACGGCTGTTGACACCTGGGAAATCAGCCGGCGAAGGACAAGTGCAAAATATTGGCGATCATCAGCGCGCCGCTGCCGCCTATCAGCGACGACTACGCAACCTTCAGCATCATCTCCACTTCACGCAGACACAGATCAGCGTTACGCAGAATCTTAGCTTGAACGCCGGACCTGCTGGACTACAAGCAGCAGGTATGATGATATATGCATGTCCGTATTTATAATCTGTTACCGTTCTATTTATTGTTATATCCAACACTCCGAGCGAGGTTTCCGATGGATTATCGCACGGCGGCAGATCCGCGGCGCGGGGAGAATTCTCATGTATTCGCCGGGGCTCAAGAAGACAATAAACCATTGTTTACATCGCTCCGCAAACATCTTAAGCGAGTAGATACACAACGAGCCCCAAATAACTTTACGATCGTTTACTTTGGACGATTTCCCCCCTTTCTCCCATTCTTGTTCTTGTAAATGATACAGTATCACTTCCATCACTTTTCCAAGGAGCGTGGAATCCTGTTATTTTTGTACATCTGACATTCCCCGAGTTTCAAAGCGACGAAAGGAAATCATAAAAGGTGATACTCTTGTCCACAGCTGTTGCGAGGCTTAATGGCAGCGCGGGCTATATTTATTTCATTAAACTTAAGAGATTTGTGATCCGGTCCCCGTCTTTCTTTATTTCCGTATCGTCCTGCGAATAGAATAATGGCGCGATGCCGCGCAGTGCCCAATATTACAAATTCCCCCTTATGTATTATACTTCTGCACAACCACGTTCCCATGTATAGTTATGATTTCTGGCTTTTTTTCATTTTATACTATCGCTTAACGTTCCATGACTTCCACAGGAATGACCTACAACATACGCAACGACCTGCGGCGGTCTGTATTAGAATTTGAAATTTCTGTTACAGTGTTGCCAACCCCCCAGCTCCTGAGTACCCTGTCGCCGAGCGATCGACACCGCAAAAGACGAACCTTCGCCGACGATAGTTTAGACTTTCAATCCTTCTACCCGTCGTATCGAGCGGCTGCCCCGTGGTACGCGACTTCGGCGGTCGAGCCTCAAACATCGAAAACGAGACTCAGTAGTTTCATATTCGCAGCATCTAGTTCGCGGGAGAATCACCCGTCCGGCAAACACGCGACTTCCTACGTCGTTGCTCCCGCCCCGATATTCGAAAAAAAACCAGTCATATCTTTCAGCGTTGAATCCATCATCGGGACGAAATGACGCTGTCAATCCTCCTATACCCCATCATTTTCTGTACATACCGATGTATCCTTTGCAATATGATTAATACAGCAATTACAAGTATTGTGTATCAACAATGAAATGATATTACGTACTCTATAATGTTTAAATAAACTAGGATATGTATTCTATACTCTTTAACAGCCAACTTATATTGTATCAAATATAACTTCGTATAGTATATTGTGACGGACACAGCGAATTTGGTGAAATACAACAAACTTCGAGAACACTATCTCGCCCGATCATTTTCCAAATAAATACCGTATTTCTGATTTATTTAGTCTTGCATCCACGTCTTTATATAATTGGCAAACGGAATATTATAAGAGAATTATCGACTACAATTCGTAGAATTTCCAGTTACATCATAGTTCTCACGCGAATTTCTGCTCCCGTTATTTGAAAAAAGACGCGATTTTGGGGCGAACTCAACCACAAGTGGATTTTTCATATTGCTCGGTAATTTTATACGGCAGTGTGTAAGTTACTCTTGATGGTAGCCCTGCAACTACCGAGTTGATTAAAGTGATGCGAAGACGAGTATGCGGTTATCACGAAGCCTCGAATTGTGCTATCATGTGTGCAATAATACACAATCAATGCATGTTGCGGATGTGAGTGTTCGGCATTCAATGATTATCAATAATCATTATTTTGAGTGGATAATACCACGCTGTGCCGATAGCGGCGATAGATGCTTCACAGCGAACAGAAAACCGACTGATACGCCGTGATACGATTCGAAACGATTCTAGTGTACGAAAGTTGCCACCATGAAGACTAGAACCAGGAGACCGAACTCCTCGCTATTTACACTCTCAACGCGTCCCCAAAAGCGGCGCTTGGCGTTAGTTTCAATTTTTGCCACCGCTGTGCTGACGTAGTTATGTGGCCTCATAAGCTCGCATCAAATTGCAAACAGCGAAGTCAACAAGTGTCAAATCACGACGTTTGAATCATTATTCTATCATTTTAACCTAATCTTCGTGATTTTCACATAGCCAACATTTTACTTCATTCATACACGAGACTCGAAAAATATGTTCAAACATGCCGCATGAGTGTCAGTTTAGACGTCAGTAACCAAGCAATCCTCAATAAATACAAATATTCTCAATAAGTAATAAGCCGATCCTGTAAGGATTGCTGTCAGAAATGATTAATGATTCATTTTATTCATTTATTCATGATCCTCCAATCTTCATCCTACTTGAGATGAAATAAGGTTATCTCGTACAACAGTCACTTTTCGGGCCACATAACTGGATCAGCGTCACGGTGGTAGAAATTGGAACTTAAGGCATGCGCCGCTTTATGGGACGTCTCAGAAAGCGTAGTTCGGTCTCCTGGTTCTAGTCTTCATGGTTGCCACGTTTCGCCTGATCGCTCGTTGTAAATACGTCGAGTTGTCGCCTACGCCATCTCCCAGGATAGAACTCAATTACAACGCCAGCGAACGGATCTTTCTACGGGTGCGAAAGAGATGACAACACACTGTTGCCTTCTCTGCCTTCTCTCTCGCGCTACCATTACATCTCTGGGTTTTCCGGTGTCACGAGACATGAAAATGACCCACTGATCTCTAAATGAACTGTAGCGATCAGTGCAATGACCAATCGGAAACGACCGACGTCTGAAGCGAAATGCTAAAGTCTACCGTTTTCGAAGCCATGTCTAACACGTTCCTGTATTTTGCCTATGGCAGCAATTTGCTTGCCAAACGAATTCATATCGAAAATCCGACTGCTGTGCGGCGGGACATCGGCCGACTCAAGGTATATCGAATAATTGATAAAACACGCTTTCCATATCAATTGTCATAATCGCGAGATGTCTTCGAGGAAATGTCTCAATTCCCTGTGTCATCTTCGTTCAGGGCTTCAGGCTAGATTTCATTAAGTATTCCAAACGGTGGGGTGGAGCAGCCGCCACGATAGTGCCAACGGAAAAGGAGCATGTATGGGGAGCTGTATGGGAAATCGATAATTCAAACATGGCTAGTCTGGACAAGCAGGAAGACGTTGCGACTAATTGCTACTGGGCGAGATCCGTCGAGGTTGAAACTCCCCAAGGTTCGATCTTGAAATGCAGAGTTTATCAACAATGTGAAAATCCGGTAGAACATCTTGTCGGTAATCTTTTGCCGCAAGATAGAAGACCTTCCGCAGCTTACAGGTAATTAGTCAACTCCTAGTCGACATCCGCCTCCATTTCACGTAATTTCCCTCTCGCTATAGGAACACAATTTTGCAAGGAGCTCGAGAGAGCGGTCTACCTGCCGAATACATTAGATTTTTAGAATCTTTTCCTCACAACGGATACACCGGGGAATCAGAAATGTGGTAAGTCATTGTGGCTCTCCTTCGCGACTTTATACTCATATCATCGGCTGCTGACCTGTATGTAGTACGTACGAAATACACATTTTTTATCTTAATCAACAATTTCTCACAAGTCAGGAATACCTACGCTGCTCAATTGTTTATAATCAATGTGGCTTGGGATTGTCCCCTGATTTGTAAACACACATTCGTCGCTCGTTCACACTTGCTTGTTCTGAATCTCTAATTCTTCTGTCACTTTTTCGGTGCGGATTCTAATCGTCGCGTCGCAGCCCGGCTTTGAAAGAAACTTAAATCCAACGACTCGCCAGCCATGGAGAAATGTCTGAAACTTGGGATCCTCCATCACAAACCGAATTGCCTTCTCGGACGTAATGTTATCCAGCACGTGACGAGCCACTTTCAACGTCATCATCTCCCGCACATTCAACTGTGTGCAGAAATAACATGCAATCAATGTTAGTAGCCACTTTGTACGTTCTTAGACTCGATATTTCGAGAGATTCTGTTCTCTGGACATTGGCTCATATATTTAATGCAACCAGTTTTCTATTGACACATTTTCGAATGCTCTGTAAAGTCAAGAAAAATCCACAGGTACACAATTTTCTAAATCAATTTCGTCTTCCTGCAGATTCAAACTTCATTGAGGTGAGTCAATTTCCATTTCTCTTGTTTCATATTGTTATTTTGAATAATTGACACCAGTATTAATACGTTGAGAATTTGTTATTACCAAGTTTCTAATCAATGCTCGAATCTGTGATCGAACGAATGCATCAGTCGATACTTTGCATCTAATCTTTGTATCTCTTTACTGAATAAAATGAATCAAGTTACCGAATACATAATAACTTACATAGACAGTTAGATCCATTTCATAATCCATGTCAACCTCTGGCCAATTCTGCTGCAACACATCCTTATCCCATTTGATTTCTTGTTCGTTGGAATCCGTGTTATTCGCTAAACGAGGAGCGGAACAGAACCCAGCCCATAGCTCAGATGCAAAGTGTGGGGCAAGCGGAGCAAGCATAATTATCTGCGTTGCTAATGCTCTCTCATATTCGCGGCCCTTTGCTACAACTTCTGGAGCAGATCTACGAATGCTGAAGCAATAACGTGATAAGTCAGGTTATTCAGTTGGCTGAGAATTATGAGTAGTGCATTTGAGAATGAGAAGAAACATTTTTAGCAGTGCTATTGTGGTAACGGAATGAAGAAAACAGACCTCATCTCTCACCTGTTAGTAAGTCCTTGCATTTTTGATATGGCGACACTTAACTGTTGAGCTTCTGTTATATTAAAGGTGACCCCTTTGATGTAATAATTTCTACTGCCGGACAAAGTATTTTCTTGCTCTGCAAATTCTTCTGCACTGAGTTTTGCAACCAGTTGATCTGATGCCCATTCTTTCCGCCTCTGTATAAACTCTCCCACCGTTAGCCAAAGACGACGCTGCCACTTGAGAATACCTGGAAATGCTACGACCATTCGAAGGCAACGATTGATTCATAGCGTCCTTTGGGTGTATTCGATGTTTTGTAAGTAATCTATAGGTCGTTGATGAGATGGGTACTAAGAACTTACTTGCAGGAGACCAATTTCTGTGCGACGTCGGTGCTATATCAGCTAAAATAATTAATCGAGTCGTATCAGTTCCATGTTCAGCGAACATGTCCAATGGATCGACGCCGTTGTATTTAGACTTGGACATTTTCTCCCAGCTACAAACCACGGGATTCCCCGCTTCTTTGTCAATAAAGTTATTCTTCCCTTTTTGCTCCACTTCATCTTCTCTCAAGTATTTGCCAGATTTTTTAACGCGATATGTTTTGCCCATTACCATTCCTTGAACTAGCAACTGTTTGAAAGGCTCGCGTGTCGGGACAAGGCCTTGCGAGTGTAGAAAATGATTTATGAACCTTGCGTAATACAAATGCAGGACCGCTGAAAAGATTTATACAGCTGGAGTTACTCAAACGAGGTAAGAAACACGAGAATGTTTATTTGTTGCATAAAGGTGTAGCTATCTGGAATAAATAATGTACCATGTTCCTTCCCCCCGATGTATAAGTCGACTGGTAACAACTCGTCAGCCTTTTTTTTAGCAAATAAATTACTACTATTTTTTGAGTCTATGTATCTCATGAAGTACCAAGAGCTATCAACAAACGTGTCCATGGTATCAGTTTCTCTGGTAGCCTTTTCCCCACATTTTGGACACCTTGTTTCCAGCCATTCCTTGGCCTGTAGCAAAGGCGAAATTCCCCTATTCAATGCTACATTTGATTTTGGCAAAATCACCGGTAGCTGATCTCTGGGTACTGGCTGCGCTTTACAGTTCTCGCAATGAATCATTGGAATTGGAGTTCCCCAGTAACGTTGACGAGATATCAGCCAGTCTCTCAACTTTGAACTTACAGGATATCTACCGATCTTCAATTCGTTTACTCTTGCTAATATCTCCCTTCGCTTCTCCTCAATTTTATCAGCTGACTGCTCTTTTTTCAGATCAAAATCTATTCCCAAAGTCGTACACAATTCGGCATCAACTTCAGATGAGGAGGGGATACCGAGGTGATTGTCGCGAAACGGCGCAAAATCTACTGAATTAGTCACAAAGATCGGTAGAATATCACCGTTGAAAGGATTAATTGCACGTGCTTTCAGTCGCCTGAAGATTTCACTTGTATCTCCAGGACCCTCAATTTTTTCTAGGAAATTTCCTGGTGCCACAGCGATAAATTTAGCATTTTCAATAAGCTCCGGTTTCTCTGTCCAGAGGTTTAAGGTCTTGGGATACTTGGAATCGTCCGAAATCAACTGAAAGTCAATTGCAAGACCGTTACATTCCCCTATCCAGTGTTCTTGCAACTTTATCACATCTCTCCATCCTTTCAAGACAGGATCGCTCAGACCATCGTACAAGGACCTGGCATAAATCGGAGGAATTGGAAAAGGAAAATATTTTTTTTCAGATGCTAACAGTTCCCCATACATTGCTACCGATAAAAATAATATACGAAGCTTATGCTCACTTGGCAAAGGCCGTTGTCCTGACAAACCATTGATCGAGAACCTTTTTCTCGACTTTGGCGCCAGATCTCCAAGAACATCCATTCGCGTCAACTTGTTCGTCAGCCAACACGGTTTGATCGACGGGATCCCAGTTGACCAAAGACTCTTTTCGATAAACCAAACCATTCTCAAACAGCCTCAAAAACAATTCTTGAGTCCATCTGTAATAATCCGGACTACAAGTTGCCAGCTCGCATTCCCAATCAAACGAACATCCCAGTCTATCCAATTGCTCACGCATTTTATCTATATTCTCTTTTGTCCAAGCAGAAGGATCCAGCCCACGATCCATCGCAGCGTTTTCAGCCGGCAGTCCAAACGCGTCCCATCCCATTGGATGTAGGACGTTTTTACCTGAAATTTTTCCATCGTTATCGATTCGTTTCAGACACGAGAACGTCGTGTCTTCGGTACAACTTGAGTGGAAATAGTATTGTTTTCTTCTGAGAGTTACTCGAGTCCAAGCAAAAGCAACTTGCCTCTCAGTCGGTGAAAGCGAGCTACAGTATCGCTGATGGAATATACGCGAACGTGTCCCATGTGGAGTTGACCAGAAGGATACGGAAACATCGAAAGAACGTAAAATTTTTCTTGGGAGGAATTGTTCGCATCGAAAAGAGATTTTCCCAGTTTGTCTTTCCAGTATTTTTCTATTTCGTGTTTGATTTCTGTGCTGAGTTCCTGCTCCTGGAAATTTGGCGTCCAAAGTAAGCGAATGTTTACGAATATGGTCCGGCTATGTGATTTGATAAACATAACCAATGAACCTTAGAAGAAGATACCTTACCCAAAGACTCAGCCCCGTTGAAGCGTGTCTCCTCGATATACGCCTAGCAAATTTGTCATTAAGTGTTCGAAGAATCATTTTTGACGAGTATAAACAATTGTAAGGCATTTTATTAGGTCTCTATTCAAAACCTGCCCAGTACTCTCGAATTCTGATTCAAATATCTGACCCACCTGACCTCGAAACTTCTGTTATTTACGAAGTTGAAAAAAAAAAAAAAAAACGCGTCCGTTTCTGAGTGAGGAAGAAGAACTCTTTTGATTAATAAATGCTTGCGATATGGTTAAGAATTTACAAACGTCTCGTCAGATTAAAAAATTGTCATTTGTAGTTGTTGTATTTAGGCTTTATTTTGACTTCAAATTCCCCCCGAACATCGTTACTTCCGTCTTTTCGAGTTTGCTCCTTTTCCGGTGTGCTAACCATAAACACGGTGGTAAGGACATTTCTTCGATGTTTAATCAATCGTTATCCCTGCAATCGGCCAATATTTCTAAATCCTCAGCGGGTCCAGTGATTCCACGTTAATTCATCTGCGTTATTTACGCCATATATCCTTGTTCGAGACGTAAATAAGTTCTAACCCAATGGTGACACATAACGTTGAGCTATACGCTGACAAGATCTTTCGGAGTTCGATGTCCGAGAATCGCTTCCGAACGATTCGAATATGACATGACACTCGAATTAATCTGGAATTCAATCGAAACAAGGCGTCGTATACCTTCACCTTTAAATACCTGAAAATCTGAACTCTAGCGACAGACCTGCCGGACAAGCTAACCTCACTTAACATAACCTCAAGTTCTCTTGTATACATCAAATTCTAACAATACGACACCTGTCTCTGATCACATTGCGAACCCACGTGTAAACGAATTAACGATTCGTGTTCAGGTTCACGACCAATTCAATCGAATAATCTCATTTTCAACCCAGTATTACGCACCTTGATTTCATCTATTAATCGAAAGTTCTGTTTTGTGTTAGCGCCAAGATGGGTAAGCGCAATAATATGATCCCTAATGGGCACTTCCATAAAGACTGGCAACGATTTGTGAAGACCTGGTTCAACCAGCCAGCCCGAAAATATCGCCGAAGACAGAACCGCATCAAGAAAGCTCGTGCCGTTGCTCCCAGGTAATAATGCCACATGCCACATTCATATCTGTTGCTTATCACCTGAGACGTATGTGAAACATTTCACAATCTGAAAAACTATGTTTTAACCAATCAACAGGCCAGCTTCCCTACTGAGGCCCATTGTCCATTGCCCGACGTTCCGTTATCACGCCAAGGTCAGAGCAGGCAAAGGATTTACTCTCGATGAACTGAAGAGCGCTGGACTCAACAAGAAGTTCGCTAGGACTATTGGTATCGCCGTTGACCACCGCCGACGAAACAAGTCTGTCGAGTCTCTGCAAACCAACGCTCAGCGTCTGAAAGAGTACAGAGCCAAGCTGATCCTGTTCCCAATCAATGAAAAGAAGGTTCGTATAATGCTTCATTTTGTACTTCACCAGCTTTAGACATTACACTTTTGTAGTAGAACTTGTTGATTTTATAAGCAAGCCGAATCTAATTGAATTTAGAAATTGGAGATCTCGTTACAAAGTAGCCATTGACTTTATCAACGATATTGATCTTCTACTATGGATATCAGGGTATCCTTAAAACCTAAAAATATTGGGGAACTTAATTTCGATTTGTAAATTCTTCAGAGGCTTGTTATCACTCGAGGAGTTTGTGTATGAGAAAACTTACTTCATTTCAGAGCCTTTAGGATATTTTTATGTGGAAACATCCATCCCGTTTCTCAGATTATCGCTATTATCTCAAGAAAATCCAATAATTGAAAAGCGCTAAAATCTCAAGTTTTGATTGTTATGGCCACATTTATATTGTTATGCACAATGCATTGTATCTATAACAGTACAAATGTTTGCAGATCAAGAAGGGAGAAGCCACAGAAGAGGAGCGCAAGGTCGCTACTCAACTCAAGGGCCAGGTAATGCCGGTCAGACATCAAGCACCAGCTAAAGCTAAGGCACGCGTCGTGACGGAAGACGAGAAGAAATTCTCAGCTTACATAACTCTACGTAAGGCTAGAGCCGACGCTCGTCTCGTTGGCATCCGGGCAAAGCGTGTTAAGGATGCTGCAGAAAACCCTGACGATGTCACCAAGGCCCCCAAAGAGAAGAAAGCCAAGAAGTAATCTAGGCACCATCTTTTCGATTATACAAATAAAGTAAATTGATAAAACACAAAATATCACGATCCGTTATTTGTCATACCTTCCAGTTTTCAAGTGGTTTGATGCGTTTAGTTTTAATCGAAGGCTTCTGATATGATGTTCGTGTATTTTGGATGCTTTTAAAGTTGGAGGAATGAAAAAGTTGAACACTCGACATGTGTATATAAGAGGGTTCCTTTATTTCAATATAACAACTTTCAATCAGATATTTTTCTGTACAATATATATCCTTATTTGTTTATCTTAAGCTTATCTTAGCTGGGTACACGGGATATGATTTAAAGACGTGTCGCTGATATGAATAATGCTGTTAGCTGAATAATTGTCGCTAAAAAATTTTTTATTGCAATATTTCTGATGAGATTCAGCTGTTGTATTCAGTTTACCGTTGACTTGATCATCTTCATGCATGATCGAATTTTTCACGCAGCTCGATGCCTGCAGGGTTATCTTTGAGCGCAAGCATCTGAACAGACGTTTGAAACATTGTGTGAAAGGTATCATACCCTTTCTTGAAATTACGCAAACCCAGAACGGCCAAATCGTATTAAAAAAAAAAACAAAAAAAAAACTGAATAACAATCGATTTTTTTTTTCAAGAAATGTGGAGTTGAAGCAGGAAAGACTAATTCATTGGCTAATTGATTGATATTTCGTTGCACGAGTGGAATATCAATAAACTTGAACTTCATGTACAGGTGCCACAAGCATACGAGTATAATCATAACACTGTATGAAATGATGCGTTGACATTGCATATTGTAGAATGTGAAGAATCGTTGTTTTTGAAATATATACAAACAGAGAGCGGAGGACGGTTCCAAAAATTGGGTACGTACTAAGGAGTTGAAATATTAAAATATGGGGTAAAAAAATACAATGTACAAATAAAAATAAAATCAATAATTTATAAATGTGCTAGGATCCGCAGAGCAGTATTCGCTGTACCCTCATAATACTTCCATAATGTTCAATATAATATAACTGTGCACTGTCACAAGAAGGCGGCGATCAACACCAGAGTCAAAATCAGCTAAAGGTGATGTCGATGTTTGTATCTTCTTCTCTAAATAGGTACAGGTTTGCTCCTATAATTGTTACGATGGTAAAACTACTCCATGAAACAGTCTTTGCAGCGAGCAATCGTTGCATGCTCTTTCACCGCTATCGTGTTCAGTGTTCTACATGTATATGTATGTGTATATGTGAATGTATTGTACGTGCATATCAAACGTCTATAATAAAGGCAAATATTTGGCATTGACGGCTGCTGGTTCAAAACATTACTGCAATAATTATTCTCTCAGATGTTTATATAATAACTGTTTCTGGTTCAATTTTTTTTTTTTTTTCAATTACCCTACTTTTCGTGTATATCTATAAATAACTGTGGCTAGACATTCGATAAATAAATTCGTCTAATTTTAGAACAGGTATTGAATAATGATTGCTTGTTACAAACGTTGCCTGCGTAGCTGGTTATCCAGTTCGGCCAACTGACGAAGGAATCCCTCATTTGGAAGAATATCGCGATTCTGACGAACCGATCGGATCGCCTCAGCTGCAAGCATTCCTTTTTTTATCATAAGGTAGGCAAGGACACACGTTGCACTGCGTGACATACCCATCATGCAATGCACAAGTACTTTTCCTGTAATCCATAATAATGTCATGTACTGGATTATCGGAGCTGACGTTGCCCAATGATTTTCTGTAAGCTTGAAAAAATGTAATACAATGTTGCGTTACCTTCCGTAGCAATAGCCTCTCCGATAAATTCAGCTGCAGCGTGAAAATATTTGCTGATGCAGATGGTGGGCAAATCGGCAAGCGGAAGACCCATAAATTTAATGCTCGTGTCTTTGTAGTAGTTTTCGTCGGTATCTACGTGTCCAAAACGTTTGCCTTGAGCAGCGTTCAAAACATGAGTTATGCCCAGCATTTTCAGGTACTTTTTATTTTTAGCGGTCGCCCTGCGTGTTGGTATAAAAGGAATCTTTGCTCATTAAGATAGTTGTTTAATCGCTGTTGAAAATATGTATAAGAATTCAAGTAAGTATACAGGGTGAGTCACGAGAAACTCCGAGAATGGAAGGAGTTTGATTGCCAGATAAGCCCACCTCTTTGACCAATCAAACGAATAGCAAGAAATGACAATAGGAACTATGTGAGCCTTACATTAGAATCAATGTACAGAAATAATTATTGAAAACAAGGCCAGCTAGTGATCGGCTCTACTTTGAATGTAAATGGTCTTCGAACTGACTGCCTTCTTGTTCGATACAAACATTAACTCGATTGCGTAGAGATTCCCAATCCTTTGATTCCAATATTATGCCAACACAGTTTCTATTATCATCACCTCCTAGTCGTTTGATTGGGTAAAGGGTGGGGCTTATTCGGCAATCAAGCTCCTCCTATTCTCGGAGTTTCTCATGACTCCCCCTGTATATGGGGAATTCCATGCCTTTTCAACCTGGGTTTGACCCTTTACCTCACGCATTTCGCTCATGATTTTTTATATGATTGTTCCTACTTTGAAAAGCACTCATTTTTTTTCAGATTTTTGCGACTCAATTCGAAATTTCTAGAATTTTTGAAAACCGTCATATTGATCGACACAATTTAAAATTCTCAAAAATCAAGTGTCAAATATCAAAATTTTCGAGCGTATAGCCGAAGTGGGCAGATGTTTCCTTCTTACTGTTTTCAAGCTTTTTAAAAAAAAAAAACGTTGAAAAACCTAGAAGCGGGAGTTATTTTACTATGGATGGTTACTGAAACATTTTGATATGCCACACCGGATTTTTTAGACCCGAAAAACAATATTTTTCAAGAAATTTTTTTTTTTTAAATTACAAAAAAAATAATCGAAAATCAAAAAACTTTTCGCGAAAATTCTAAAAATCCTTTCGAAAAATCCGGTGTGACATTTGGAAATATTTCAGTAGCCATCCGCAGTAAAATGACTCCCGGTGCTGATTTTTCGAATTTTTCTTTCGGAAAAAGCTTGAAAATAGTAAGAAGGAAACGTCTGCCCACTTCGGCTATACGCTTAAAAATTTCGATTTTTGACACATGTTTGTTGAGCATTTTTTCAGAATTTTAAATTGTGTCGATCAATATGACGGTTTTCAAAAATTCTAGAAGTTTCGAATCAAATCGCAAAAATCTGAAGAAAAAAATTAGTGCTTTTTAAAGTAGGAACAATTATATAAAAAATCACGAGCGAATTCCGTGAGGTGAAGGGTCAAATCCAGGTTGAAACGGCATGGAATTCCCTATGTGTATAAGTATTCATAGTATCAACTATTATGGAAATGGTAGATCAAGCAGAGTGCCACATGCGAAATTAACTGAGCATACAATAGGTCTGTATAAATTTGTGTTTTCCAAACTGAAAGAAACTTACGCATCGCCGATGTAGACCTTTGGGTAGGCTTCGTCGCAGTCGATGCTAGCTTGAAGACGATAATAATTGGTATCGTCTTTGTCTGTGAATCCAGGCAACGGCTTGAAGTCAGTCTTTGTCTTGTGAAGAACCTCGGTCAAGTATTGACAAGTTGTCTCCCCATCGACCAAGTGCTTCTGAAAGTCCTGCGTCATGGTCAAAGATAAAGAGAATCCGTGAGAAGACATAACAATATTATAGCAGCAAGAATCTGCCAACTTTGGCAATAATCTAACAAAGTTTTCGAGGCAAAAGTGAAATTGAATAAATTTTCAGAAAATAAATTTAAAAAAAATATTCTCAGAAATAATAATTTTCGTCTTGTCTGGGATAAATGTCGTAATTTCTTGATTAAAATTGTATGACTAATGGAACAATCGCAAGGCAACATTCGATAACAAATGAGATATTGTGTTGAACAGTTCAAAACTAGAATTCGAAGGATATTTGGGAAGAGCTGCGGACAATATAAAATTAATATTTGACTATTTTCTTACCCGATCTCTGTCTCTCCATGTGCTCTTCATCTCGAAATACTTTCGTTATCTAAAGCGCGAAGTACGCGACCTCGATGTATTCTATAAAATGCCCGCCTCGTAATACGAATGAAATGTTTATTTTTAAAGTAGTAAGTGTTGCAAAATTTCTGAGCGCCAAACGGCAGGACGAATAAACGAGCAGATTTCTCGTACTACTAGAGTCAACGACGCTACCGTAACAAACTATCACAGACGACGTATTCATATTTTCATATGATGCCTGCAGCGTACGCGTGCACGAATGGGTACAAAAACAGCTTGTCAACTCATCGGTCGGCGTTAATTGTCATTCGGATCACTCATCAACATTGATGCGATCGAATAATTTTCCAACGATACTGACAGACAGACGCAAATTGAAAACTTACAGAATTATCCAAAGGTTCTTCGGTCTTCGCCATAATTGGAACAATCCCTCGACCTCTGATGACTTCGGATGACTTATCTTCACTTTGATCGTCTTCTCGGCAAGCTTGTAGCAGATAATCTGCCCAACGTTCTTCTCGTACTTTTCCTGTCACTTCTTATCTCTCCGCGACTGTATAACCGTTGCGTTGAGGCCAGAATTGGTCTCGAAACCCTCTACAAGTTCAAGGTCTCGATCGACAATCTCAAGTGACAATCTGACAAGACGCGATGAATGCCGACGACTGCTTGAACCCTCGAGAGATGAAATTCAGAAATCGAATTAGAACCCGCGCAGTCGGCGGTGCAGTTCTCCGGGTTTTCCTACGTAGATAGCCGAGCTATTCCAATTCCCAAAAAGCTCGGTGAATATCTCGGTCCTGATTCATATCATGTGGTACTTGATTTCTGACGACGATGATATCTAATCTAAAGATAAATAAAGGGGGTCCCGTTTGCAAAACTGCGGCAACATCAAGCGGTATGCGCGCCGCCGTGGTATTATCTAATCCACGACAACAATGATATGACAATGAATGATTCGATAACATGAAGATTGATCACGAGACGCGGCGGAATTGCCGGATGCTGAAGAAATCCCTCTGTAGCAAAATTTCGGATAAAAACTGAACGACTCGAACGTCGGTATACAGAACGTATATACCTATAAATAGGAAAAGGGCCCACCAGGTAATTGATTAACTCCGCCGCACGCACACGCACCTCGATCCCACAGATTAGCTTCTAGTCTAGCAGAATTTAGAGATAAAACTTACGTCCGAAGAGGTGAAATCCCGTCTCGCCACCGTTCGTGAATGTTAATGTTCAATCAAGCGTGCCCGAGGTGTCTGCGCTTCAGACATTTAACCGAATTACGGAGCTACACGGCTACGAAACAACTGTTCCAGGACATAACCTGCAAAGATGGGAAGGCGATCACACGGACCCTTACCACGAGCGGGGGATCCACTGGACGCGAGGAATCCTCGCGTTCGTTATCCTCCTCTCCCTTAGCGGGCGGCGAGTTCGTTCTCCCTGCCCAAGTTCAGGTGGTGATCGCGGGCGCGGGGACCGTTGCAAATTCGGTCGCCTACCACCTCGTCCAAAACGGCTGGAACGATGTGCTAGTTTTGGAACAAGGAAGGTACGATCCGTCGTGATTTATACCCGGTACTTAGTACTTGGAACTCCTGTTCCAAACAAGCGATCATTTCAATTGAACATAACTTTCCTCAGGGTGGGTAGCGGAACGTCTCAATTCGGTTCTGGGACGCTAGGATTGTTCAAGCCCATAGCTCACCGCAACATAATAATGTACAGTATCAAGTTGTACCGACAATTGCAAGAGATGGGATTTGACATAGGCATGAAAGAATGCGGGAGTATAAACCTGGCCCAAACCAAAGACAGAATGATCGCTCTGAAGAGGAGAATGGCCTACAATGTTCCCACGGGGTTGTACTGCGAGGTAGGTCTCTGGGTCTAGGGAAGATAGCTTGGGATCCTTCTTCTTCACAATCGTAATTGCATGCGTCAGATTCTTGGCAGAGGAGAGCTGAAGAGGCTCCATCCTTACCTACACGTCGACGATCTCGAAGGAGCTGTATGGGTACCAGAAGATGCCGTTGCAAATCCTGGTGTCATTTGTCACGCACTCGCTAAGCTTGCAAAACAGGGTGGAGCTCGATACAGAGAAAATTGCCGTATCCAACAGGTTTTCACTGAAAATGGGGCTGTTAAAAGCGTCAATACGGACCACGGGAGCATCGCTTGTGAATATTTCATAAACTGTGCAGGGATGGTAAGTATAATCATCTATTCAAGTATCGATTTCTTCAATTCCCACGTGTATTGGCCGGTCACGGGAATTAGGCGAATAATTTTAATTCACACAGTTTGGCAACCGCGCTCGATAAGCTCTGTTATTATAGAAAAAAACATATGAAATTGAAAAATACTTATTGCACAGTATCAACATATTTTGAAAGTGATTTCGATGCACTCGTAGTATTGGTAGATACATACTCGTTGCTCTTGAATCTATGAATATCAGTACTCCATTTTAGTGGGCCAGGGAGTTGGGCTTGCGGTGTAATCCACCGGTGAGAATTCCTGCTTACCCAGCTGAACATTTCTATGCTGCAACAGAGCCCGTGGTTCCCGAATTGAGTCCCAACCTGCCCTGCATAAGAGACTTCGATGCATACTCCTATGCCAGAGAATGGCAAGGTGAGATGAAAGTTATGTAATGATTAGAAAAATACAAGCATCTGGTAATAATATACTGGAATGGTTTGTGTCATGTATCACTAAAGCCAGCTTTGCATGCCTAAATTACTATCTAGGTGGTCTGATGGTCGGTTGGTTTGAAAGAGAAGCAAAGCCCGCCTTTGGCCAGGAAGGTACCGTTCCTGCCAAGGACTGGCACCGTCACCTGAAAGATGATCCTCAACACTGGAAGCCTCTCTGGGAAAGAGCTAAGCACCGCCTACCAATACTGAGAGAAATGGGAGAGCCAACGATCTACAACTCCCCGGACAACTTTACCCCAGACGGTCGTTGGATCCTGGGAGAAAGTCCGGAGGTGAAGAACTATTTTGTCGCTGTTGGTATGAATGGCAATTCGTTGCAAGGTGAGTGAGGGATATGAAAATATGTCAAACGTTATGGATCGGTTCGATCTGAATGGAAGAAACGTTGACTATCTCTTCATTTCTCTGCAGGTGCTGGTGGGATTGGTAAAGCCGTTGCCGAATGGCTTATAAAAGGCGAACCGACTCAGGAATTACTCCCCTTCAATATACAGAGGTTTTTGGATCTGCATAACAACAAGCAGTACCTTCAACAGAGAATAAAAGAAGTCGTCGGCCGTCACTATGCCATATTATATCCCCACCAATGCGAGTACAAGTATGCTAGAAAACTACGGTGCTCACCTTTGTACTCTGTCTTGGAGGAACAGGGCGCTGTATTTGGAATAAAAATGGCTTACGAAAGACCCCTCTACTTCAATTCCACTTACAGAAGTGAGCAATTACATCGGCCACGCCCGAGAGCGGTAGTTTTTACCGTACTTTATCAAGTTTGTTGTTACTGCTTATATTTTTTCAGGAGGCGACAAAAAACCTGAAATGCCACCGGGCAGTTTCTATAAACCGAAATTCTTTGAATTTATGAAAGAAGAATTTCACGCCTGCCGTGAAGGGGTTGGAATTATTGATATGAGCTCGTTTTCGAAAATTGAAATTAAGGTGTGTTAAGATAGTGTAGAGATTTCAGTGTAGAGATTTTTCATTTACGAGATTGTAAACGATTACGTACTCCTGTCAGACGAAAATGATATTGATTCGAATTATTTTCATTTGATAGTCGACGCACGCCGACGCGAGGCGTCGAGCTTATGGTTCATTTGCTGTGGACGGGGTATGATATGTCTAGCAATCGATTTTCGCACAGATATTAATCCCAGCTTCTGGTTACTTGCAATTAATATTTCCCGTTAAAAACAGCTTGACGGATAAATTCAACTGAGAGACTAGATCGCCTGTACAGTAGTAAATCTTATGCTTGCTCAGACATCATGCAGTTTTTAGATATCCTTCAAACTCTCGTAGTAACACAAACTAGAAATAGCTACCATTCCTGTTGAAAATTCATTCATTCAGTCAGTATTATATTCATATCAATCTCCAAGGTTTCACCTGGAAATTGTCAGTAGGGGTCGCATAAAGCTTACTCAACAAAACTAAATAATTTATGCAACGCTTTGCTGTGCTCGCCTTTTTACTGCCTGTCTGTTTTTACTACGCCATGATGAAATCGAACAGCTACTCACTTGATATCTATCTCCAAGATGTTGAACTGAAGACTCGAAAGATGTGTTTCTGCCTCCTGTCAGGTATAACTGATAGCATAGCTCACAACGAGTTGGAGAATTTATCTATTTGAATATCAGAGTGATACATTTAAAAAAAGATCTTCAACTTGGCTGTTCGTGGGATCAAACTCAAAAAATTCTTCCGTTATTCCGATGAATGGAATAACGTTGTTACCCATATCATAAGAACACTAACGCTATCTTTAAAATGAAACAGTCAAGTCGCTGGGAAGTGGTCAACTATTTGCAACAGTTGTGCTCCAACGACGCCAACATACCAGTCGGAGGAATAGCGCACACGGGAATGCAAAATGAGAGAGGGGGCTATGAGAACGATTGCATGCTAGTTCGCCAGACTGACAATAGTTTCTTCATGGTCTCTCCTACCTCTCAGCAAACTCGCATTTACCAATGGATGTCGAGGTGAGGGATCGCGACAGAACCAGATAAAATTAATAAGACGAGATGTTCCGCCAATTATCATGATATCTGATTATCAACAGGCACTTACCTTCCGACCGATCAGTCGGCTTGAATGACGTCACCTCCAAATATACCGTTATCAATGTCGTTGGACCGAAAGCCACGGAATTAATGTCTGAGTTATCCAACTCTGATATCAATCTCTCCCCGTTTACACATAAGGTAACGATTTACACTTAAATTCACAGCCTTTTGATGAGAACTTAGACGATTGGATTTCATCACCGGATTTGTGGAAAGACCAATATTTTTTCAAACTATTTGCAGATGGTGAACGTTGGATATGCATCCGACGTGATGGTGATGGCTTTCACACATACCGGTGAGCCAGGGTATTGCTTATACATCCCGTCCGAATATGCTTTGCATGTTTACACGAGGCTGATGGCTGTTGGCAAAGATTACGGAGTTCGAAACGTCGGTGTTTTAACGCAACGTTTCATGCGGATAGAAAGATTTATACCATTCTGGGCTGAAGAACTGAGCCCATACGTAACGCCTTACGAAGCTGGAAACGGATACAGCGTCAAATTGGACGTGAGTTTTCCCACAGCTCTAGGCGGAACAATTTCATTTCATTTGTAAAATCCAGAATTTCAAAGATCTGTTCATTTCCCTAAATAGAAGGAATACTTCATCGGCAAGTTTGCACTTCAGCATCAGAAGGAGCAGGGCGTCAGAAAACGACTAGTTCTCTTTGTCCTGGGTGGTGAACTCGATCCAAATAAAGATGTTTGGCCATGGGGTGGGGAACCTTTGTATCGAGATGACAGATTCGTTGGTACAGTCACCTCAGCCGGGTATGATAGTCTACGATTAGTCTTTGCTTTTCAACGTGTATCTGTATCTGTCGTAATAAGTCAATAACGTAAAACAAAACTTCATCAGGTATGGATTCGCGATTGACAAACTGGTCTGTCTGGGTTTCATTGGGCTGCCAGGTATCAGGGATGAGTACGATGACACGAATCTGATAACAACAGAGTTCATAATGGATCCGAGTGCTCGGTACGAAGTGGATATCGCAGGAAGGAGATTTCCTGCCAAGCCACACGTTCTTCCGCTATCCTCGCCGGCTCTCAACAAACCGAATAGGAAATATACACCCACACCTGTTGCACAATGTCAGAGCGATATATTGCTATGAATATTACGTATGCAAGTAGCGCTGTGTAGGTGGAAAACTGTTTTCTTGGTGCCGCCATTCCATTCGAGTATGGCAAACAGGAATATCTATTATTTATCAGATGTTTATTATGTTGCTGGAGTTTGAATTCGATCTGATAAGTTTTTTTTGGAGGAAAATATCAATTTTTGTGATAAATCGATCGATGCCAAGTTTTATAAAACTATAAGTAGAAATTCTACGTCACTTTCAAAGGACGTTTGATATTTTACCGCGACAAACTGCTACAGGGTCACAATTTGTTCGACAGATAGGGATCAAGGTGACAAAGTGTTTCAGTAAAGGTAAAAAATCGTTTGTAAATAGGTAGCTATTTATTTTTCTTTATGTGAATAAAGAGTGGTGAGTCGATGGAGCGGTTGACTTGCTTGATCGATGTTAACTGTTTTCAAATATATTTTATTCAGTTATACCTTTGACATTAGATAATACAGAATATTTTTATTTCAGTAGATATGCAGCTCTACGTTTTGGCTCGACAAGCGTATACACATATAATACACATATAATACACATACAAAAGCCGCTGGCTTGACAAATTTCGTTATAGTATTTTCATTACAGCTACTCGTTGTTCGTAAAGTAAAACGTCACCTAGAGTGTTAAAAGCTTATGAGAAATTGCTAATACCGCGTGAATTCCGTTCATGCTTGATGATATAATGTCTTCGTTGAATAAGCTGCACGCAAGTAGTGGATTGATTGTAAATATACAATTCCGTCTCGATAAACTACGAGTTGTTCATATTTCGACTTGAAATCGCAGACTTATGTATATTTTGTAGTTTGTACGCTAGGCCGAGGGGGGTGCCTCAGTTTTTTCTTCGCTCATTTACTTGACTCGTGAATTTCGTGAGATTTAGTTCCAGGAGAAGTATGAACTGAAGGGGGGGGGGGGGGGGGGGGGGGGCACGATCGGTAGCTTCTAGTGGGATTAATAAAACGAGAAGGCATTCCCCGCCTATCACCGTGTTTATGGTTTTAAATTTATTTTAAACAATCAACGTCTCGACGAATTGTGCAAAATAAGCTTATCTATGCATAATTAGAATTAGTTGCAGTTAGTAATATAAGTATGTATACTCGGATAGACGTACAAAGTATAATGTATGTATAAGGCAATTTATAATTAAGAATTACAGTTCATAACTATTTCATAAAGCATATTAACCCTATGTACAGAAACGCGACAACCCTTAGAATTTTGAAGATTACATTGATAATTGTTTTTGTTTTTTTCTCAATATTCGATAATTATATAACAGCGGTTTTTGCTCGCCCGCGGACAATCACCTTACATTTACATCTGCGTTTGAAATCCGCCAATGTGAGAGATAATGTAAACTACCGGAGGTAACATCCGTTTTTGCATAAAATCTTCTTACTCTCATCTAATATCGCAACTATTCTGGAATCACAGTTGTCGAACGATATTGGATACCATCAGGTGAGAGGTAATAGATTCATTCAACATGCCCAGACTAGGTTTCTGCGACATGGTTTGCTACTATGGTAAGTTTTGCAAGTAGGCGATACAGAGTATAGGATAGATATTTCATTACTCGTTAGAGATATCTGCGTTAGCCAAGCCAGTAATGCATGCAGCGTCCCGAGCATTTCTTCATATTCCGCATATATATTTTCTTGATTAATTTCCTCATTTCTCAACAACATTACGTGCTATTTGGTTTTACAGCGTTTCCCCAATTTTTTTACGAGGCCCATGCTTCCAGTTCTTTTAGATCGTCGTCAACCTCTTCGGCTTTAGCTTCTACAAGGAGTGAAAAATCATATCATTGCATTGCAAACCTATCGGTCAAATTATTCAAACACTTAGTATTTCGTTTATCCTGTGCCGTTGTTAAAAACTTTGAAAAACCTTACTTGATCGGGCTTTGGCAGGGGCAGCAGGCACCGAAGTAGCAGGAACAGCTGGAAGGTCATCAGCAGCGCCAATTTTGTCGACGCCAAGCAGTTCCTTGTCCAATTCCTCTTGTTCGAGTTCCTCCAATTCTTTTTCGAGCTCGTCCTCGTCCACGTCTTGGCCAAACGCGACTGGGTTCGAAATCGCATCCGAAATCTCCCGAGCGACATCTTGCTGTTCTGCTATATCGTCCATCATGTCGTGTACTTGGTCTACATCCCTAAAAATTAGACATCGTATTGTTGGGAATAAAGTTTGGCAAGTTCACACAACAGTCTCCACAAACTAAGGGATATTAAAATATTGTAAAAACTAACATGTGCTGGTGGGCAGCCTTCAGAGCAGCCGCAGCACTGTTCATGGTGGTAAGAACCGCTGTATTGGTATTGGCACCCTCCAGCGCCTCTCTTTGCATTTCTATAGTGGACAAGGTGCCGTCGATTTGCAGCAGCTGTTTTTCATATCGCTTCTTCCTCTTGAGTGCCTGAATGGCAGCTAAAGATTAAATCATATTAAAACCGGGTCTTCAACTAATTGTGGATTGTGAAGGGTACCATGTGAGTCAGTTCGGTTAGACACATTGAATCTATTGCCAAAAGTATGATCGCACCTCAAAAATATATCTAATTTCGGTGTTCGAGTAATATTCTTTGTTCAATGAATCACTGGAATGTTATTAGAAGGATATTTGCGATTCTGGCTCCGAGTGCGTGAACCAGTGATAACGTCATAATGACAGCTGATAGGTTGCAGGAAAATCTCAAGGTGATCTATGTAATGTGGACGATTCCCGGGGAATTGGATAACCGATGAATACGAGGGCGTGGGTGCCTACCTCGTTTGTTCGCCGTTCCATTTTTCCTCGCGGTTTGTTTTTCTATGTCGATCTTCTTCTCGAGAAAGTCTTGTTTTTTCATAAGCATCTCCTCGGTTTCCCTAAGTTTCTGAATGGCCTCGGCCGTCGAAGGAGCGGTGGGTTCCTTCTTCCCGCCGAATACCTTGCTGAAGAAGCTCATCCTTGCTAATAGCTCGAGGTCTGAGGTCCTTTATCGTTAACTCCGGCCAAACCAGTCCGGAACTGAACAGTCACTCCAGGTTTTGATTCACGCAACAGATCACCGTCACCGTGGCCCTGATACCGAATGAACAATCGCCATGTTTCCCCCTACTTGCTTGCGTCATGACTCATCGCATGTTCCATGGCATAGTTCAGTATTTAACAGCTATGAAACGTAAGAGTGCTGTATCAGCGGCAATTAATTTTATCAGCTGATTTATTTGACTCTGCGTAGCTAATCGCTCGTAGCTAATTGACAGATTTCCCCCCTAAGCTTTCATCAACGCAGTATATTTTCATTTCTCGACGACCTTGTCCCGAACGACGAATGTTTTCAACACCGTAGTAGAAGGTGGTAGAAGGTGTGTTCGAGCACGTTTCGAAATGCGTCATCGCGGTGACATTTTTGTCCAAAACGACGTGCGTAATGGTGGGTTCAGATGGCGCGGAACGGAATCGCGCGGAGCGGAATCGCGCGGAGTGGCGGAGCGCCGCTGAGCGGAATACGCGTATATCTGGGATTCTGATTGGTAAGCTTGATCGATTCCGCTCAACCGCGCTCCGCCACTCCGCGTGATTCCGCTCCGCGCGATTCCGTTCCGCGCCATCTGAACCCACCATATCAGAATACGGGCGCACGCGCAATAGCTACATCAAAAAATGATTCTCAGCTGTCATTGGCTTTTATACTTTTTGATGTAGCTATTGCGCGTGCGCCCGTAGTCTGTTACGTTCCGTAACGTTTACGTATTATTATTTTTATTTATTTGTCCTTTTCTCTCCTTCGGCGATAGAAGAGGATGGGTAACTTTGGCCAGGTTTGAGAACACACTGGAACATTTTACGGCCGACGTTATGAAACCCATCGTATTCTACGCTGTTGTGGTTTTCGGAACCGACGGCCGAACTAGCGACCAGATACTCTATGGGCAATTTTGCCGATGGAAGTCTGTGAAAGCGTTAAGCGCTTCGTTAAATATTAGTTTTTGCTTTCGTGTGTAGGCAAGATTCAGACGGTGAGCAAACGTTTCATGGTAAAATTCGGTCCGAAGAATATAGAGTTTCGGTTATTCATAGATGAGGATATTAAATTTCGTTTGACAAATGTATCCACAGCTCAAGGGCAGCTCGTCCAAAGTTGAACTTTATCTGCAATTGATTACGGCTTTGTACAATATTTATGTTTCCTGTTGCGAGCTGCCAAAGCTTGTCCATGCCTATCTCATAAGCAGACTATTACACGTTGCGTTAACTGTGCTGTAGACAATACCCTTTGTACATCACAGTATTATAAGGTACGAATAATTCTGAAAGATATTTATTCGTGTCTTGTAGTGTCACCTGTAAAATGGTAGCTCACTCCATAGAATCACCGCATGAAATTTCCCTATAAAAACGACCCCAATTCTAGTCCGTTAAGATTGTTCAATCATACCCATGACACAGGTACAAATACGCAGAAAATCAATGGATCAACGCCATAGTTGAAGGAAGAATGGAGGAACCGTTAGAAAGCATAGGTGTTACAGTGGCCGCTGTGGCCTCTGTCGCAGCAGCTGCAGCTTTAGCCCCGAAAGGTCCGCTCAAGACGGAAGAAATATCACAAAGCAGTCCGGACAATGAAGCGACAGAGAGAAGCGAGGATGCTGCATCCCCCCCGCCTAACTGCAGCATTTGTTTGGGAAAACTGATAAACAAATCCTTCACAGACAGTTGTTTGCATCAGTTTTGCTTCAGCTGCCTTCTACAGTGGTCGAAAATAAAAACCGAGTGTCCTCTGTGCAAGCAAACCTTCAAATCCATCATACACAACGTCAGATCAGAGGAGGATTACGACCAATATCATGTTCCTCGTCAGTTCGCCCCCCTGCCTGCACCGCAAATGGCTGCCACTTTGGATGTCAATTTTGATTTGGTTGGCCTCAATCTCGCCAGCCGTAATTTCAGCTATAGGTGAGACTCAAACCAAGAGATTAAGATTTTCTTATATTCTAGGAACTATTTACACATTTGTACAGTGAGAGTATTGACTGTGGTAGGTATATACCTGGCAGATCGAAGGGCCGGTCGTTTTCAGTAAATATTTTCACAATGGGTTCTCTAGTTACCGAAGAATGAAAGACTATGCCATGCAACTTGGAGAATTTTAGAGAGCTACCAAAAACTGTATTGAAACATGAGAAATTAGCTACAAGGATTCTCATTTTGATCTAATTCCATCCGTTACTAGGAATCAGTCCGACAATCGAATCCTTGGGAATAAAAGTTTGGAAATTCGAACAGATTTTGGAAGTTGCTTAGTTTATCTGAGATGACATAATGGGTTTGCTGGAGGACAATGTATTTTTGCCTATTCTGCGCTCTACTTCAGATTTCATTCTCGTCACAATTTGCATATATTATATTTCATTGGAATGTAACAGCAATGTCTCAAATATTTACCAACAATCGTTTGTAGGCTGTATTGAGAGTAACATTTTTTCTCGTTTTCCATGTCGATTTCTCCTTATTTCGCAGGTAAAGATGAATTTTTCCATTCGGGAGGTGGGGATGAATCAGGAAATCTTGTAACTGGAAGTTTGAAACGTTCCTGATTAGTTCTTTTTTTTTTACCTTCTTGCTCATTCATTCATTCATTCATTCACAAAACAAAAAAATGGAAAGATGATCGCGCGAAACAAAATTTATGTTGCACTTTCTTTTGTGTATTGCTCATTTTTGCACTAGCTAAAAGCTATGCCTCGTTTCACTTGTGTCTCGATTGGTAGATTGAATTTTTGGATATTGTCTAGATTATTTTCTTCATCTTTTGGCTTATTTGCTTGAACGTATATACATTTATCGTTTGTGGTTTTACTGATTTGAGAATAACATTCTGCCGCCTTCATCTTATATTTAGCTGCCACCTTGTGTTTTAGAACGACCATGTTACCGAATCGTCGATATGGAGTTTTATGGAATCCGGATCAAGTTGCAAGGCGTGAGCAGGTCCCAGCTCTCACGTCGTTAGTTTCTAGAGAGGAACGGCGACTGAGACGTACCAATCCTGTTGACTATCGGCGCAATGTTTACAGATTTGGAATTTGGGCTACATCTCTTCCTGATGTATTTGGAAATTTCAGGGACTGCAGCGCCGACTATTATCGGTAAACACTATTGAAGTACTACGTTCTACACTTTCTATTCTGCTTTCTTCATCAACTTGTTTTTTTCGTTTCTTTTTTTTTGTGAATATCATACGTCTCCACAAACATAGAACATATCCATTATCCTTAGTATTGGTAAAATTGCGATTATCAAGTTAGCGTGTGTTCAGAACCTAATATATTTTACAGACGAGAACCAAACCAATTGAACCGATTGATTCCTTGGTTGAATCGAGAGCTACAAGTATTGCTCAACAGCACCGCACCGCATATAGCTTACGTACTGCGAATAATCATGGACTCCCTAAGTCGGTTTGATTTGAGGAGCCCAGAGTTTCGAGACGTCGTTCGCCCCTACTTCGGCATTCACACTGAACATTTTGTGCATGAATTACTCAACTATGCACGTACCAGCTTCGATTTGATTGGTTACGATCAATATGTCACCTATGTTCCCGGTCATGGTTCGTGTCGAGTATTCGAGAGAGTCAATGAATTATTCTATCTTCATTGAAAGTTCTGCCATCTCATTAATTTTCTACCTTGTGCGTATCTCACTACGATTCTTACATATTCCAGGTTTGTCAAACGAGTACGTTCCGCTTGTGACGTCTCCCAGTTCCAGCAGCAGCAGTACATCCAACGATTCCGATGTTCAAGTTGTTGATGAAACCATCGACACCAGACGCCTGAATACGGAGATGCCGAGGGTGGGTCCGCACACCGTCGAGATGCCAGGTATGCAACTACAGATACTTCCATAAATTGTTCAAAATTGGATTGATTCACAAACAGAAGATCAGTAGGTACTTATTAAACATTTCTTCGATTTGAAGGACCTAGTACCGTGGCGGAAGCATTCCACGAGCAAATACCACCTTCTAGAATCGTTTTAACAATTTCATCGAGTTCGTCAGAAGCTTCGGACAACGAATGCGAAGTTGTGGGATATGTGAAGCCTCGGCACGAAAGAACACCGGAAATTATTGACATTTTGTCATCTGATGCTGAAACAGTAAACCCAACCAATACTGTCCCTCTGGACTATGGGTAAGTTAAATACTCTCGCGTCTAATTCGTTCAACGAAAAATTTCAATTGGAAAAACAATTATAATTCTTTCCCAACCCTATGTGGCCTGTGAATTAGTAAATTAGTACATTATGTTACAAGGGAGGAAAGTGCGTCATTTTTGCCGAGTGCGAGGCTTGCTAGGGCAGCACGAGTACGGGGTGAAAATCGGCTCCTCCCGTGTGGCATATAATACTTTTTACCCGACTATTTTTAAAATAACCATATTTTTATGCCTGCAACGGCACAAGGCTATAGAATATATAGGTGTAGATTACGAATTATACGTTATGGAAGGTATTAAATCTAACAGCACAAATATGATATTGTCGCGAATAACACCTTCAGAAACGGCACCAGGGATGAAGCCCCCCCCCCCCCCCCCCCCCCCGCTGAAAAAAATCAAACGAATTTCAAATGCATTCGGAGCATTTCTAAAACATGAATATATTCTCAACTATAAATTTTTCCAATAATCGCACTATACTTCACTAGTCAAGCAATTCAGACAATCAAACTTAGAATCGGTAAACCAATCAGCAATACCTAAAGTATTACATTACTATAGAGAGATTGCAACGCGAAAATACTTGCGTTCATGCAATTCACATCTCTTTATTTCTGCCCGAAAAAATCACTTTTTTGCCCGCAAATTTATTTTTTTACCCGCAAATTTATTTTTCTGCCCGCAAATTTATTTTTTTACCGGCAAAATCCGTTCTTCTTACCTCTGGTCAAAACTCGATTACTTTCCGCCCGCGGTGCAGGGATGAAATATGGTCATTTTATCGTAGTCGGGTAAAAATAGTACATTTCGTTACGACTACGGACAGGCTTTTTTTGGCGAAACGAGAGGTTTACGGCCCGAGCCGAAGGCGAGAGCTGTAACGAGATTCGTCAAAAAGCCTTTCCGTACAAGTGACGGACATGATTTCTCGGCTCTCCAGATGAAAAATCATGTCCGTCACTTGTATGGGAAGGCTTTTTGACGAACCGCGTTACAGCCCTCACCTTCGGCTCGAGCCGTAAACCTCTCGTTTCGCCAAAAATAAGCCTATCCGTAGTCGTAACGAAATGTACTAATTCTTGTATATAAACCTGTAATATTGAAGATTCTTGCTATATTCTTGCAATTGAAAACTTTCAGCGATCACGTGAGGCACACCTACCAGCCGGTGACTAGACAATATACAACATACGAGGATTCCGTGGACCGTTCATTGCTCGATTCTCCGAGCGTGCCGACTTCGGGTGAAGTCTACGAGCCTGGAACCTCGACGGACAGGAAAAGAAGTTCAACGCGTAACAACATCCGGATGACGCTGAAAAATCGACTCTCCGACACAACGTCGTCCGAAAGTGACGATTACGATTCGGATCACGATTACACTCCCCGCGGTAGTGGGAAATCGAAGAGCAAATCGAAACGATCAACCGTTGCTCCCATACGCCGGCGAAAACACAAGCAAGATACGGGTATGCTGGCCCGAATGAGGCGTCGTGTCAAAGTAATCATTTCAAGCAGCAGCGAATCGGACGAGAACAGCAAACGGCGGGGATACGAGCCGGCGTCACCCGAAAGCGACAAGCGAAGGTATTCCTCGAGTTGGAGTGATTCTAGTCCGGAACGACGTAGCAGACGGCAGAAACCAGAAGGTAAATCAAAATCCATGCAATCCGAGCCGGTAAATACAATAAAAGTTCGGAGAGATTTGATAAAACGGGAAGGATGGTACAGCCAAGAAGGAGCCGAGAGCGATGGCTCTCAGTTGAGCACGAGCATTTCCGAGCGAAGATCTTACTCGAGTAAGAAATGCGAATACAAGAGATGTCGACCAAGGAAAGATTCCAATTCCGAGAAAGAGTCGAGGAGACGCGAGAGCGAGGACAACGAGCCGCCGAATAAAAAGCACACGGATAATAAATACAGATCCGAGTACAGCACAACCGATTCCGAGCGGACTTTGTCTAATGTTCGCTCGAGTAGCCAATGCAGCGTGCGATCGAGCAAAGCGCACGTTAGTAAGAAAAAATCAAAGCACAAAGAGAAACGAAGAGAAAAGAGAAGTCGTAGGTCATCGAACAGCAAGCTGATCGTTAGTACCGCGACAGATTCATTCCAGGGCGACGATTGTGCCCCAGGCGCGTCTACGGCGTCCGTAACTTCCTCGGTCAGAAGCGAGACGCTCCCGCCCTCGAAATATTCCAATTCAAAGAAACGTCCAAGCTCAAAGGAGAGACGCAGGTCCCACAAAAAGCACAAGGAGTCGAAAAAGTCCCGTAAAAGATCTAAGAGTGAATCGAAATCGAGGTCGAAGAAAAAGAAACGCCGCGACAAGACGTCGTCGAGCTCGGACTCGGAACGAGACGCGGCGTCGAAACATTGTTAATTAGCGCTCGATCCGCCGTTCGTAGTAGGTGACGGGATTTTTAGCTGTCGCGACTCACGTCCGGTCGGGAATATCTTGTTGATAATAATTCTTGACGCCAGTGTGTACCAGCGTATAATTCGTAGATATATAGGTACCTATACCTACCTGCAAGGTGAGAAGAATTGAATGAAAAACGGTAAGAGAACATAGAAATTTAACGGAGAGAATCGAACGTTTTAGTTATTACACCTTTGTTCTACTCTTGACAAAAGATTAAGGATGAGTATGTACCAAAACACACGTTCTCAACGATTGACGTACTTTGGTAAACTACATTATTAGGATTGAATACATGATACATACATACATATTGCATTGTATAGGTCCATTACCTATTGTCGATTTTCGAATCGATTGTAAACACGACACTTCTATTTTTGTAAATGGTACAAAAGTGATATGCACCCCACTCCCCCATCCCGTATGCATGGATTAGACGCGCGTTAACGGGCAAAATTATTTATAGAGAAGTATTTTTGTTCAGGAAGCCGTCAATGGATTTTAGATTGTTTTTATTTCTTTATATATGCGTTCTCACGATACAACTGCCGCGTTACCCTCAGCTAAGAGAAATGAATGCCTTTGGCGTTGAATGCGTGTAGGAGGCTGAAACAAATATGAATGAAAATACATACATACATATTCATTGCCAACGACGCATCGAATGAATTTCTTTTGTTACATATTTTTACTATATACAGGGAAACCTTGGCGGGACCGTTCTCTTGCGTTTCTAAGTTT
This sequence comes from Ametastegia equiseti, assembly GCA_963989295.1. Classification (NCBI taxonomy): domain Eukaryota; kingdom Metazoa; phylum Arthropoda; class Insecta; order Hymenoptera; family Tenthredinidae; genus Ametastegia; species Ametastegia equiseti. The sequence continues at coordinate 27,785,589 of OZ022390.1, forward strand.
GATGTTCATACGGCGTTAATTATTTTCGGTTATCGGTAGAAATTTTGGTTTTCAATTAAACCAATTTCGAATTCAATCGGCACATCCAATGCTGTACATAAAGATTTAACGCAATAACCTGACGTTGCTTATACCTAAGTATGAACATTATTTATGAAAAAACAAAGTTATAAATAGAAATAAACGAATAAACAAATAAATACGAGTTACCTCATAAAGTCGTCAATGTCCATTGTCCTTGCTCGTTTTTCCGCAGCTTCGGCTTCCAACAGAATATCGTTTATTTTTCCTTTCAAATCGAAATCCTCTGGTATTGTCTGTGAAAATATTATAATTATCCCATTTGACTCGTGCAATTTCGTAAGCCCGCTGGTCGAACATCGCCATCGGACCGAGATTAACCCACCGTGTTTTCCAAGCTGCAGTGAAGTCTGTAGTTCTTCTCCAACATAGTCGTAACTGCGGTCTGTTTGAAGGCGGCGGCTAATGTCTTATTCTTTCTAACAAACGCTATTCTAGTCAGGCCGTCCCATTCCTTGTAATTTATCGGTGGTGGAGGGTTCCTAGGTTCAATTCTGACGACGCTAGATTCAACTTTTGGAGGTGGCCGGAAATTATTTTTACCCACTTTCATCAGCATGTCAACTCTTGCCAATAACTGCGTGTTGATGCTGAGGCGACAGTACAATTTGTCCCCTGGCTTCGCCACCAGCCGTTGCGCAAACTCTCTTTGGAACATGAGAACCGCACACCTTAATGAGAAGAATGAGAAATAAGCACGAAGTCACACAGTGGTCTTCCCACGAAACCAAGTCATAAGAAATACCAATGTTGATTCACCTGAAGAAGGGCCGATGCAGAAGCAACTTGAATACCAGAGGTGATGAAATTTGGTAAGGCACATTGGCGACGCAGATGTCAAAAAACGGAAGTTCTGTCTTGAGGGCATCGCCAACCATAATGTGAAGTTTTGCTTGAAACGGAGTACCTTGGACACGTTTCTGTAATTCAGCCACCATTCTGGGATCCACTTCGCATGCTATGACTTTCTTCACCTTTTCCAACATCTTGACCGTCATGTTTCCCGTTCCCGGACCTATTTCCAGAACTACGTCGGTCGGACGAAGCGCCGATTTCTCCAGCATTCCCTGGATGATCAATGGGTTCTTCAAAATATGCTGACCGAAGTCCTTGTTGAAGACAATCCCTGAAAGTTAGAGGCTGAGTTAGTAACCTCTGGACATACGCTATGTCTTGAATAATGAGCAATAGTTTGTTCGAGGGTGATTCGTAAGCTAGGATATCGCAGTAGGGTGCACATAACCTATAACAACAACAGTTCCGAGTCGGTTACGAACCTTGTTTCGCGACCTCCTGGTGAACGCGCGACTTTTTTTCCACACGAATTTTCGGCATCGTTACGAATTAGCGTCGCTCGGCGACTTCGTAAATTTCGAGTTACCTACCCTTGGCGTGTCAGAGTTTTAATTATTGTTTTTACAGGCCTCTCGCACGTGGGATTACAAACACGCATGTGCGACAGGCGGCACGTGGCTGCACTCCGCCTAGTGATCCGCAACCGCGTTCTCGCATCGGTAGTTCCCCCGTTTTACTTTTCGAATCGCACACGTGATTGGTCGGCTCAAGAGCTTTATCTCTTTCTCGCATTCATTTGAAGATTTGAACACTGCGCGCATTCGAACGTTGCACACTATTTCATGCTGATATCAGTATGATATTATTGGCTTGATCACGTCAGATATAATCTTATTCAACGAATCACAATTTATTATGCATGGCACTTGGATCATAGGTATATACATAACAATAGTCGATTTGTGAAATAGAAGTCTACAATAATCGTTATTGAAAGCATACATTATTCTTATACAAATACAAATTGAGTATAGGATACAAGATCTTCTGCGTTTGGTACGTATAGATTTCAGCACTTTGACATTAAATCATTTCCAGTAATTGTACGAATCACACTGTACAACAGTTTCAGTTACAAGATTGTCAGATCTTAAAGAACGCAAAATCCGGCTCCGTTCGGTGGCTGGGCAGGTACACCCCGTCTATTCATACGGCAGGCGTGCTCCTCGAGGCGTTCAGCCGCGTAACCTACGGATGGGCGGCGGTCGTGGCTCCAAAGTCTCTCTGCCGTGGCACTTGCCCTGGGCCATATCCTCGAGTGAACATTCGTCCTGTATTCACAAGTGTAATATACGTATATGTATAGTGTACTATACCTATGTTTTCATACACGATTAATATTCACCGATGTAGACGTTTGTTATACAGGGAATTTCTGAGGAAAGTAGCCATCCTTACTATAGGCAACCCAAAAGACGACCCCAGATTGAGTCTACGCCTTTGGCTGCTACAAAACTGGAATGGGGGATCGGTGAAGAGTGGACTAGCAGACGGCTCTCTGTCAAACGTCGCGGTTAAAAGTCAGGTTAGGAAAACAATAACATCGGCACCGATATTAGAGAATGAAATGTAAACCGACAAGTGAGTGAGTTGTGAGTTGATTTCGCGAACGCGAATCGGATAATTATCTGTGAAAAAATTACCGTCAAGTAAACAGTTGATTCGGGATATCAACTTCGTGTTGTCAAGAAGCAACTCATTTGTGTATTTGGTAAATTGACTTCGGTAAATAAATTTGAGCAGGTAGGTGAACGAACATTTATTTACAAAATAATTAGAAACGGGCAAGTACTCGTTCACCGTCGTATCGTTGATTATTTTGCAGAGTTTAGATTTGAGGCAGACTTCGTTGCGAGGCAGTCTTCGATGCAAGGGAGGCTTTGAGACGAGGCAGGCTCCGAGGCGAGCCAGGATTGAATACGAGGCTGGCTTCGTTGCAAGCCAGGTTTCGATGCCAGGCAGGCTCCGAGGCGAGCCAGGATTGAATACGAGGCAGGCTTCGTTGCAAGCCAGGTTTCGATGCCAGGCAGGCTCCGAGGCGAGCCAGGATCAAATACGAGGCAGGCTTCGATGTAAAGGAGGCTTTGGGACGAGGCGAGGCAGGATTGAATACGAGGCAGGCTTCGATGCCAGCCAGGCTTCGATGCGAGGCAGGCTCCGAGGCGAGCCAGGATCAAATACGAGGCAGGCTTCGATGCAAGGGAGGCTTTGGAACGAGGCAGGCTCCGAGGCGAGCCAGGATTGAATACGAGGCAGGCTTCGTTGCAAGCCAGGCTTCGATGCGAGGCAAGCTTTGAGGCAAGGCCTGCCTCGCAACGAAGCCTTCCTCGTATTTGATCCTGGCTCGCCTCGGAGCCTGCCTCGTCCCAAAGCCTCCCTTGCATCGAAGCCTGCCTCGTATTTGATCCTGGCTCGCCTCAGAGCCTGCCTCGCATCGAAGCCTGCCTCGTACTCAATCCTGGCTCGCCTCAGAGCCTGCCTCGTCCCAAAGCCTCCCTTGCATCGAAGCCTGCCTCGTATTTGATCCTGGCTCGCCTCAGAGCCTGCCTCGTCCCAAAGCCTCCCTTGCATCGAAGCCTGCCTCGTATTTGATCCTGGCTCGCCTCAGAGCCTGCCTTGCATCGAAGCCTGGCTTGCAACGAAGCCTGCCTCGTATTCAATCCTGGCTCGCCTCGGAGCCTGCCTCGTCCCAAAGCCTCCGTTGCATCGAAGCCTGCCTCGTATTTGATCCTGGCTCGCCTCGAAGCTTGCCTCGCCTCAAAGCCTGCCTCGCATCGAAGCCTGCCTCGCAACGAAGCCTGCATCAAATCTAAACTCTGCAAAATAATCAACGATACGACGGTGAACGAGTACTTGCCCGTTTCTAATTATTTTGTAAATAAATCTTCGTTCACCTACCTGCTCAAATTTATTTACCGAAGTCAATTTACCAAATACACAAATGAGCTGCTTCTTGACAACACGAAGTTGATATCCCGAATCAACTGTTTACTTGACGGTAATTTTTTCACAGATAATTATCCGATTCGCGTTCGCGAAATCAACTCACAACTCACTCACTTGTTGGTTTACATTTCATTCTCTAATATCGGTGCCGATGTCATTGTCCTCCCAACCTGACTTTTAACCGCGACGTTTGACAGAGAGCCGTCTGCTAGTCCACTCTCACGGATCCCCCATTCCAGTTTTGTAGCAGCCAAAGGCGTAGACTCAATCTGGGGTCGTCTTTTGGGTTGCCTATAGTAAGGATGGCTACTTTCCTCAGAAATTCCCTGTATATCTATTTACACGCATTATTCTTACGAGCCCGTTTCCGCAGCTGTATATATTACATGGAGCCCTGTTTCGAGTCAACGCTTAGGGTTAACAATGAGATGGGAAAACGGGCGGTGGAACAGATTCATCCAAATCTACTTGCAGCTACTTTTTTGTATTTGGGGGGGGGGGGGGGGGGGGGGGGGCAATTGGGTAAAAATTCGCAAGAACGAATTTTATGGACCATCCTAATTTAGATATAGTGATATATTTCACAATGTGATATTCAGTATACCTGTCGACGGTCTCTCCCCACATACAAGCTTCACCGCCCAGCATTAATTTTTGCTGTTGAATAGTGCTTGGAAACTCGAGCGGATCGCATGTGTAAAACTTGCGCCAGTCCCCACCAGTCGCGAGGTGATCAAGATACCAGCATGCTGAGAGCAATGCAGGGAATCCCGCCTTCGTGATACTTGCCAGCTGTCTTCTCTGATCACCCGTCCACACGTGGACCACCGTGTCCGGTGCAAGTTGAACGCCGTTGTCAAAAACCTTCAACGTTGGTAGAAAAATCCCATATGTATTGTACCCATTATACTATAACAATTTGCCTATCATGTGATCCATTACCTCCTGCCAAACGATGGAACTTGCATTGAGAGACCAAGTGATGTTCAGAAGTTCCTGAATGTATTCCTCCTCAAGTCGTTGATAACTATCGTTCATGTGACGATTACGCATGTGTTCGCGAATGCGGGGATTACTTGCCCAGCAGTCGAATGGCACTTCGTCTCCACCCAGGTGAAGGTATCTTTCGGGGAAGGTGTTAACAATCTCGGCGAACAATTCACGCAGGAATGGGTAGAGACTGGGTTCTGTTGGGTCGAAGGGTCCCAAGGTGCCATCCGCCTTTCCGGAGCTGTCTGTGCACGAGACGATGAACCAATACGCGTTAGTCAAATGATTATCAATTCCTTGCAAGAAATACAATATTCACAGGCTTCACATGTAGCTGGCAAAGTTGCAGAAGCAGATGAGCTGAATAAAATTCGGTCTGAAACTGACCGTAGCACGTGGTAAGTAGATCAGGATAGGATTGTCCCCAAGACCTGGTGTGACCGGGTGTGTCGAATTCGGGGATCACACGGATACCTCGGAGTCTGGCATACTCGATGATCTTACGGACGTCCTCCGGCGTGTATATCATGGATGAGTGAAAGGCTCCATTGGCCGATAGTTCTGGGAAACGGGTGCTTTGATACGGGAAACTGGGGTCGTCTACAATATGCCAGTGGAATACGTTCAACTTGTTGTAGGACATTGCGTTTAGGGTCAACAATATGTCCGGTACCGGGAGAAAGTGACGTGAAGTGTCCAACAGAAGCCCACGATGTCGGAGTAGCGGCCCGTCACTGATGTATTGACATTTCACCATCAGCTGCAAGTCGGTAATGAATGATGGTTTAACGCATATATATATTGGTATACTCCTATCGAATTATTAATTTGGCTAATGAAGTAATATACGCATTGTATAATTTCGTGTGGAACAACTTGGTCGTGCGTTACGTCAAAGAATAACGAATACATCCCAGAGCCACCCTTATCTCCTTCACTGCTCTATACGACTGTTGTATGGTATGTTGTAGTAGGTACAATGAGTCACTCTTACGGTAGGTCCATCCCCGGAAGGTAACAAGAGGTGGCTGAAAGTTTCGAGTCCTCGAAGAATTCCCCAAACGCTGTTGGCGGCCAGGTATCCGGTTTCTGAATTGTTGTGTATGTTCAAGACATCTGCATCAGGGAGAATAATTACAAATGTGAATATTTAGTCTTGCAACAAATGAGAGTACGTGCTGTAATGTTTTGCGCGTAAAATTGAACATGCTCCGAATAAAACATTTTCCAGTATGTGAGATTGTTATAACAAGTTCCATTGTGCTGGTGTTCGCAAAAGCAAAATGGATTACACTCATTATAGCAAATTGCGAGATACATCGACCTTTCACCTTACGGTAAGATCTCAACAAGTATTTTCTGTAACTTTCGAACAAATAAGATAACCATTTCGTATACGATGAGGCTATCAGCAGCGGTCCCCCACAATCCGAGGTCGGGAATTCTCGCGACCTTTCAACCGCGTCACTGATATGAATCTGTACGCAGCACGGAGACCGGTATTCGTATAGAAATATGAAATATTAATTTCACGGGTCATTGATTATTACTGCATCATGGCCATAGCTGTTCATCCTTATGGGTATTATCTTCAAGTTCGACTCTGGACAACTGATATCTGCACCAGTAACAACGATTGTTCATACATGCACAACTGTCAACTTTAATTTCACCGATGTGGGCAGAATTTTTCCACTGGTCGTTTTGTTTATATTGGCGGTCTTGGGTCCAGATTACACGTACATACACGAACATGTCGACATGCATATACGATATTATAGGTATATGTACGAACACATCGCAAGAATAAGGAAAGTTGGACTGTAATATAAAGAATAGGCTTCTATTCTATGAGATATGGTCTTACAAGATTCGTTCATGTTCAAGTGCGGCAGGTGTTCGCAAGGGTTCATCAGTCGCACATTCAGGGAGACTAAGTTACCCGCGAAGTATGGATCGCGCCTGGCATGTCTGCGTGGGGCTGATCCGAGATTTCGAGAGGCTGCACTGGCCTCCGATTCCACGATTCCGGTGTAACGCTGAATAGCATCCTCAAGGATGTCGCAAGTCTCTCCACTCACCTGCAGGCGGCCGCCAATACATGTTCGAGTACAATAATATGATACAGGATAATAGTTATGTGCCAGCACGCTGATGACTCACTGAAAACTGAAAGGTCGATGGTCGTAGGATGAGGAATCCACCGTGTTTAACGGTCTGATAAGGCTGAGGCCATGGTTCGCCGTGGGTAGGGTGTACCAAAGGCCCGGGCTCGACACGAAACTGGTTCGAAACGACCGAGGCCACCGATAAGGTCAATGTTCCCAGTAACATCCAAAACCACATGGTTTCTGCGGTTGCAGATTTCCACACGATTCTTGAATATTCCGACGGGTCTTTCCGACGCTGTTAAAATAATACATCACAGTATAGTCTCGTAGACGGCATATTTTCGTGTGCAGCAGCGCTCGCTCTGACATAATACTTCGCTTTGATGATGCTGTTTCTGCTAATATTTAGCCCATGAAGCGGTTGAATGAACACATAACACTCCAAAACTGGCTATTTTGTTTGTCTCCGTATTAAGCTGCAGCTGGTAGAATTGAGAATTGAGTGCAACGGAAAACAATATCCGTGTCATAAAAATTCGCTACAGAAACTCACAGGCCTAGGTCTTGCATAATTTCTGTAATTTAGATTATGGATCGAGACTGACGCGGCTAATTTTGCCGGAGATGGAATGTAGGCAACTACACATTTGTATTGTACATTCGCGTATACGACTATTCCAAACTATGCACGGATTATTCGAATATACCCATTCCACCGTCCCGTCAATCCACTATAGCTCCGCGCATGCAAAATCGATGCAGGTAATTATAAATCAATTGGAGCTGCATGATCGTTGGTCCATCACGTATATCGCAGTATGACTCTCGCGAGTGATATAAATAGCCGCATATACCTAGTATCATAGAAACCGGATGCGTGTTATGTGTGATAGCGATACTGTCACATTAAAATATATATGCCATATGTAGTTTGCTATTAGTTACAAGAAGCAATGACCGCAGTCTACGAATACTTACCAAAACCGATGAGCAACTCTGAGGTTCTCTTCCTCCGATCCGACTCGATGTATGAATGTATTCAGCTACTTCGGCAATCGGACGTTAATAATTACCTACCGCAACGCGTTTGTCCATGTAGCAATCGTGGAAAGTATTGACAAATATATTACACTCACGGCAGGAGTACAATCTCATGCTAATTATTAATGTATGACGGCGGGTGCTATTATAGGACACCGCGCGTGATTATCACTCCCTTTCGCGGGTCAAGCTAAGACCCAACTGATCGCCTACACTGCTCAAACGACGTCCACCTCGAATAGCGTACGATCAGATATAGCGGACGTCCATGGATGCTGCTCACGCTGTGTTGGTTTCGTCCGCGTTGAGTGGGGACGACATATTACATAGGTATAATTGAGCGAGTTCTTCTTACAATTATAGTTGGTCACTTCGAGGAGGCATCGCAGCAAGATGGGATACCTAGCTATATAACTTCCTGTTTCACTGCAGGGTGGGTAAAATATATGTCACGCAGAAAAATCAATATATTATGTGTAATCGATTATAGAAGAATGTGATATTTCAGGTCGAATATTATATGGTATTATGTATATCCCGGTATATGTTTTGGGCACCCCATCGCCAATATATTATGTTGATACACTGGGCGGTAGAGAACACAATTAAATGCAACTCCTCCTCGAAAATATCTTATTCACATGCGCGTACGTGAATTTCATCTAGAACTTATTAGAAATATTTACTGTGGCGAGCCATCGTCGTGTTTGTTATTCGTACTGATAAAAACGTCTCATTGTTTTTCTTGGTCGGTAATTGTATGGGTAGGAATACAAGCGTGATTCAGAGCATATTTCAAATAACATTCATATATATACAAAAATATCAAATACAACATCATCTCGGGGGGAAGACCCGCGGATATTATTCTGCTTGTAACCGAAAACACGCATATACTTATTGAACACATCATACTTGAATAACCGAACTCGTTTATTGACACAATGCTGTGGAAAGATCGTCGATTGAAATATTTGGAATCCTGAGGAATTGTTATTTACAAATGGGGTTTTACACACGTTTCCTATTATATCAAACTCGAAACTTTTCTAAGACTACAGGTATAATTTATAGTAATGAATATCATTTGGCTCTCATCTCACTCTCTGCGATATCGTTCTTATTGTTAGGGATAAGAACAGCCAACATAATGATGTAGGTGAGGATAATACCAGTAAAAGACATTCGGTCGACTAGAGTGGCAAAATGGTGCCACGCGGAGATCGAGGGGTTACTTTTAGGGGTGGACGAATTCGATTGGACCAACCCGGAATTGTCACCCTCGACAGTATCGAGAGTTGCGGGAGCTTTAGGATCCAAAGATGTCAGCAGAACGAATTGGCCGGCTCTACTTTCTAGGATCAGTGAAGTTGTCGATATCAACCAGACAGGTGCGGGGAGTGTCATTTCCTTCAGCTGCCGCAGGCAGGCGGTCAAGAAAAATGCCACACTCGCGATTATCATGGAATATTGATGGAAGACCACTGAAAGTTTTCGCAATTATACATAATACATACCTACATATGAGGGTTTCTTCGTCAAACGGGCCACCCGTTTAATCCGAGGTCTCCGAAAATTCTGTAAAAGTTTCTACACGTTATTGGGGATGAGAAAAAATTTTGGGAATTTTTTCAGATTTTTTGGTCATTGCATTCCAAAAATCATTTTTTTCAATCATTTTCACGTAGCGTAAGAAATAAGCGCCGGAGCGAAAAATTGTTCAAATGAAATTTGTATGTCTTTTTCTCAGCTTTTCGGTAAAAATGGAAGAAAAAAAATTTTCCAAATTTGGACAGTTTTTTTTTTCTTGAAAAAAATGTCAAGAAAGGGTATTTATGAGAGAGTTTTGGGAAAAAAATTTCGGAGTGGAGACTTGAATGCTTTCCCAGAAAAAAATTATTACATAGATGTTATGAATTTTCGGAATTGAATAAAAGCTACTCAATAATTTTTTTCTGGGAGGGTATCAAAGTCTACACTCCAAATTTTTTTTTCCAAAACTCTTTTATGAATACCCTTCCTCGACATTTTTTTCATGAAAAAAAAAACTGTCCAAATTTGGAAAAAGCACATTTCTAAGCGTTTTTTTGGGAAAAGGGGGTTCAAATGGGTCGGAATTTTTTTTCTTCCAATTTTACCGAAAAGCTGAGAAAAAGACATACAAATTTCATCCCGACAATTGTTCGCTCCGGCGCTTATTTCTCACGCTACGTGAAAATGACTGCAAAAAATGATTTTTGGAAAGCAATGACCAAAAAATCTGAAAAAATTCGCAAAATTTTTTCTCATCCCCAATAACGTGTAGAAAATTTTACAGAATTTTCGGAGACCTCGGATGAAACGGGTGGCCCGTTTGACGAAGAAACCCTCATATACCTATTGTGTCGTAAATCCACATCCCTAATACGTTATGCATAGCAACGAAAAACGATCATGAACTTACGTATCGAGGGTACAGTGGGACCGTTGAAAGGCACTTCCCAGTTAATATCCATAATGGCGAGCAAATGGCAGATTAAATTGAGGCCTGCCAGTAGCATTCGTTCGATGGTCATCGGATCCAACCAAAGCACCGTCAGGGTCATGATTATCAATACTATAAAGAGGAATTTTTTCATACCGATCAACAGCTGGATTATGATTGATTTCCCCTAATTCGAAGGCTGGGCGCAGCATAGCGATTGATATCCAGTTATTTGTAGCTGACACGCGAATTGGCAAAGAAAACAGTGGCCCATCTCGGTAAACGGCATGTATAAATAATTCTTCGTCTATGGTCAACAAGCTGAAAGATTGAGTGCACGGGTTTGAAGGATGCAAACAAAATTACTTACTAATTGCCGGGGCAACGATGGTACTCTTTCGAGAAGTGGAGTATCGTTCAAGATTTATGAATACGAACACCGAAGGATGCATATCGTCCAGCCCTGCGATCGGCATGGAATTTTTCACTGTTTCCAGCCTCAGGACTTTCCACTCAAGACTCTCAGTGTAATCGAGCATGTTCGTCTGGAAAGACATTGAGATATCGATATCAATAATAATCATAGATACCTATGAATATCAAGTTCGAGGTCGAGCTGCAGTTCTGGCAAAACTGCAGGTAGTACCTACACACACCTCGTCACACGTATACAGGCGTGATGGGCGTATCAAGTATAATTACCCCGTTCCCAATTAGCTCATAATCTAATTCCGCTTTTTTGTGTGTCCAGGATCCCATTCGAAGTACGCAACTCTGTGTGTCAAACGGCCAGTCCCGGTAATTCGGGCTACAACGTGCCTCGTAGCTTATCACTGGCTTGCACGTTACCGTCCCGTTCTTTCTCACGAGACAAGGTGTTGTCGGGAATCCGACGGCTTCGTTGCTGATTGCACTGAAAATAATCAGCGTATTATAGGTGATCATAGCTTCCGCAACGACTGATTCTCGTTGGTATAATAAGGTACCCTCATGTTCTAATGCTACACCTTTCTAGAGTTTCCATTGTACACTAACAGGTGTACAGAGTGCAATATCTGATTCGTGCATTTCCGCACACTAGCAAGTGCATGAACTAGAAAATCGAAAAAAGTGTGGCAGTATAGTGAAACGGCTTCTAGTATAAGTTATATCATCGCAACGGAGGGAATTAGATTACAATTTCAATCTATTCAAGTTGATACTTTGCGGAATCACGGCTTACGAGTTGTACACGGTTATATCTGGTGTCCAAATTTCGTGGCTGATAACGTGTAGTGATTCGACCGCGGAGAATCTTGAATTCGTCCATTCGAGATGGGGGTCGACCCAAGACTGAAACAGTCGTTGTACTATATTTTAATACTCTGACAGAACTCAGTAGGAATTGTGGCTGGTTATCGGAGTATGACACGGGAATTGAAGTACCAAAGGATCTGCACTCAAGCACTCATCAGATATTGCACTCTCTACACTGGTACTGAAATTGTCAACAGGTGTGGGGAGTAGTGAGAACAACTTCAGTCTTAATTCCTGCCTATCACATCCACACATACATACAACCTATTATGGGTATAATACTGTGATATGATTACTCTGGTTATTGACTCACCAACTTCATTGAACTGTGAACTGTCAGAACAGAGGACGACGAATCATCCTGTAACAGCGCAAATCGTGATCAAAGGTGAGTATTCGTGAGCAGGTCACTGCGAAACCGCGGGTAATCGACACTTGCAGATCCCTTCGTCAAAATAACAACTGTGCGACCTAACGACGATTACTGGGGCTGCACTCACTTTTTGAAGTAATATAGCTGCATTCACATGTATGTGCATACATATATACGTGCTATTCATGCATAAATGTGTTTTTCAATATTCAAGCATCCCGGCGATTTCGCGACAATGCTGGCTTTCTTACGAATTCGATGAATCTCGGAATCAGTTGTAACTTCACTGTTGTAGTACCGCGTTCACCGGGACGGAGGTAGGGATCATAGTCGCAGAACAATAGGTTCCGTAGTCCTAGTGTGGTCGATGGGTTATCCTTGGGACAATCAGAGGCATATGCCTTGACTGCCGTTAATTAGAGGTGAAAATGAAAAGTAGCAAAACAGACGATATTAAATCCCTGGTTCGAATCAGAGGATTTCCTTACACTTAGATATATTAATATGTCTTCTGACGTGTATTTGTATACAATGGTGTTTCGAACAAATTGTCACTACTTACCTGAGAATTTGGCCAGATTGATGGCCAACAGGATGAAGCCGAGCACCGGTAGTTTTTCCATCGTGGAAAAAACCGATTAGTATTGTAACGTCCGTGCTACCGATTGGGAGCGTAAAGAGTATCTGTCAGATGGAGCCGAATAGAGGAGCGCGCGACGCCCATGAAATTTGAAACTGAAAACGCCCCTAAAGGCAGGTCGGCTTATCGAGGACCAATTTCAGTTAGCGATAATGCAGAGTAAAATGCGTGGATTGCATAATTACGCTCCCATTTGTCCGCGGGCGTCGTCAAGTCCTATCCTTCCGTGACGCTGCCTGTACATAAGTGCAGTGTTTGCCTATTCGCGTGCACGGATAAATGTTCACTATAACTTCCTCAGTCTGCAGTCTCTCCGCATCAAAATGAAAAGTATGATCTCTTCGACTTCTAGCGATACTTAATCTAACATCTTTTCGCGTGCAAACATGCGCAAGGCTCATTAACAGATTCATACACACAACATGTACAATATACATACATAATTATATATGTCATGTTGGAGGGTTGAAGAGCGCAGCTTCGGATGAGGCCAAGCGTGTCCAAGCGGCATATTTCTATATCCCATGTTCAAGATCTGAGTATCTCGATGAAGAAAAGACATGAAAGTATGTAAACAGAAATTAGTCGTTTTTTCTTTCACTACGGCAGTGTACGTGGTTGCAAATTCGATTGAAATTTTTTGCCCAATAAACGTCAAGTGATCCAATACTGCAAGTTCATGGATTTCTTTTTTGATCAACCATCTCTTTCGACTCAATTCCAGATTAACTGCAATATATCGAAAGTTTCAAATCAATCGTCTCCGAATGATTCGTATGAAACTAAAAAATCGCATATTCATTTGTGCCAGTCAGTCTGGTGCATATCAAAAGCGTAATATCTTGCAATCATTCTGTAATACCAGGTCATTTATCAAACCCTTCTAACTCCTGTTTGGAATCGTCGGTAATCTTCAGTAATCGTTGTAGTAACCACGCGTAATTTTCTATAATTTTCGTCATCACAAAGATCCAGTAATCGTCTACCATGGATTCGGTAATATTCCGTAGCAATCACTAAGGCAATTGCATGCAATCTTCAGAAACCTACAATAATCGCCCGCGTGCGTTCGAGATTGCATTCGCATTCACCTATTCGTGTAATTTATACCCGACGCATTGGACGTTGCGGATTACGAGGACGCCCTCTGACTTGTTACCCGGCGTTGTCCACAACTAGCGAAATGTTTGGAAATTCTGAAGGAAGCTTGGCTGAAAAATGTCATTTCGAGAAGGCGTCTGGGAGCTGGAAGAGGAGCGTCAACATACACGTGGATCTTTTCTGGTCATATGGCGTACAGCCAAGATCAGAGTTGCAATAAATGGGATAATTCCGAATTTCCGACTCTGTTACAGTGAACGGGTCAAACGAATATCCAAACGAGATCTTCGTAGAAAGTTTAACAGAGAAAATGGAATATGTGATCCAGTTAGGTCTCGGGCAAATGTTCTGGAAATTCCAGTTACGGTGAAGTTTCGAATTTTGAAGAAGTTTCGCGGGCCGCGGCTCAAGTTGGGCGGCGCCACGTATGTGCCTTTTTGGTAGAGTTCCTAGAATACAGAGTTGAGTCAATCGATGATTCCTTTTGATTGGCTCTTCAACTTCGGCACGTAATGGCGGAGACAGGCGAATATTTGAATATAAACATCCTCAATATCTAATCAACGATCATTTTCATCATGGTCAAGAGTGTTTTCTACAGGTTATCGTGAAATAATGCTTTTTCACAAAGTTTTTATGACAATATCAAGAGTCTTTAACCCGCATTATCTTTCTTACCTTGATCCTAAAGCGTTGACTGAAGAATTCAAAGACGGCTAACCCTGGGTAGTTTGGTGTGCCGAGCAAATGGACTTGGTTACCGACTGAAATAACATTGTGGTATATCTATATTATGTGCACACTATAGATATAGTGCAACGTTATTTTGTCGGTAAAGTTGAAGACCGTTCGTATCCCCGAGCCCACTTGGGCCCACTTGACTGGCACACAAAACCCCATAAGGATAGCCGTCTTTAAATTCTTCAGTCAACGCCTAAAGTAACGCGTTAACATAACCTCAAATATCGCAATGCCACCAACAACGTCGTTAGTGAAACCGTGTTCGATGTTCCGAGGAATTTCCAAAAACAAAACAGCCGAAATGAAAAACACAGTCATGAAAGAGCTCGTAATCCAGTTATTCACAATTATCAACGTTATATTACTGCCTTACATCAGTTTCAAACTTCCCGCAATTTTACTTCGGTACAGAATGGCGGCGATTGACTCAACTCTGTATTCTAGGAACTCTACTTTTTGGACGTTCAACAGGAGGCGCCAGAGGGAGAGCAGTGGTGAGTAGAGATCCTAGAAAATAGAGTCTTGCCACCGCATGATCGATTCTTATTGGCCGCTATCAATTTGCCGAGTAATGGCGGACCAAAATGGCTGAACCAATCAGAATAATTGTTGAGCCACGGTCAGAGCGGTAAATAAATGCTCCTAACCTTCAATTCCTAATAGTCGGTTGGCATGATTATGTGAATTACAGACCCCAAAAAAAAAGAGTCTCTAATGTAGATTCCTTAGAAATAGTGCACTTATTGTTAGTATATTTTAACATAATTCAATAGTTTTTATCTAAAACTATAAATAGAAAAACGATCTTGATTTTATTTTCATCGGTTTTATAACATGTTTATAACATCGTTGACTGAAGATTCTAAAGACAGTCAGCCTTACGGGGAAATGTGTGCTGAGAAAGTGGGCTTGAAGTGGGCTTGGGGACGAAACAGCGTGCGATTTTACCTACTGAAATAACGTTGCAGTATATCTATAGTGTGCGAATATATAGATATACTGTAATGTAATTTCGGTCGGTAAATTTGCACGCTGTTTCGTCCCCAAGCCCACTTCAAGCCCACTTGCTCGGCACGCAAAATAACCCAGGGCTGACCGTCTTTATATTCTTCCGTCAACGATAACATTATTGCATAATTAAGATACCGGTACTCGTGTTTTCAGACGTTCACTCATTGTATTTTTTGCACATCACATATGTGCGTGAGTATCAACTTTTGTTTCATGAGAAAAATATTCATTAAATTTTGCAGCTGCATATCCATTCGCTGACTGAAGAATATATCAGCAACGATATCAGTCAACGATCCATTCCTATTTCATATCCCCCCAGAAGTGATTCAAATGTCGCGCGCAAGATTTGCCGAAACATGGCGGCGTATTGGCAAGACTCTGTTTTTCTAGGGTCCCTAGTGGTGAGAAGCACCAACTGTGATGACGTCACTGCTGTCTCGTGCACCATATTCAAAGGTGGCGAGGATTCGACTGTCAAAGGCTACACCCCGCGGTGTAAATGTGCAACGATCCAGCCGGCGTTAAGATCCGATAATGAGGAAAAGAAAAGGATGAGGAATATGGGATAGTCGAGACCTAATAAGTACGTAGATTTTCGAATGAAGGCACTCGCCCTATTCACTTGATTTCTATAGAATTTTATTATCCGTGGAGCGTGGGTTCGTACATCACGCGTTGACCGCGTCTGTTACTACGGCCCTGGGGCCTCGCCCGTGGCATGGGATACGACAGCGTGGAGGACAGCCCTGACAAGAGGCAACCGCCATCCGCCATCCGGCAACCGCCAGCACCAGCGCCAGCCGGACGTAGTGGATAATGAAAATGGTGTTGTGTTGCGATGTGCCCGTTTGTTGACGATAAATTTCGGCTATTGTGTAGATGTTTCTTGGTAAGTGGTCGTCTCGTCGCTCGGGAAATGCCGGATTCTTCCGTCTGTATGAATTTACCATAATTCGTACCCTCGGCGGTAAATATGTTATGAAAAATCTCGGTGTGTTGGTCCTAGATCCCTGTCGCCATACTCTGGTTCGTAACATTATTCACCGTAGTTTTACGAGCTCCTTGTCCGAAAGTCATAACCCTACGTCAGCGTCAGGCTCTGCATTGATACCTGGCCAACCGTCCGAACGAATCCCTCGAACTTTCACTCGATCGAGCGCGGACCTCCAAAGTTACAGCACTGGCGGTACATACATTATCTCTGGCTACCTAACCTTTCTAATACTCGGGACTTCTCGGACTTCTTATATTATTTTTTCTCAATTATTAGCTTGACGAACGGCATGTGTCTCCTTTTCACTTTCATCCCCGGACTGCGGAACTTTCGACACTCGTCCCGATTCGGCTCTAATCCATGTGCATACGATAAAATTATATTTTTGTGAAAAATCGTCGGGTAGGGGAAAAGTTGGCTTGGATCTTTCAGGAAGTGACACCCATTCTTGCTAACTCGACTCCCCCCTCACCCCTTCCCCTTCCACCATTTATCTACTGACGATTCATGATCTGTCAGCACGCGTCAGGGGCAGATAGAGGAGGGGGATCTGGTCTAGCCTGGCATGCCCAGCTAGCCTAGCCTTGCCTCGCCCCTGTCAGCATGCAGGGCCGATACGCTGTTCTAGGAACAATTGTTGCATGCCCCTGTAACGTTGGGTGCGCACTTTGTATAGAAGTCATTCACACACTGGAGTAATATTGTCAGAACTCTGGTCAATTTTATTCACAGGAGGTTAACAGATTGTAGAAGACGAAAGATTTGTTTTGGCAAAGTATGATTCGGTTAGAAACATCTTGGGGCATAGGCAGATCGAACGTAGCAGAAGCTTGATAATTATTTTAACCTTTATCAGCCCACCGAGCGCGATTAATTATTTAATTGCTTTAATTAGGGGGCAGCGTAGAGAGAGTAATTCAGATGTGGCACTTGGTGGTCAGGTTTTTAACGAGTTACAAGGATGAACGTTCAAAACTTGCCGATTAATGCTCCAGAACGTACGATGCATGCCAGCATGCATCTGTAAATTTGGCTCTATGGAACGGAAAATGCAAGATTCTCGATTCCTCAATAATTGTTGCCCCCAGTGTTCTATACCTATCTTAGTTGAGATCGATCCGTAAACGTATTAGCACTAAAATATTGAAGAACAAATACTTTTCGACTATCCGCCAATTATGCTCCTACTCAGTGTTTGCAATATTTGGGGTGTAAGTGATTACGCCAACTCAGTACTCACGATGATCAGTTTTTAGCAAGCATCTCAAGTCAGACGATGAGCATTGAAACCAAATCAACGTGATACTTGTGACTTTCAACTGCAACAAGTAATCTTGGTACTTATAAGTGACGTGTTGAAATTTTGTGTTAATTCAGGTGCCGAACGTATAGCGAGTGAGCCGCCAAGATGGGCAAGCTCTTGTCGAAGATCTTTGGCAACAAGGAGATGCGTATTCTAATGCTGGGGCTAGATGCTGCTGGAAAAACCAGTATCCTTTGATTCTCGAACTTGATAAATTTCTTCAACATTCCGGTGCATTCGGTATCGGTATCTGCATAGCAATGAAAATACCCGAGGACTCGATCCAAACTTTCTCCCTAGTTTTTGGCGACACTCGGACTAAGGAACGCTGTCTTAATTATCAGAAAGATGTTTTTTTAATCAACTATCTGTAACACAGCACATTGTATTAGGTGAAAAGAAATCTGAAAAAGTTTAATCAATGTTTCCCTTACCTCTTATGCCAGCTATCCTGTATAAACTCAAACTAGGTCAGTCTGTGACAACTATACCCACCGTAGGATTCAATGTAGAAACTGTTACGTATAAAAATGTCAAATTCAATGTTTGGGTGAGTAGGAAATTAGATATTGCATGCGAATAAAATTAAACTTAGAGAATAGCCACATGATGGTAATTGATTGTCTAATAACAACTGTGTTTTTATCAATCTGTCTAGGACGTAGGAGGTCAAGACAAAATAAGACCGTTATGGCGCCACTACTACACGGGAACGCAGGGACTCATATTTGTAGTCGATTGCGCGGATAGGGATCGAATAGACGAGGCCCGACAAGAACTGCATCGTATAATAAATGATCGAGAAATGCACGACGCTATAATTCTAATATTTGCCAACAAACAAGATCTTCCCGACGGTAAGTCCCTCATTTCTGTGAGGCTGAATCTCTTCGCCGGGTACTCGCAATTGGATCTTACGAAAATGTTCAGACCATCATTCGTTTGACATTTTTTATTCCAAAAATCAAATTCAATACTCTTGGTGACACTTAGCTAGTTTTAGTCATTACCTGTAGCTAACGTCGTAACAAAAAATATACTTTCTCTAGCGATGAAGCCGCACGAGATCCAGGAAAAACTTGGGCTGACGAGAATACGTGACAGAAATTGGTACGTCCAGCCTTCGTGCGCCACGACTGGTGACGGCCTTTTCGAAGGCCTTACGTGGCTTACTAGTAATCATAAGTTATGAACAAATAGTTTAGCGCACCCCTTCAACCTAATCACGGTTAGACACGCGCTCTCGTGATCATATTGTATCCGACCAAGTTACCACCTTATCAAATACTTGACGAACAGTTCAATCTTCCATACTAAACTTCCATTGTAATTTCTATCTTTCGGATAATCTCACTGCTCATTATTGTAAACAACGAATATTTAATTCACGTATCCCTGGGCTCTTCATCACTTAAGCCCTCGTAGTTAGCTGGGACACGCCGAAGGGAATTGAGCGGTGAAATTTCAAGGCGATCGTGATTGCTATCGTAATTGCTATCGGGCATTCGGTCGGTAGGTACTGTTCTTCAAAGAACAAAACCAATATTTTATTTGCCGATGTTGAATGTTCGCCACTAAAATTCTGTGAAATCAACGAAACATTATACGTTCTTGAACGCGGTGTAGAAGTTTGTATAGAAACTCGGAATTATGTTCAAAATGTCATCGAACGTTGAACCCATTTGTCAAGTATTTATAATAAACTCATCATTCACATAGAGATATTAATCTCGGCGAGCGTATTGTTTCCGCTACCTTCAATTTTCCCTGTCAGATGTAAAAATTTGTTCACCTTCTAGTTTTTAAGGTCTTTGTAATAAGATGTCGCAACTCAAAAGTAATTACTATAAAAACCGTACCAAATGAGAGCCCGCCTGTCCAAATTTCTTATTAAAAATCGCCATGGAGGAAATTGAGTACATGTAAACGTGAACTGTCACGAAACGCGTAACGCGTTTGTACTTTTTCATAGTTTTGTTTTTTCAAATCTTTATAAAATCGGTATTTGCCGAATTTATATAAGCACGTTATCCTTGGCTTGTAATACTCCCGCAAGGAGTCGTACGCGGCAAATTCCTAGTCGCAGGTGACGATTAAAGCAGGACGGAAAGATTCATTTCTCGTCATTTCAAGACAACTTTGTTACGGCCTATCGGGATTATAGCTTCAGCATGGCTGTGGAAATCTTATTGGCAGAAAGTAAAATTAATTAACCCAACACAAGTATTTGACATTTAAATAAAATGATAGATGAATTCATGTATTTGTAATTCCATTGTCATAATATTATTATTGAATATATTATTAAAGAATGACATTAAATCTTATTACTGTGCACGCAGTATACACTATGTACAAAAACACCTGTTGCTGATAGTCGTACGAAGCGCAGATGAAAGGATCATTTTTTATCAGCTATCGACAAGCTCTCAGCCAAACCAATCTCACTTTTGATATTTTTCAACAATAAGAGCACGTTCACTTCTTCGATCTTGTTCTTCGTCTTACCTATTCCAATTGCTGAAAGCGCGAGATGAATTTCATTCAAGAAATTAGCGAAAGATACGTTCCGTTTCGTTGACCAGTACCGCGTCAAATTGATACGCATGATTGTCATTCCATTGGGTGATGCGTGTCGAACTTGAAACAAACAGCTACTGAACTTGAAAACTCTCGCATAGCTTTATGTAACTTGTGAAAAAAGTTTCGCTCGTTGGAGGTGTGAAATATTCGTGAGTCTGTGCTATCGAGTGAAGAAGGCCTCGAATTTCCTAAACAGTTAGACGAAAAAAAAGAATTGAATAAAAAATGTGTCAAAGAATGAAGAAAACCCACAAGGGTTGCGTGGTACGAATAACTGATAATAATTCCATTCAGGTAACACCGGCTCTAATCAATGGGCTGCTCGAACCGTGCTGCTTCACTACATAGTAAATTGATGTGCGTCTCAAATCTAAACAATGCATAGGTATTACTCTCATCTAAGATTTGCTAAATAAAAATTAACTCGAATGTATACATTGCTGCAAGAAGAGAAAGACAAAGAGAGATGAAAAAATGTTGCAATTCACGTATCCGTTGCCTTGAACGTTTATAATGGTATATTAAGCGAATTGTTTGAGTTTTTTTTATGTAATAGTTTCAAATTCGAGCCTCGGTCTCGTGTAATAATTACCCACATATGCATATCATCGAACAGAAGTTGAGCTTCTCAATGAGAATTCGCGTCGCGAGAGATTTGTTGTTTGTTTTTTCTTCACCGTATTATAACTTGCTAGGGGCCATTTAGCTGTTAGGTGACCTTTTTGTCTAGGTTCAAATAAATGCACAGTCATCTCGAAAATGGAGATATCGCTTAAAACATTGTATACACTATACATATTATATTATGGTATGCTCATGTAACGATTATACTAATTAATTAGTACTAATTTTTAACAATTATAAAATTAGTCACATTTTATAAATGCGAACTTATATACATATAACTTTCAAACGAAAGCAAGAAAAACAACAATTGTCTGCATGTACATTATTATAACTTGTATAATAAAGATTTGTTTGAATTCATCGCTTCGTTCGTGAATCATGTAGCATTCACGAATTGATATCATCATTTTCAGCGCTACAATTGAACCGCATGTTGAAAATCGAAGCGTTGACGGAAGAATATAAAGACGGTCAGCCCTGGGTTATTTTGCGTGACGAGCAAGTGGGCTTGAAGTGGGCTTGGGGACGAAACAGCGTGCAAATTTACCGACCGAAATCACATTGCAGTATATCTACAGGGCGAATTCGTGCCGTCCGAACAGATCGAACCGCGTTGAGGCGGCCGCGCGTCAAATTCGGCAATTGTTTTAACAGTTTTCTGATCCTTGATTAGCTGTTTCTTGAAAACAATTGCCGTTTCTGGACTCGCGGCCGCCTCAACGCGGTTCGATCTGTTCGGACGGCACGAATTCACCCTGTATATATTCGCACACTATAGATATACTGCAACGTTATTTCAGTAGGTAAAATCGCACGTTGTTTCGTCCCCAAGCCCACTTCAAGCCCACTTTCTCAGCACACATTTCCCCGTAAGGCTGACTGTCTTTAGAATCTTCAGTCAACGATCGAAGCTTTCATATAAGCCGGTATACTCGTATTCGAAAATGGCCCGTCATCTTGATACTTCGACTAAATATGACACGGCACAGCCGCCTTACCGCCTATAGTATAGTTGAACAGAATCAATGGGGGCGTTTTGTTTGCCACTTTCAGCAGCTAATTCCGGAAGCAAAATTTTATGCGAAAGTCGGAGCATAAAAGGCTTCCCGTGCTTTCTGCTCGCGAGCGGAAAGCGGTGGAAGGAAAGCGTCGAAAGGATTGGTTGTCGCGATAATAGAGTGTTTTGCCATCGAAACTTACCGCACTTTCGTTTTCAACTTTTGCTTCCGCAAGCTGCACAAGTGGCAAATGAAACGCGCCCGATATAACTCGGAGGCTATATTTATTTTGATCAGTATCATACGAGCGCTGTTGCCGTATTATACATTCGGATAAATTCGAATCAGCATACAATTATCGTCGGAAAATACCGTACGAGTTTTCATTTGATTGGCGACACCCACCTTCGGCCGCATAGGTAAACTCCCTCGGGTCAAAGCTAGAGCAAGCGTTGACTGTAAATTCTTCAGTCAACGGAGCAAGGCATTTCTCGGCGTGGGTGCGGCGAGCGCACGCTCAAAAGTGCAGGCCCAGAAAATCGTGAGCGCCAAATTAGACACTTTATACATCATAATGAGCGCGTGGAGACAGCCGCTGATAAGTTTTGTAATCTCGAGATCAAGTGGTAATTTCTTACCTTTGGGGTATTAAAACTTGCAACAGAAAACGAAAACATTTGCAATTCAGCAGGAAATTGAAAAAAAAATTGTTAGCTTGTGAGTAGATTCACGAGGAGTTGAATGCGGTAAAAAAATTATGCGGAACGGCGTTCATGCCGGCATTTCTATGCCACAAGTAAGTATTGTGTCCCTTTAGATGGTCAAGAATTAGAGATTCCAAAATTTATTGCTTCACTATAGCGAAAGCGCAATTGTGATTATTTCATATGATACACAACGCAATTATAAAGTAGGTAATTAGGTATACGTAGAAAAAGGAAGTGATGGATTGAAAAAAAACCTCGGGCTGATCATCAGAAATATTATTTTTAACGCTCCGTGATTTTATTTATGGTACAGTTTACTTAACGTTCGGAATAGAATATATAAGTTATACCCTTTCCTAATTCTCTAGAACAAACGGGAGCCAAAAGTTTGAATATATTGGAATTTCAAAAACAGAATACAATTATAGGCACAACCTAGACTACATATTGTGGTCTTCCCGATATAATATTTATCTTCGAAACGTATACAGAATTGCCAGTATATTTGTCTGACGAAATTACACCTCCGGAAGATCGAAAGACTTGAGATTTGCAACTTCTATAGGTATAGGTCTCGTAAGCTAATAGCGGCCTGATCCCTCAATAACGAGATATTGCATTGTGAAGTAGGTATATATAGGTATAATATAACATCACAGCCGCAATGTCTCGTTATATACGGATCGAGTGCCACTTTATTGGATAACGTCCCATCTTTCTTCGTCTCGTCCGATGGAATGTGCCGAAGCAATAGAACATCGAGTTTCATTTGATGATCGAACTGGGGGAGAAAATATTTCGCGGCTGTAATGCTTTTTTCCCCCAATCAATCGCCGAACGATCTCCCCGCGAAATCGTTCGTTGTATATAGTAGTTCTGTATTCGTTCCGAAGATAACTGCACCGGAATAAACTGAGATGGGACCACTCCGTATACCTATAGGTGTATATCTATAGGGATACTCCGAGCGAGTCCTGCCAAAGCCTGAATTCGGGTGAGGCTTTGCCGTCTACATATAATTGTAAGTTGGACCCGAATGGAAACTTTGGAAAAACACAAGGCCTGTGTTAAATAGTCGAACTTTTGAACTACGTACACGGCGTATCTCCGGCCCGGAGTACTGAGATTCGAATAATACGTGATATAATTATGCGTCTTCGAAGTTCGGGAATCATTCGACAAAAATACAAATCTTCTGATTGATTTGATACAAATTCAGTAGCATGATGTAAGTACGTACATAATTGTATGGAATTATTTTTCAAATATTATCAATCACGTAATCGCTCGTATCCCCCGAACAATTTCAATTACATGTACCTACTATATCATATGTATAATATGTATTTATACCTATATAATTATATACTATCCATAACTCATTGTATTCATATATTATGTATAATATATCATATATATATATATATATATATATATATATATATATTATAATTACTTATAATTACTTTTTAATAGTAATAATACGAATAATAATAATAATAATGATAATATGATATTATAATATATTATGTAATATACATATATAATGATAGCATTATACAGATAATGGAAGACTTGTCAGCATCCGCGGATGCTTTAAAAGTATTTATTCGTTACGCTCGATATACTCAACGCATCACCTTATTTTACATCTCAATTCGTTATACACATTATAGGTATAATATATATTGTATTCAACCTCTATGACACTCTCAGGGCATTCGATTCGTCGCATTCTCATATACATTATAATCACACTCATCCTTTCAGCGCACTTTGTCAGACTATACAGCATTGAGAATTAGTGTCAAGCGTCAAAAGTCTTATAGGTATATATAAGTTGATTTTTCATATTCTTAATAGTAATAGTAATTAGCTGTAATGATAACAACAGTAATACATATAACGTAATAATTATAATCGACAAGTAAAAGAATCGATAATCAATTATTGTACATGACGTATGTATAGTTAGTACATAGTTTATTGTTAGATAATAATATATAATAATACCAAATGATGGCAATTAATACAGAGGGTGTGCAATAGAATCGTCCACAGTTCGACGGCGGTAGCATGAATTATACAGCCTTTGCCACCGTTCAATTGAGTATACCTATTCATACAGTAAGAATATCCGCTATAACAACTGCGATCACTCCCTCTATCACTTGAAAACGCTATCACATACCCACGAATTTTTTTGCTTACATACCCTGTCTTCGTCTTATCTTTATATATAGTTTTACACAAAGACTATATAAAATCCACCGAAAAATTGTGGACGATTCCGGCACATCCCGTGTACAATATTTGTATAATATTGTATATGTATGTATGTATGTTGAACGTTTGCTACTTATATAAGTTCTCGTTATCGGTATAAATTCTAAATTCCGTATTGTCTGTGTAATAGGTAATTTGATGTATGTATTTATATACTTTCGCGTAATAACAATAATATATATGTATAACTATTAGGGTGCATTTTTTTGGCGACTATTTTTTTTTTACTCCCACCTCGAAATTTTCTTGGCAACACCTAAAAAAGATTCCCTGAAAGTTTGAGCCCTTAATATTAATATTAAGTACTCGCCCTCGGCGTTTAAAGATTTCCCATTTGAAATACACGTAACTTGAATTTTTTTTCTTATAATTCTTATAGCTCAGAGGCCCTTCATGCTATTCGAACGTTTGAAGAACCAAATTACTCAGAATTGAAAGCTCTAAAAAAGCGCTGAGAACCGGTGCTCGGGACCTTTTTTCAGGACCTCATAATGAGCCGCAAATTCATGAAAATCGATGAATCATGAAAAACAAAAAGCTCAATTATTTCGAAAAATATCAATAATAGAGATCGGTGCCCGCGACCTTTTTTAAAGAATATTCAATTTGCTACAACTTTGTCAATTAACATTTTTCTGTATTTTCAGCCAATTATGAAAAAACAACGGAAAAACAAGAAATTTATGAAATTTTGACTCCAATCACCTGTACTGTCTCACCCGTGTAAGTTACACTCCCGTTGCAATGGGCACTTTTGTCGAGCATTCAATTCTGAGTAATTTGGTTCTTCAAACGTTCGAATAGCATAAAGGGCCTCTAAGATATAGGAATTTTAAAAGAAAAAAATTTAAGTTACGTGTATTTTCAATGGGAAATCTTCAAACGCCGAGGGCGAGTACTTAATTTAATATTAAGGGCTCAAACTTTCAGGGAATTTTTTTTCAGGTGTTTCCAAGGAAATTCCGAGGTGGGAGTAAAAAAAAAAAAATAGTCGCCAAAGAAAAGCACCCTAATGATATACCGGAGTGATATATGCATTTAGTATACCGTATTACGCGTTCTACTTATAATTAATAACGTCGCCTATGTGCAAACGACGCGGTAGCAACACCTCGAATGAACGAGGTCGAAGACCTAGAGACTGAGCCAAGCAGAACCCTTCAGCGGCATCGTCGAGTTGATTGAGACGATTGCGTCCTGAAAAATTGATCTATTCCAAAGATATGTAATTTTGAAATATGTACTATGATATAAAATCATTTTCCATCCGATATTGCCATACTTGTGCGTATGTAACACACATACAGTATGTATGTATGTACATGTATGTATTGTATACGTATACGTATGTATTATTCATACATGCTGTAATCATTGAGCCAGTACATTCGGAGAAGTAGATTCTTTCGAATATTTCCGAGCGTATGTATGTATAAATTAAGCAATGTCTTTCACCCATTATACTCGAAGAACTCTTTATTTCCTAGCTGATTTTCTGTCAGTCATCATAAGTGCCTTCGTAAGCCTATATCAGCCTTTCAGAGAATGTAATTCGTTAAAGCGAACTATGCAAAAGCATTCACTTCTTCTTATCCACGCGGCCCAAGTCTGACAATGAGCATGAGTTCGAATATTACGACGGAGACGGGTGAGTAATTCCCGCATTCTATGCACATACGTATATGTATTGTATATTCTGTACACCGTACCTACCGGATATTCCCCATTTAATCAATCTCAGAAATATTTTTGTATTCCGAGCATAGGACAATTGAGGGGCTGCGTGGAATCAGGGCCTAGCTCAAGTTAGGCCCTTATTCCGCCAAACAGTGGGAATTTGATAGTAAGTCATAAGCTACCTATAGTAAAAGTATTAGAAGCTTTCGACTTTCTTTTCCTTTTGAAATCGGCATGTTTCACAAAAGAAGGGCTTAATTCGCATTAGGCCCTTTTTATATACATCGAAGTATTTCATTGCGTGGTTCGCTTGTAATTTTCTATCATTGAATAAATTTTTTCTACGGAAGCTGCGAAAAGCGATAACGGAGCTGAAGCCCGTTGCTTCTACAGGTATGAAAGGTGAAGAAGTGAAGGATATAAAACCGCTAATGAAGTTTTTACCAAACAATGTGCAAAAATGGTTTGATGAGTATGTTTTTTTTTTTTAAATAGACGCAGAAGATGAAGGTTCAGTGTTCAGATTCTATGTCCAGCGATTGATCTGAAGTGTATCTACCAGCTTTTTGTTACAAAATATAAAATATATTGTTACAAACGGTGAAATTAGCCGTGTAATCAAACCACCACTCGACCCAGAAGCCAGATTAGACATAGGACTGATGAACTATCAGATATGAAATAATAAAAGAATGCTAATAGTAACTCAACCTATGTTTCATAAACAGTCCTGCTCCAGACGTAAAACTGAGCACTTTCCCATTTGAAAATACAACCAATTCATTGATCCAATTTATTCGTATCTTTCATCTGGCCTTATTTCGCTCAGGGACTTACTGCCTTCCCTTTTCCTGTTGCCAATCCGGCAACAATATATAATAATGATCGATAATTTTACCTTCTATCTTCTTATACCTTTCTATTCTACTACATTCTGAAATTTATTATGCTGGTATCAACACATGTACAAGAATGACCTAATTTCTATTATTTGTAAGAAGGGCCTAACTTTGTCTGATGTTTGGAAAAAGGACCTAACTCCGTATAATATTTGCCAAAAGGGCCTAACTTCGTATGATATATCCAAAAAGGGCTCAACTTCGGGTGATATTTGCAAAAAGGGCTTAACTTCAGAATCAATTAACATGAAGAGCCTAACTAAATATTACCGTTGAAACTCGTTATTAAAATATAATTGTTTTTGTGCGTCAATATGCAAATAGTAATGAATAATAATGTAATTTGTGTACTATATCTACAACTATATATTATATAGGTGTATAATTGATATAACTAATATAATATGCAGGTTTTTATAATTTTTCTTCTTGACTTAATGCAGAGTACAATATTTACATCATGCAAGTGGATGAGAGTTATTTCTTTTGACATCGCGATTTTTTTAATGTATTTTTCAGGTCGATATTTTCGTATCAAGATGTTCGATTTTGGAAGAAGGGCCTAACTAATTTTTTTGAAAGAGCTATACATTTTTTGCTATTTGATGTAATTGCAAAAATTGGTTATGCTGAGTGAGGATTATCTATTTCGTGCTATCCCAGAGATTGGTTATATTCGATCACTCACTCGTCACATACGACACCGTTTTTTTTGTTTTTCTTGGAATCATCATTTTCGAATTAGGCCCTTATTCCACGCAGCCCCTCAATTAATGATGGCCAAGGCGATTTTGTATCGGGACTATGATAGCCAAAGCGTTGAGAATTTCGAATGGAATTGATATTGCTCTCATAGTATACGGTACTCGATATTGTCAAAGCGGAAGAAGAACAGAAGAAAAAAACAAAAAAAAACAAAAAAAAAACCACAAAAAAAAAATGCCCCCGGAATAGTTGAGCAGAATTACATTTCCTTACAAGTTCCTAACTAACAATAAGCGGCGAGCCTCCAATTTACGTTTGACAAAACTATGCCTGCACTGCACATACATGCATATATAGGGTGTCTCGCTGGAAGGCGTGCGCCCATTCATTCCCGATCATTCGTGGCTCTCTGTGGCCTGCCGATCGCTCCGAATCAGCGCCCCAGAGAGACTCGGTTATCGTGGATAAGTGCGCTCGGGTGTCTACACTACAGCATGGTGTAGGTATCTAACGGCAGGTGATGTTTTTTTTTCTTCTGATGTGAAACATCGCGCGCCTTCAAAATGCGTATGCTCATTATACAGGGCAGTTTCCACAAACTATCCACAGAGAAAAGTGCACACGTCTTGTTTCGGGAGATATTGGGTTCGGAAACGATCGCCCTGTGATTCGTCGTAAAAAACCTACAAACCGTATCAAGAGCCATATTATTGCACTACTTATACAAAGCGTAAGGCATTTTGTGGCGATTGGCTCGAAGCTTGAGATGCATAGCTCCGGGTATCTCTTCGAATAATCATACAAGGTGAGCGGAATCGTGGTGCGTTTTACGTACACTTCTCAATCGATAGTTTGCATATAGGAAAATGCCAGTGCAGGAGATAGCCCGCGGGGCGCGTGTAAGATAACATCTGGTTAAGCTCGTAGATTCGTTCGCCTGGGAGTTTTGCAAGTGACTCTAGAGAAAACCCTATTGGGAAAAACTCTTGGCAAAGTTGATTCTACTACTGTGGGTGACTTCGAAAGTCCCGCGCGAAGATGCCCGAGTTAAAGAAACCTAACGCTCTCGTCGCGTTTTCCATTCCACCGGTGCAGGTGCGTTATCTATAACTGTAATTCACTTTGCGAACAGCACCGATATAATTACACTATAGCCAAGTATTATTCTTGAGTCCCATGAAATTCTTTCCATATTATG
Organism: Ametastegia equiseti; assembly: GCA_963989295.1. Lineage (NCBI taxonomy): Eukaryota > Metazoa > Arthropoda > Insecta > Hymenoptera > Tenthredinidae > Ametastegia > Ametastegia equiseti. Next base: position 27,815,219 of record OZ022390.1, read on the forward strand.
ATCATATGTTACTAGAAGGAATTTGCAAATTCAAGCACGTAATCTTGTTCCGAATATTATTGACGTCCTAGTCTCCGATGTATGGGATGTCAGAGAGGACAAAGATATACAATTAAATACAAGTAATATCTGCAGAGCGGAGGTGGTTTGCCACCTTCCCTCTGCCGATATATAACGTTCGCAAGATATCCCGCAGCTGGAAGGATCCATGGGATTTAATTGGGGTGCCTAATGCCTGTATGATACTGCTATAGCTGTTGCTCGGATTAAGAAGAGACCGGCGATGCGTATAGTGATTGATAATTTATATAGTTAATATCTAATCGAAGATTGGACTCACCGCACATCGTCGGATTTATCTCTTTGTGATTATCAGCTCCGATTATATTCAGGGTGTCCAGTTATCTGTCAGAATGAAATTCCATGATAATTCCAGGTTTTCCAGGCAAGATCTATGATTTTACATTGCAAGATCTATGAGTTTACATCGCAAAATTTGTTATCGGCTTACCCTCGGACAGAGGGCGTCAGATCACTACGTTCGCGTTAGAGCGGCGGACCTATACAAATGCGATAGCCGATCGCTTCCGAGCATTTCCGCACGATTCTGAGTTGCGACGAATACTAAACTTACGATCGCAAAGCATAATTCGCGAGGATTCGCTTGTATATGTACACAGACCATTTGGAAAATTCCAGAACCGATATGAAGTTCCATGATATTTCCAGGTTTGTTTCCAGGATATGTCAAATTCCATGATATTTCCATCATGATGACCACTAGACACCCCGATATTGCAAGAGACAAAGTGTCACGATCGAGTGCGCTTCAGATATGTATGAGGAATATAATTGATATTCAAATGTGAGTTGAAATGACTGATATGAAGAATCCACTACATACTTCGAATTCATATTTCTAACAAAGTGTTTGAAAACCGCGGGATAGTATACTTATGAACGTATATCATTTTCGTATATGCGCGTTGTCGACGAGACATACACAAGTGATACGGCTAGTTTCTAAACACTTGACATTATCTACGACAGAATTGATCAAGTTTTTACCAGCAAACTTGGCGATTGGCCTCAATCCATGCAAGTACGGAATATTCTTTGGCCATTAATTTATTGTCTAGTATGTACACCATATATTTATTTATGAAGGTGTGACTAAATCATTCTAGTCGAGCCAATTGTTGATAATTCGCCTGACGTTTCGGCAGTCATGTCCTGCCCTCATCAGAGGCTGTTTATCGATTAAACAAACATAAATTACAAACTACACTTTTTACAAAAAAATCGTCTTAGATAAAACTAAAAAACATAAGAGCTGGTATGTACAAGACAGTTCTTATGATTGTCGGTTACACTTAAAACTGATGAATTTACAATAAATAAAAGAGATTATTAAAAATTAGGTGAAAGTCATAAAATAGCAACGACACTGATACAATGAATAAATACAATTTTGGTTACCTAATGATCAGCCTAATTGATGACGCGTGGCGGATCTTACTGTTGACTGACATGTCAAAACAGCGAGTCCTTCCTATTGTCTTAGCAGATCGCAACTGACGGGTCAGGTGTGACTGCGATATGAAGAAAGCTAAGCTTATACCAGTAGTAGTACTAAGTAAGATAAGACAATAATAGTAGTAGTATGGCCGTGCGTCACAGGAAGTCAAAAAAGTGGTGACGTCAAACAATGTTTTGAAAGTACGGAAACACAGGGGTTGACCTAAAGTAAAGAGTTCGAAAAACAAAACTAGCAAAGACAACTTTATTATAACGTTGACCGACCCAGATCTAACTACTTCAGTCCTGACCGTGGTTAACACCTCTGCCAAGATTAAGAATAGGATAGTTTGTCTACCTTACATCAAAGGGTTCACAGAGAGATTGGCTTGCAGTTTTAGAAAATTGGACTTCACACCTGTACCTTGAGTAAATAACAATTTAAGACCATTGGTTACTAAAGGCAAAGATCGGATCAAAAAAGAAGATCAATGTAACGTCGTTCATAAGATAAAATGTAATGACTGTTCGGCTTCTTACGTAGGAGAAACAAAACGAGAACTTAAGACGAGAATTAAAGAACATAAAGACAACATAAAAAAAGAGACTGACTCACTTTCCGTAGTCTCACTACACCAAGTAGAGTCTAAACATACATTAGACTGGGATAATGTGGTAGTTCTAGATAAAGAAACTGTTTGGTCGAAGAGGATTACCTCTGAGATGCTACATATCAATCTACAATTAAACAGTCTGAATAAAAAAGAGGACACCAAAAAATTACACCTTCCCTACTCCAATATGTTGACTCGCCTTAGATCTAAAAGTTGCTCCGAGACATTTAAATGACCATACTTGTATTAGTGTTATGTGTGTTGTATTGACATTACTTTAGGTCAACCCCTGTGTTTCCGTACTTTCAAAACATTGTTTGACGTCACCACTTTTTTGACTTCCTGTGACGCACGGCCATACTACTACTATTATTGTCTTATCTTACTTAGTACTACTACTGGTATAAGCTTAGCTTTCTTCATACCGCAGTCACACCTGACCCGTCAGTTGCGATCTGCTAAGACAATAGGAAGGACTCGCTGTTTTGACATGTCAGTCAACAGTAAGATCCGCCACGCGTCATCAATTAGGCTGATCATTAGGTAACCAAAATTGTATTTATTCATTGTATCAGTGTCGTTGCTATTTTATGACTTTCACCTAATTTTTAATAATCTCTTTTATTTATTGTAAATTCATCAGTTTTAAGTGTAACCGACAATCATAAGAACTGTCTTGTACATACCAGCTCTTATGTTTTTTAGTTTTATCTAAGACGATTTTTTTGTAAAAAGTGTAGTTTGTAATTTATGTTTGTTTAATCGATAAACAGCCTCTGATGAGGGCAGGACATGACTGCCGAAACGTCAGGCGAATTATCAACAATTGGCCCGACTAGATTGATTTTAGTCACACCTTCATATCCAAGTTCGAGCGATAGATTCACAATGAAGAATACATATATTTATTTATTTATTTATTCACATATTTATTCATTCATTTATTTATTTATTCAAATAATTATTCAATTATTCTTTGATATTTATTTATTCATACGACAGCGGATAGGTGATATTTAGGATCGCCGATATCGGATGACTCTCTTTCGTCGTTGCATCACGTCAATGCAGAGCCAGGGCTATAATAAGTCGATCGTGGCCATCTATTATATTTATTAATATACCGCCGCCGAAACCAAATCTCAGTCTGCGCGGTTTTCGCGAACCTCCCTCGAGATTCGAACCTGAATTATTCCATTGTTCCGTTATAAAAATTGTCTAATTCCTTCATTTTGGGACAAAGGAACTACGCGTGAATTCACTCGTATAAGGTATAGGTATATATTATATGTATGCTAGAAGTTAGTCACAGATTCTCAATTTGCTCCATATAATGGAATATAATAATACATGTATATGTGAATAAGTATATTCAAGTGTACAATAATCCGAGAAAGGAACTAGCCGAACTAGCCGAACAATCAACGTATGAGTGTACCTATAGACAGACCCATATAGTCAATTGCCGCACACGTCTGGGTAAATAAACGAATCAGTGTCATTGAGCTTTCGTAGACCGAAACGGTTCATTTGAAACTCGGAAATACGTGGATAGATACATACCGTATGTATAGTCTTTGACTTGATCGTTGCCTCATTTTTCGACGAATGGCACAATAATGTCTTATTTGCTTACAAGTCGTGAAATCGGTATACGCGCCTGTACCATAATTGCGGTTGAGTTTATAATTTACCTATAATCAATTGTACGATCGCGGGTAGCGTTTGAATTCGCAAACCTGAAACGAGTCGTAAGTCTATTGTTCAAGCCGCATTCTGTATAGGTATAACATGTTTAACGCAGGCGTACATTATACGCAGCTATACCGTGTATGTGACGACAGACGATCGACGTCAATGGTGGTGATATAATCGAAATATAATAAAGAAAATGACGATGATGAACGATAATGTTATAACAATATCGTATTTATTTAGATATGTTTATTGTCCTACCGTAGGATAATGTATACCAAGGTTATGTTGAGCGATTCAAGAGTTTCCGTCGCGATTCGCGATATGCGGTTTGTCATAGACACAGCTGCCGCAGCTGATGGTGCACAGGCATACACAGTATCTATACATATATTATTATGGCTGCGCAATGCGGTGATCGTTTCGACACGAAGGAATCGAGCTGATATCCCTATACATACCTCCTACAACGACGTAGAGAAGTATAATTCAATTGGACTTATACCTATCCCGCGTCAACCCCGAGGTATTTGAGCTGCGGGGGGGGGGGGGGGGGGGGGGGGCTGGCTCTTGAAACAACAAATCCAACATATCCTGTATTGAGTATTAATCTAACAACAGCAAAACTTTAAATAAATTACATATTTATGTATAAAACAGCATTTTTCATCATCTGCGACACCACAGAATTATTACTATTATTATTGTTATTATTATTACTATTATTATTATTATTATTATTATTATTATTATTATTATTATTATTATTATTATTATTATTATTATTATTATTATTATTATTATTATTATTATTATTATTATTATTATTATTATTATTATTATTATTATTATTATTACTATTATTATTATTATTATTATTATTATTATTATTATTATTATTATTATTATTATTATTACTATTATTATTATTATTATCATCATCATCATCATCATCATCATCATCATCATTATTGTTAGTATTATTATTATACCTCTATGTCAACGTATTATAGTTTTCATTATTATTATGATTATTACTGTTATTGATATTATTGTTATGTTATTAGATCTCTGTTCAAATTGATCCGAACGATCTTTCCGAATTGTACACGTAGGCAATTTATATACTGATTGTGAGATGACGTAAAGAAATGATTGGACCGTGTACGGAAATTAAATATGTATTATGTTACGTATAATACACGCTACACACACGTATATTCACGAATGCGTAAATGAAACGTGTATATGTATATTAGACCGGAGTGAAAAAGGTCATTTTCTGCGGATCGTATTTTAATAGTGCGGAAAAGTTGCGTCTTGGCATCACTAAAAAGTGTGCCAGAGGAAAAAATTTACAATCGATATCTTCTGTTCCGGCAAACGCCTCAAAGTTTTTAATTTTTCAACACGGGGTTAAATTTAAATGGGGAAAAAACCCAAAAAGACCATTTTTCACTGAAAAATTCATAAAAAATCACCGAGTGCGCCGATTTTGGTGTCCGTACGCTTAATCGAAACGGGAAGAATGTAGCTTTCGTTTACCGCATTAAACTTCAAAATATCTTGCTTAGTTTCGGAGATACAAGCGTTTGGAGAGTGACTTTTTTCGGTAAAAATTTAGAAACTGACAAAAAAAATTAAATAAAAAACACAGAACCACCGAACTCACCCGTTAGCACCAGAATAAAATTATAAAAGTTCGACGAAGAATCTGGTTTTCATTTAAGTATCCGACATTCGACTATCTCGTTGAGTTTCGGAAATACAAGGGTCTTAAAAATGAGTTTGCGGGAAAAAATTGCAAACAAAAAACATTAAATTGACAACAGATAGAAAAACCGTTCAATCTTGTGAGTAAAGTTCTGAGGTGTGATGAAGTATCGTTTTTCGGAACATCAGGAAAATGAATCAAGTTAGAAGGTTCCCGATGAAAAACTCATATTTCGAACCCTTGTATTTCCAAAAAAAAGTCGTTTTTCAAACGCTTGTATCTCCAAAACTGAAAAATATATTTTGAAGTTCAACGTGGCGAACAAAAGCTACATTCTTCCTGGTTTGATTTAGCGTACGGACACCAAAATCGGCGCACTCGGTGATTTTTTATGAATTTTTCAGTGAAAAATGGTCTTTTTGGGTTTTTCTCCCATTTAAACCCCGTGTTAAAAAATTAAAAACTTTGAGGCGTTTGCCGGAACAGAAGATATCGATTGTAAATTTTTTCCTTTGGCACACTTTTTAGTGATGCCAAGACGCAACTTTTCCGCACTATTAGAATACGATCCGCAGAAAATGACCTTTTTCACTCCGGCCTAATGTATATAAGTCGTTTATAGCCGGGCGTATTCAGGTATGTATTTGGATGATATATAGGATTTAATAAAGTCCAAGAGTCTCGGTATATAGGTTTATCACCGCGTCGATAACTATAGGATTTAATATTGCAACGGCAATAATAGTTCAGTCCGCGTGTACGGCCCAATAATTCTGCACCGAATATCGTTGAGTGGATAATCCAGCCGTAGATGCATATATGCCAATTGCCTGTGCGTGTATAAATACGTATGTATATCGGTAGGTATAATACATGTATACAATTATACATCATTCGGACCATGGCCTTTGGAAGTTTATTATCTTCGCTCCGCGCCCGTATATGTATATTATTGCACTTAAAAGTTGTATAACTTACATACGTAGGTAGGTACATACATCGGGTATCGCGACCCGCGCGTATATTATACTGCCGTAAGATGCAATCGCACGTGGTGTCTGACTATAATGTGAAGGATATAGCAGGGCCGAGACACAGACGCATCGGCGTTATATGTATATCCACCGCGTACGGTATAAGATGTACAGCGATATTGTAATATGCGGTTTATCGATGCATAACTTCGTGTCGGCGGTTGTATATTATATATGTATAATATATCATGTATGTATATGTATGTAATATGCTATATTATACGTATGTATTGTATATTCATCTCTCCCGGATCGAGTACGCTATTTTTTTTGGTTTTCTTTTTTTTTTGTCTTCCTCCGCGTAGGTATAATTTGTAGATTGAGAAAATCACGTAAAGTGCAACGGAACCATGACTATGGCGACGATGGCGGCGAGTCCCAGTGCTGGTACGCTGACGCCGAGGTGGCCCGATCCTCCACACTGCTTGATCTCCATCTCCTCGGGGTGATAATTTATACATTTCGGCGGCCTTCGCCGGTATAGTCGCTCTCTCCGCGCTGTACACGCCCCGGGCTCGGTGAGAGCCTCCATCGGCTCGATGCTGAGCTGCTTGCTTCCGCATGGGCATAGGGTGTCCACCACCAGAAGGATTAAATTTGTGTGATGGATTTTCTGCACGCTGAATGGCCTGCGAAGCGAGCGGAACGATCGAGATCTCAATACATAACTAATCGTGCGATACTCAATTGGCGCTACAGCGAGATATAGTATTCGCGGAAGAAATGCGAAAAACTATTGAAATATGTCGAACCTTTCGCATCCGGTCACGTGGCAGTTGGTCAACTTCCCCTTGAGCGGATTGCTCTGCCCGCTGGTGTTCAATCGTTCCGGCTGCAGGATGTAAAGATCGGTCTTCTTTTCGCAGGCGCGTACCTTCCGCCCCGTCGAGTAGCTCGCGTGGGTCGCGTGCGTCGCCGGGGGGACCGCCGGGGCTGGAGCCGGAGCTGGGGCAGCAGCCGGAGGCGCGGGAAGTTCCTCTGTCTCGGGTGCGGCCTCTTCGGTGAAATCGGGCGCGTAAGACTCGAAGTGATTCGATTCGTAGTCGTCCGTGCCGTAGTTTGGATCATCTGCGTGATAGTTTATTACTTGCAAATCTCTCCCTGCATCTTTTCAATTAAGAACAGGCACCTTTTATACGGAGGTCATATATATCTCTAACTGACAATGAGTTATCCTTGAATTCTAGAGCATTGAGGGCGCGTGCATGAATCGAGCGTACGTAAGTCGGGTGCACAAAAACGAACGTGGTCAGCCGCGAGAAATGTCGGCGGCTCAATATTCGTACAATTTTCATCTGAATATAATTTTTCTAGTGCGTGATCAAATCTTTACTACGTAACATAATACTTTTGAATATCAAATCACATCGGGTGTGGTAGGTATGCGATCATAAGGCTATATGAAGGCCGATGATGATTATAATATACATATAATAGTTTGTTGAATACCGTCAGTCTCCGTTTCCTCAGCACAGGTCCAGGTCGGTTCCCACAGTTCACGGAGGTTCAATTTTACGGTAAAACTCCACAGCAAACTGTTAATAGAGGCTAGAGTCCTGATTATCGAGTCCGAGACTGTCTTCACTGCGGCAGAGTAATGCGACCGCTGCGGGAGGCAGGCTCCCTGGTAATCGACGACTGTTACTTTTCTGTTTTAACCAGACAGTAATAAAAAAAGACACAATGTTAATCATATACCTATGGCTTCTATCGCAAAATCTATACCCTACTGTGCACATTGGTTTATTATACAATATTTGTATGCATAATACACGTACGATAACTCGAAAACTCGGAAGTAAATATCAGATAATCCGGACCGGGGGCAATGCGCGCGCTGGCTAATGGAGAAGTTGTCTGATCGTGAGTTTAGAAACTTCAGACCATCAACCGTGCGAATATACCCATAATGTAAAACTTCTCTATAGATTTACATTATAAGTATAGATGGATGATGTATCGGTGCAACATACTTTCGGAGAATAATTTCTTTTCTTTCATATATCAAACTTTTGCCAACTTTGGAATTTATGGGTTTGTGAACGTATAATATGTATAGTTGCAGTATGTATACCCACAACTCTGATATGATATTGGCATGCGTGCGAATGGTTAATTCAAAGTTAAAATCTACAGACGTAGGTATAGGTATATTATAGTGAGTATATAGTTACCTATAAATCCTGTCCTGGACTAGTGAGTCCATGATAGTGCCGTCAATTTCGCCGAAGAATTTCCCGGTGTGCTCGTGCCTTTCACTGATTATGATAAATCCGCCATTGTCCAAGATGTAACAGTCCAGTTCTTCGGATGCACAAGTCTTCTTGCACCCCGTCTTCGCGGTACACTACATTTAATTATTGAAGCATTATTGTAAATGAACATCGGAGAATTTTTTTAAGAAAACAAAAATATAAAAAATAATAATAATCACAAACAAGGCAAAAACTTACCGTCGACGTGATGTTAATAAAGTGGGACGCCAGCGCGGAATGCTGAAACTGTAGACCGACAACCGCAGCAGGAGCTCTGTGCCCTTTCCGTTCGACAAATACGGCGTGCGTCGCGGTTACCAACGACCTCGTGCTATCGGCTGTTGGAAAAAAAAGACATTGATCATCCTCGTATACGAATGAGAATTGAACCATATCATATCGTAGGCAGAGAAGACCGATTGACTCACCGGCGTCGAATGGTACGCTGAATACGAAACTTTCTGGTTCAACGGAATGCTGATCAACGGCCCGCTTGTACCACGACGAGTCCATGGCCCTTCTGTGGGTTTCGGCAAAGTGTCTGCGAGTCAAGAAGAAATGATTATTCATATTTTTGACAAATGTGACAGTCAGGTGTAATTGGAGAATTCTCGTTCTTGCGGACGGAGAAATTAAGCCTCCGAATCTCGTCTAATCGTCTTTATATTTACGGTTCATCCGTCGGTTCGACCGGGCCCTCGTCCTGCTGGGGATGTTCGTGCCAACGCAGAAGTCCGCTACGGGTGGCGATGAAGCTGCGCGTTACTCCGAACATGCCTTTTCCCTGGCTGCAAAATGAGACAATATCGTCAAGAGACGTCCACGGTACACTGTTATCCTCCCTACATGCTATATGTATAGACCCGAAATGGATCACCGCGTGATTAATCGCCGCTAATGGGATGTGGGTGGAGACGCGAAGCCGGTACTCAAGGGGCAGGGTCAAATTTATATCAACCAAAAGGTGGTCTTCGACGATTGATCCCTTCATAAAGGTCAACTCGACTCCACTCGTTATTACCCATCCCCACTCGATTGAATACTCGATCGTTAAATTTCTGCAGTTCATTTTAGGACAATATTAAAAGAGCTTATCCAATCATATGTAGGTATGTTACAACGTTGTTGTAACATACCTATCTACGTATATGTATAGTTCAGTTTGGTTGCGAATCGAGTTGCCGCATGTCTGAAAACTGGATACAGTCGATTACGTATATTAATTCCTTGCAGCTGAATGAGGATTGAAACAATTCCATACGCATATGTCATTCAAGTTACCATTATATCATTAATGTAAGTTGTCCTTCATACGTGTGCGGCTTGTCAAAAGATATCAACATATATGCATGTAACATCCAGTTCTAACCTAAAGTACCGCGCTGTCCCAATTACTAATACTTTTATTACGAGTATACAAAATGTATATATATACATATACTACACATCGATCGCCTTCTTAAGAATAGTATCTACGATTATAGTTGTCCCCTGCACGTCCCTTGCGTAAGTAAGATCTGTAAATTCTTATAATACTATTTTTTATTCTGGTGAGCGTTCAGATGCAGACGCATTTCTGATATTCTATATGTGGAAGCGTCGCACAGTTCAAAGCAACGCGTGATTACAAGTCTTACCTTCACAGGCGGCATATGTATATATACCTATAATATTGCACACGGGCGGTACACTATAGAATGTATGTACACGTACATACACATATGTATAGTACTATACAACATACATAGAATAAAGGTTTGTGCAAATGGGCGTCGAACAAGTCTTAATCATAGAATCGTGTATAGTGAATTACCTGTGCAGTAGAGCCATCAGTATGGCAATTGGGCTAGCGGTGGAGACACAGATAAAAATGTAATAATAATAATAATAATAATAATAATAATAATAATAATAATAATAATATAATTTCAATGGCGATGATAGCACCTACGACAACAGCAACGAATATTTCGGAGAAAGGAAAGTTATAAAATGATAATTTATATACGTAAACATGTAGATATCGGTGCGGTGCATTGTGCGGCAGTGCATTTTAAAAGCTCTCCAATAATATACGGTTGATCCAATTTCGTGCTATGCTTTCGGTGTTGTTCTATTTGATTTAAGAATTTTTATTTATCGCGGCGTTAGTTCATTTTCTTGACTCCGGAGTCGGACCAGTGGACGCAATAATCCTTGGTGCAGGTGGGTACGTTATGGGGGGGGCTTTCACGTCGGCTCTACCACCGTCCAAACCTGGAAAATATGGATGCGAGACAAACTCTTTTCTGGCAATATTCTTGGTCCAGATACTGAGACCTGGATTTTTTGCGGAATCTTTCGGAACCCGTCTCGGAGATTCTAAGAGTCAAAATCGTACGCGACCCATGAAATCTAAGAATTGGCAAGTTGTGTCAACGAAAATAAAACGATGGATTTTTTTTTTTTTCGGACTTTTTGAAAACAAGTTTTTCTGAAAGTTTCCATGATCACGTTCCAGCTGCTGGGTAGTCTTTTGAAAGAGATAAACTTGTATTTCCGTAACTCGAATCGTTTCGATTTTTGTGAATATTATATGATTCCGTGACGGAAGCCAAAACTTCCAAGCACTTGGCGAAAGTAGACAAGAAGTTATGAGCTTGTAAGTGGGCGAAAAGAGGGTCATATCATTATATTGACAGTTTGAAAAGAAAAACCGATCAGTTGAACAGTTGGCGCATACTATTCATTTCTAAGACATTTGGGACTAGGCTCTAAGAAAATTTGACGAAATCTCGGTTCTGTTTTGGACCGGCAGCGAAGGAATACAGATAGTTCGGTAAAAGTCAGAGGGGTCAGGTTTGGTGGGTAGTCGACTCAACGCAGACACCCCCATGGATTCAATGCCAAGTGAAAATTTCCACTTATGATACATAGTGATAACGTGAAAAAGGACTCCGGTCCGAGCAGCTGTTTTTTTGTAATAATTCCATTGCGACTAGACTCGAAACAGCGATCCTTTCTCGCTCTAGATTGATGGATATAATGTAATATATCGAGTTCTAAGCGCCCAAAGGGTGTAATCCACAAGAAATACTGTGGTTATTGTCATCAGCCCAATTCAATTGTAAGTCACAGTCGTTTCTGTACATCGAATACAACATGATGATGTTACGACTCACGAGTACGTCGTATTATGTAGAAGCGGCTCAATTATATCTAGTAAGAAGTAGAAAGAGCTGCTTCACAGGCATATAAGAAAATGTTTGCATTCTTCGGACCTACGCCGTTCGCAAAATATCCCGGCAAATCTGACGAGTAGGCAGTGGCTTGTTCGTCTACCTACAACTCGCTATACAAGATCAATTAGAGCCTTAGACCTCGATATACCTATGTTTTTCTATGCACGTGTAAGTCATCGTGTACGTCAAACGGGACGAAATCGACGAAATATAGTAAAACCGTATAGTATACCGTTTCCAATTCAGGCGCGGTACCAAGCATCTAAAAGTGTTTGTGAAGTTCGAGAATTGTTGTACAACTATTTTTTTTTTTTTTTTTTTTTTTGCCAGTATATCATTGTACGACCTTCCGATAATAATTCTACGCTACCCACTGCAGGCGCGAAAGAATTGATTAGAACAGCTGCAAGGTTGTCATAAATCGTTAATTAAAATTTATAGGGAGAAAAGAATCAACTTTGATCTCTCGCTTTAGTTTATCCTGAATAATGAAAAATTCGAACTATTCAATCCAGATACAATCGCGGACTGCAGGTGAAAAAAAACCATTTCAGTTTTGCCCATTCCCACCTACCGTGGCGTACTTCATCCGGATGTCCCGTTTGACGCAGAATGACTCACACACTCACGGGTACATACACCCTACATGACTGAATCCGTAGAATGCGCGAGAATGTCTATTGTGCCGCGTGCCGGTGCATTAGGTGCTTAAAAGTTCTCGTGAGTTGGTGAAATGTGCGGCATCGACATTACGCAAATAACTGGCGACGTACCTTTGCTTGTCATCTTTATGCATAGAGTGTGTACTTCTCCTGTCAAATCCATCGGTTACCACAGCGTCCAGCACCAGCGACTGCACCAACGCCTTGTCGCCTGAAACCCAAGTTAAAGCATTCGTTAATTTTATGCCCTATTGCATTACCCAACGTTCCCAGTTTCGTTTGTAATAATTGGAACGTTTCACGTGATGATTATAGTCAAGATTGCTGAGGATGTGGCGAACGCGCGATGATCGATTGATATGATCATGGATAATATACATATGTATATACGCTCGTGCATCATCATATACTTACAATAGTACGAGTCCTTATCGGGCTTGCTCGCTTGTCTGTGATGCGAGCTGGGGCTTCTGGGTCTCAAGGACATCCATTTCCAGCCAGGACGACGGGTTCGGTCTAGAAAATGAAAAACCCTCTCTTCGGGGCTGGCGAACCATTTGTCCGAGCCTGAATTATACTCGCAGTAAACCCAGTCGGGGTGTACCTTCCAGTTGTTACCCTTGAAAAAGTCGGTAACTGAAACATTTACCGCAAAACATACCATCATTAATTATATCGAAACGTGACGATTTTATGACATTCCAAGTAATGCCATAAGTTCGCTTCGGTAGTTCTGAATTAGAATTGGGAATTTTCACCGCTTTCGCGTCTCACCGTTAAACTTGGCGTGTTTTATTTCCTGCTCCGCAAGGAGCTCGTACATCCCGTACCCCTCTGGCAGAGCCAGACCCAACGAGAAGGGCGTACCCTCGATCGGAATATAGAAATACTTGTGCCTTCTCAACGTCACCCTCCTCTGTAATGCAAAAGTAGAAACTCATTGTGTTGCGGTCAAGTGTTTCAAACGTAGTTCTTTGGTGTCTCGTATGTACGCATCGTATTAGGGCCGGGGCTTTGAACGGAACATGATTTTCTAGCCTGCAGGGCACCAAGTGCCTTCCCAGCAAACCAATATCCAAAATTTTCGCCATTCCCGTGTATTACGCGTGGCAATTTGTCGTTTAGGTAATTAAGGAAGGATGTCGGTACTCACCATATCATCGTAGTGAATTTTCACGGCAAACTCGGTCTCTCCCTCTTTCTGATCGATCATATCGTGCCTCAGCTGAAATCGTGAGAAGTAAATATACTTTGAGTCGATCGCGGAAGAGGAATACGTACATCATGGATAAGTTGTTACCCAACATACTGTACAGGTACACCGTATGAATGTATAAATTTGTATTACGTGTATACAGTGTGTATCATCTCAAGTGTCGAGAATGGGAGGGACTCGATTGCCAAGAAGCGACGCCCCGTCAACCAATCAACAAAGAGGAGAATTTCTTAGAGCTAATTCTCATGAGAATAGAAGATAAAAATTTCTTATGTAGGAGAATAATATCAACAACAATTCGAACCATTCTTCTGAGCGTCGAAGTAAATGAACACCTAATAGCCTGATTCCCGTGTGGTTGTTGATATTATTTTGCTACACCAAGAAATTGTATCTCCTATTCTCGTGAAAATTTCGGTCTACGGATTCTTCTCTGCGTTGATTGGTTGATGGGACGTCGCTTGGCGTCAATCAAGTCCCTCCCATTCTCGACACTTGAGATGATACACACTGTACATGTATTATTATGTGTATCGCATTAACATTGAGAACAGACTTCTGTTTAGGTAAAACGCGATCAAGATTCCGAAAATACATCTACCTATGTACATAAATACATGTACGAATAGAAGGTGAGCGGCGCACGTAATCCCGCCATTAACCTTTCTAATTCCTGGCTGCAGCAGGCCGTGCCTGCGAGAGTAGGTGTAATTTAGCCAAGGAATATGACGGCCTATTTTATAGGGAGCACGTAATTCGCCAATCTGCCTGTATAATTCTTCGACTACCGCTTTTATCCGTGCCAAGGTGTACGCACGTACCCCTGTGTGTTTGAATTTGCCAAAAGCTAATTGTTTCATCATGCGCCCGACGCATTCAGGTTGACGAGGGTGTATATAAGTCCTACGTACGCGTGTTTATAGCTGGATGATAACTTACGTCCAAGAGAAGAGAGTTGTTCAGGGGATGGGAGGGTGCGTCGTATTCTGCCAGTTCGACTTCCGACAAATCCACGCTCACATATTTCGGCCTCAATGTCTCGTCGTACTAAAGGGAATCGAGTGATAATTAGCGGTATTGACTACGGTTAGCACCAACTACGATGCCTCCATCGGAATGAAATGGGAGCAGACATAAATGGTATCGCAAATATGTCACTATCCCAGTATGGCGGGGGGTGGTTATATAATTGCTATCAACGACAGAAATATAGAATTAGCGAATAGTTCGAGTAGCGAATTCACAGATTCAAGTGCGTGTATATACGGGGTAGTCCACCTCAACTCGGCAATTCCAAAAACCTCGACCATTTCAATCCGGCTGATTTTTTTTCTATGCACCGTATCATCGAAAAAAACGTACCCTTATAACACAGTTTATTTTCTTGTCGCACCGTTCCAATGTTACAGAATTTTGAAATTCTCAAGTTTTACTCCCCAGTTATATTTTGAGCTCCGATAGCCCGGAATTGGTTACTCCTATCGAAAAAATGTGTACAGATGATTTCTTGGTATTGAAATGGTCTACTCAAAAATAATTTTTTTTTAATTTTTCCAGTAACTGGTAACGGTTTTTTATGCGAATAAACATCAAAAACCCGTTTTTTGAAGAAAGGCCCAAATTTTTTATTTTCAAAAAAATATCATAAATTCTACTTGAAATTAAAAAACTTTTGAGACCATAGCCATGATGGAGACTTTTCTGGTTCAAGAGTTACAGCTATTTAAACATCTACAAAACCAACTTCAGCCGCGAAAAAATTTGCTGACAAGCGGTTTTATGGGGAATCATGGAAGGTAGGGGGCGAAGAGATAAGAAATAACGCCAATGAAGGTACAAGAATGCTCAACGCGTTTCTGAGAATTATTTCCAATTTTTGGCAATTTTTTCATCAAATGGTAAATTACTCGAGGCGTCGTAGACGAATATCTTTTCAGCTGCAGCGCCACATTTCCGAATCCAACATTGCAAACATACACACATACTGGAGAAAAAAAAAAAAAAAAAAAAAAAAAAAAAAAACCCAAATTCTGACCGTGTGAGAGAGGTTCTTTACAGTTTTGCTATATCGTTTGATAACCCCCTTAATTACATTCATTTTATTCATTTTCGTTACAAATAATGATTTTTATTTGCCAACGCGCATACTATTTATTCACTTGCCAGCAACGACTCGAGTTATCAAAAAGTATAGCGCAAGATTGAAAATCCATCTAAAAAACGCGTTGAGTATTCTTGTACTTTCATTGTGGTTATTTTTTATCTTCCCGCCCCTTGTACCTTTGGTGATTTCTCATATATAGCCGCTTGTCGGCAAATTTTTTCGCGGCTGAAGTTGGTTTTGTAGATTTTTAAATAGCTGTAACCCTTGAACCAAAAAAGTCTCCATCATGATTATGGTCTCAAAAGTTTCGTAATTTCGGGTAGAATTTATGATATTTTTTTGAAAATAAAAAATTTGGGCCTTTTTTCAAAAAGGGGTTTTCGATGTTTATTCGCATGAAATACCGTTACGAGTTACTGGGAAAATTAAAAAAAAATTATTTTTGAGTAGACTACTTCAATACCAAGAAATTATGTATACACATTTCTCAGCTCAAAATGTAACTGGGGAGTGAAACTTGAGAATTTCAAAATTCTGTATCATTGGAACGGTGCGACAAAAAAATAAACTGTGTTACAGGGTTAGGTTTTTTTTCGATGATACGGTGCATAGAAAAAAAAATCAGCCGGATTGAAATGGTCGAGGTTTTTGGACTTGTCGAGTTGAGATGGACTACCCCATACATAATAACTTATAAGAATAACGAACGGGTGAGCCGAATCTGGCTCCGACATGTGTAGCACTCACGTCAGTATTTCCTGGCTGCGTGTCAGAAATTCACTCTCATTATAGGAATACATAGGTACACCAACTCGACGGATGGTAGAATACGCAATTATCACATCTTACCAGTGGACGCAGATCCGGGTGATACAAGATCCGACCGTTGTTGTCGACAATGAAAGAGTACCCGTTTACCCCCAGCTGCGGAGAACAAGGCGACACGTCGTATAGTATACGGTATACATATAATGTATGTTTCAGTACATATTTCAATTATCCGTGTCATGTCATGGTAGGTATTATTCCATAATACCCATACACGCGATCATAAAAAGCAATTATATTTCACATCGTTGGAGATTCCGTCTCACGTATATGCGCACCCTACGCATGTACTACCCTACGCCTGGACTCGTATCATTTCATAATTCCAGGTGTATTTAAATGCCCGAGTTGTTTCCGTGAGCATAATCCACCTGTACGCATATCGATATCACTATACAGTATCACGTTGTATCGTTCGTATACATACCTATATAGGCATTTGTTTGTATAGAAGAGTTATTCCGAGCCACGCCACGTGTCAGGTGACATAAAGGGCACGTAATGGCCATATCGATTGTCCAAAGTCAATTTCGGCATTTATTCTCTGACTACTGGGTATAATCTACCGGCATTGCTACGATTAGTGGCTAATGGTGCATACCTTGTAGGGAGGCACAAGCTTCTGGAGCTGTTCGACCGGGACATCCGTGCCGACGATTCCCAAAAGGTTGGCGACCTTCACCTGAAACGGTATACGCCACAGGTATATAATCTATACTCGCTGTTTTTTAGGGCAAGGCAGTCGAAAGAATACCCTACTCGTATCTGTATACGCATATGTTCATACGTATGTATGTATGTCATACGTCGCATATTACCCATATTCGAGTGTATAACAAGACTTACGGTATGGTTGCGGCGGTCCAATATCGGTGCCGTCACGGACGTCATTAGCTGACCGTTTCTCTCCTCGCCGTATCTGTTGCTCTGTAATAAACAACATTTGTTACGTCGGGCGAGAAAAATGATGAGGAAGTTGATGATTTTCCTAGTGAACGGATAACCGTAAATGGAAATGTAATGTGTAATTAAACTGAATTCCATTACACATTAAAAATGTAATATGAAATTAAAATTTTTTCAATTACACATTACAAATGTAATTGGTAATGGAATTTTTTTCAATTACACATTACATTTGTAATATTAATTTGTAAAATTAATTTTCACCAATTACATATGTAATAGACTTTTACTGCAATGACATTTCTATTGTAATGCCATTATCAATTACATTCCCCAATTATGACAAATCTATGGGCACTTTTTAGAGCATTCAATTCTGAGTAATTTGGTTCTTCGAACGTTCGAATAGCATAAAACGCCTCTGAGCTATAAGAATTTTGGTCAAAATTAAATTACACATGACATTTCTAATGTGTAATTGAAAATAATTCAATAACCAATTACATTTGTAATGTGTAATTGAAATAAGTTTAATTACACATTACAAATGTAATGGGTAATTGAACAGGTAATTAAATGACAATTAAGTAATTGATAACTCCCAAACCTGCCTACTACACATCAATAATTATCAAGTCATGTATGGAAAATGGAATAAGGGGAACTAAAATGTACATTGGCCATCTCCACCCCATCTATACTTACCTTTCCGCCAACGTACACGGACGTCCAGTGTATCGGATGATCGTGTTGGTACAGTACCATAGGCCTGGCCAACACCTTGACGTACTCGAAAACCTTTTCCTCGATTTCATCCACGTTCGATATCCTGGCGTAAAAACCTGTAAATGATATCGAGTGATCGGGAGAGGTCAAATTATGATCAAGCTTAGGCACATTCGATGACTATACGCGGTCGCAGGTGAATAATTATACCTACCATCCACCCGCACGTTACACCGCCCCTGATGGTTATACCAATTGTATAATACGTGTGGAGCAAAAAGTGTGATATTGGTGGACGTATACATATGTACGTACGGCAGGTGCGACGTGATTTATCGCGAGGACCGAATCGTCGCCGGTTGCGCAGCGTCGGAAGTTCGGAACGCCGGCTTCGCGGTCGGTAGCCAGCCCATAATTGATAGTCACGCACACGCACCGGCCGAGCCGAAATATTGACTCTCGCCGCTAATCTGCTCTCAACTAACCACCGATCCAATCAAATATGAATATCGGTCGGAGTGGAGCGAGACTGATTATACATATACATTATCCGCGGGGAATGCGCGTAGTCACTCGGGTGTTTGGGTGTTTCAGATAAAAGCGGCGCCTTTTTCATTCACCGGTTCACCCCCTATTTTGAAAATCTGCTGCTTATCTAGCCTTACGACAAGATTTTGACCAACCCGAAAACCGTCTTCCGGCGGAAATGTCATCCCGTTTCACTTCAACATTTCTACCGATACAGACTGTATTTCCGAATCTTACTTCATGAACTTGAAACTCGGCGATATAGACGAGTGCCAATCCACGGGTTGAGGATCTACTTGTTCAAAATGCCCCTCCGACTAGTAGGCATTTTACAGAGAATTTGTTGTCGAAATGGAAAAACCGACCGAGTCGAAATTGGTTGATTGCCTCGAATGTTGTAACCCACCTTTATTGGCGCAGGCCATCCCCCGTAGCTCGGGGCTCTTGTCACCGCCGACTAGATATGTGAATATCCTGACCGGCATATGGGGCCAGTTGTACCTCTTGATGAGTTCTTTGGGCGCCCCGTTCGTGTCCGAAGTAATCATCATGATCGCTTGATTGCACTGGCTGCCCTGACTGGTTCTGTTGTACTTGTGCAATATTTCGAAAGCGGTGCTCAGGGCGGCCGAGACGTTAGTCGTTCCCTCCGGCCTGGTAGCGTCGAGAGCAGCCCTCAGCTCCCTTACGTTCTCAGGCGATGCCTGGACCATGCTATCCTTGAAACACTGCACCACCTCCTCGACGCCCTCGGCATAATGGTAAACATTCACGTAGTCGTCGGGCCCTAGAGTCCCGAGGATGGCCTTGGCCGTGGCGATGGCGAGATCGCGCCTCTTCCCGGACATGTGGCTACCGTTGTCCACCAAGATGGCGAGGTCCTTGGAGCTAGTCGCTCCTCCAACGAACCATCCGGAGTTGCGGAAATCGTAAAAGTCGCGGATTACGGCCGATGACCGTGACGGCGTCGAGGTCGATTCCGGTGGCCATGAAATTGCTGAAATTCATTCGTGTACGTGGATGCTCCGGATGAACATACACGCACGTGTCTACCCTACGGACATTTCATCTCACGCAATTGCGGGTGATATATTTTTCAAAGAGTTGAGGTCGTTATCGAATTTCCCTCTCGGTTACGCGGGTCGCGACGGCTTTACACGATTTGACATAATACATGATTTTCATTATTTCACTAATACGATTTGATTGTGACGCAGACGTTGTATACGTATAGGATGGATTGTAAAATGATATTTCAATTTCTCTGCACTCGTACGCGGTCATCCGCCATATCCAAGGTTCTATTTGCGCTCAAATAGCAACAACTGCAACCATCACGCGAACCATGGTAATAGCCGTAATAATAATAATAATAACAACGATAATAATAATAATAATAATAATAATAATAATAATAATAATGATAATAATAATGATATAAGGTCGGCGACATCCACTTCGGGAAGCTGTGTCTATCTCACGGTGAAATGTCTCGTGTAGGTACGAAAAGAGATATAGGTAGGTAGTATACGTGTATCAGCCATCACCATACGAACCCCCCGCGGGGACTCTTAGGTCTGACGATGAATCGCAACCCCAGCACGCGTCGTAAAAATCAGGCGTATTGCGTGATACGGGAATGCAGGTGGTTATTTGGAGTATCAGAGGTATACCTACCGGGAAAACGACGCAGGAAGCCAGAAGTTGCTCCAAAGTATTGCCAAGAGAGGGACGGATCGCTCTCGTAGTTGTTGATGAAAAGTGGATCCAGATAGTCGCTCCATTGAACACCGGCTGCGACGTCCGGGTCTTGAGATGAAATCGAGAATGGAAACGGTGTTGGTATGTATGTGCGTGTAGATGTAGAAGTACGTATACGAGTACCATGCAGCCACGTAGGTATACCTACGTGCGGCTTTGACAATTTGGAATTGAGATGAAAGGATCATTACCCGTATCTTTGACGCCGGGTGGTAAGAGTACAGCGGACAGGCTGACGTTTACGGCCAAATGATCAAAGTGACGGCTTGGGGTCAGGATCATTTCTCTCGCTCCCGGCGCAATCTTTTTATCCTTGGTAAACAGATTCAGGCGATGGGATGCGTAATACTTGGGGGATGACTCGATGTCCCTCGGGGCGGACACTGCTGCCTGTTCGGCACTCTCCATTATCCGCTACAACACAAATTATGAAATTTCATCGTCAAACATACATGCAATCTTTCGACAAGTTCGGCGAACGCATGATATCCACCGCGCATTTGTTGCTGCCACATTTCTGAGACTGTTGTCGCCACAGCAGTATCGAACATGATCCGGAAACGTAAAAAGATGTAACGTGATTCGCCGGGCGGGGGTCGAAAAACCGAAAGACCAAAATTCACAATGAACGAAATTTCCCAGTTTCCAAAACCAAGAATCTCAAACAAGCCCCGTAGAAAAGCTCCGTAAATCTGACATCAAATTATACAGACTAAGAGAATGTTGAAGGTGAACCGATTATGTATTGTATACTCAACTCAACCGGATTCTCAGATTGGTCAAAATTCAGATAAATATTGAATACCCAAATAAAATTTCAGAATGACTAAAGAAGCAAGGTGTCGGAATACCGAATAATCACATAATTGTCGACATGGTGCATTGAATATTTCCCACGTCTGTATAGTAACTAATGATTATATTGAAAATATATTCAGCGAGAATGACGGTGCAATCGATGAGCAATGCATTCGACGGCGATAATATTTACGCTTTCCGCGCAGTCCGAGTTAGCCCCCATCATCTACGAGCGGCTAATTACGAAATTGGCTGATTCTCGTGGCACGTAGCTTCGGAATAATTGCAGCCGAGCGGGCTTCGACACCGAAACTTGAGGCTGTATCGGACGTACCTTCCCAACGAAAAGTAACTTCCAACAATATTGCATACGTTATGATGAGATAACAATCTGAAAAAATCCACCGCAATAAAGACGACGAGAAACTTGATCCTGAATAATAATAATAAAAAAATGTTTGGAGAATGTTTTTTTTTTTTTTTTGCCGCGTGAAATGAATTCGATCATTTCTTCAATTACACATGAATTTTTGAAGAATTTTGTTTTATCATTTTGAAAATTCCGTTTTCGAAAATTTGTAAAGGCTGCATATTTGCGAATCTATTTGTGTAATGCTCCGAAAACTTGTTAACTGTAATATACAACGTTTTTAGGAAAACATATCCAGAATTCACGATTTTTCCTTCATTTTTCAACATAAAAAATTTCAAAGATGGACATTTCAATTTGATAATAAAATTCTTCAAAAATTCGTGTGTATTTAGAAGAATCAACGAATTCATTTCACATGACAAAAAATAACATTCTCTGAAAATTTGTTATGAACGATGTTTTGGTGAAACAATTGATTGATAATTTTTGTGCAGTATTATTATTCGAAATCAATTTTCTCGTCGTCTTTATTGTGGTTGATTATTTTCAGATTTTCATCTCATCATAAAGTATGCAATATTGTTGGTGAAAGTCACTTTTGGTTGGGAAGGTACGTCCAGTACATCCCTCATACTTCAAGACACGGATCGTGAGAGTTAGACGCACGGATAGTATGAATATAGCGAATAGGCGGGAGCCAACTTTGGGTCTCGCAGTATCGAAGCAACATAGGTATAATTATACATTTCCGTGGCTTTGAAATGGAATGGACCTAATCTATACAATAATCTCTACAGTGGCTACGTGTAGCTGGGATTTGGCGGCGAGCTGCATGATACGTGTGGCGCATTATGCTCCAACGTCGCGGTCACATGGATTCCGAGGGTCAAGGTCATAGATTGCGAGGACGCCGTTGGAATTGCTAAAAACACGAGAGCCCACCCCTCGCCGAGGGGTTTGTCCGTGGTCGTTGCGGCCGGAGTACGGGGCCCAACCTGCTCCAATCGTCAAAATTAAATAACATTGTTGCCGAGTTTCGCCAGAGTCATCGTCTTGCATTAGAAAAAAGTGCTGGATGAATCTGCGGAATGGAACGGGGTGGATACGTGAAAATTCATAACATATCATACGTGTACTTGCGAAAGAATTCTGGCGCGTGAGCAAAGATCCACGTAATTTGGCTGCGGCTACTCTCAGCTGCTGCTTTGCAGACGAAGAAGTAATATGAAGAGGTAATGCGGAGAATTGTATACACAGCCTATTGATTTCAGTACTCACAACGGAGAAATTAGTCTGGTGATTTTTCAAAGCTATCTCGATGTCAGGAGAGTGGCGGGGGGATGAAGGCAACCTTGAGATAAGTTTCAATCGCTTTCAATCAAAACGTATCTCGCTCTTCTAATATTAAGCAAGAAAATCAGTTCTTCCAATCTCTATACTTACACAGCCTGACGATGAGACTTGTGCTTCTCTACCCATAAACTGCAGTGTCTCGTACCTAGTTTATAACTTACACTCTCCCTGTAGGCTTTTCACCTCAGCTAGATGATTCTTTACGAGGTTCTATATACGAACTCGAGTGTAGGAAGAGCATGTGATTAATGCACACCTTTACCTTTACACCTTTAAAGTGTGAAAATGTAGCGGCTTTAGTCAAGAGGCTCCTCTATAATTTACCCGGTGCAATTTACGTTCAGGATTGTTACAGCGTCTCGGTATGAGTAGGGCAGGTTGTCTAATCGCAGATTATTATTTACAGACACAGGTGAAGAGCTGAATCCGGTGTTATTAGTGCCGGTCGTCACCGGATCCTATAAGCACGAATAGCGCTTCGCGTCCAACTTTATGGTGTATCTGTGCTACTACGATCCCGGACACATGTAATACCTACTATCTAATAAAATTAGGACTGAGGAAACGGGATACGATCCCGAATGCGCGAGACGCAGTAGACTTCGAGGATATGTTGAACCCCGGAAAGCCCGGGAATCGAAAAATTGCTGCAGTTATCGGTCAAGAAATCATATATGAGGTACGGGCATGAGATTTCCATCGTGAATAAGTCCTCACCGCATATTATTTCTATGACTCATGGATCTCGGAATATTTTCATACGATTCCGAACTTCTGGGGTCGCTGGAGACCCCGATACTCCGGATGTATGCGAAAAGACCCAACTCCGCGAAAGGTCTGCGTCGAATTCCAAGCCCTGTGCATGGGTAGCATCTTGTACATCTAAACTCTAAACTATGTTGGTAGGTATATTGTACCTAGATATAATATCTTCCTGGGACGACGCCGAAGCTCTAACTAGATTTGCGTTATAGACGTCAGTCAATCGAAGCCAATAATCGGCGGATTTGTAGAAGCGCGGCGACGTTCACAGGTTTCGTACCTACGTGATATCTGCACCCGTACGGCATCCAGCGACGCAATTAAACCAATAGAGCATTGTTCATCCAAGTTTCCCGACTCCCGCGACTCTCGCGCGGCAAGCCTTTGGTCTCCGATTTGCGGAAAGTTCGCGCGAGGCACGATAACGGCACACCCGTTCGCCACTGACAATGAATATAATAATAGTATGTCCTAGTTGCGTCCTGCACCTATATGTATAATATACTTACATATATCTATACCCGAGCTGCTGCTGCCCGCCTCGAACGGACCTCGCGTCGGATCTTATATACATGATAGATATATAATACCTACCGTAACTTTGGGAATCTCCTCGGGGTTTTTCGTAGGATTAGTAATTTCATCTTCGGTGCCATCGAGGGTGGTGTGATGAAAAACATTCGGGAATACGGACGGTATATATGAGGGTGAATCAATTATTACATCGGAGTTCGCTTAGGAACACTCGGCGTTACTCAAGCATGCCTCTCGCGATGGCATCGACTCGGTACAATCCGCTTATAATAATTATACCCAAGGCGGATGGCCGCGTCTCCTTTCTTCCAAAAGCGCGAACAACATACCTACCATCGATATAATACCAATAACAGTCAGGGCGTGGGTATACATACATATATACCTATGTATAATGGAGTCATAATAATGTTGATAATGATATTAAAACCCGAGGAGAAGGAACATACCTATGTATAATATCGTATATACTTATAATAGTGTGAGACTCGGGGCGTTCGGCAAACTTTTGCCTTCTACTCCTCAATTCCGTTACGTACACGCATAACTACTGGTAAGTCTCAAGATTCGCCCAGCATTAAACGGATTGTCGAGTGTTACATGTATACGTATACTATAATATACGTACATACATACAATACATTCACATGTGTATGATCAATGTACGCACAGTAATAGGTTGAAAATCTCTATGCCTAGATCACTATCACTACTTTGGTAAAATAATGATGTTGAACAAATTTTTGGACATATAGGGATATTCAAATGTCAAACGACCTCACGATATTTGGATGCAACTGCAGAACGTCAGACTAAAAAGAGGGGGGAAGAAATCCAGTGTTATCCAAACGAAAAAAAGGACAAATCGATCGTAAGACACCTCTTGTGGAGTTCTCGACCGAACCTAGATTGTCTGCAGAGGGTCAATATTAGACTAGAACCCACAGAATTAAGGTGAAGGAGGAAAGGAAAAGCTATATAGGGATTGTTTTTCCAACCACTCTAACGCGTAGATATATGTATATAGTACCTACACGTGCACGGGTGTATACGGACACGAACATGTATACATGCTTGCTTGCGTGCGTGCGCTCATGTGCGCGTGTGTGTGTGTGTGTGTGTATGTATGTATGTTGTGACTGTATATTTACACACGCGAAAGGGGAGAGTATTGATTGGTGGTGGTCTTGAGACGCGACGCCGGGCGTCGCTGCGGCCCCCCTTCCCCCCTCTTCTGGGCCGCGCAGCCGACAGCCCTTCTTCTTCTTCACCCCGTAAGGGCGCGTCCCCCCGCCATTATATGCAAGCTGCGCCAGCCATCCTTACGACGCCTCTCTCCCTTGGCCCTCGCGCTTTTCCGTACCTACATACAACTTGCATTGTCCCCCGATGTTCATATTTCATAGAATAACCTACCCACTGCAGTCTAATATGCCCTACGGACGTATAATCTGCGTGCGGCGATGTGCGAGAGTAGGTGTATACATATAGGCAAGCGGAGCATCACCGGGGTGCGAATAGAGGCGTGTGTTAATACGTATACATGTATGTATACGTATACATAGATCCGGGAATAGAGAAATTATCACTTTATCTGCGAGATACCTACTGCCCGACGATAAGTATGAGTAGCCTATATACATATAGCTGATGGCTTCGGGGCGCCGCAGACATTGATTAAAATTATGGGACCGTGCAGGTGTAAGCGCGGACGAGGACTTGGAGTAGTAACCGCGGCGCATCGCAAAAAGCGTGGACATTCCCTGAATATATACAGATATATATAGGTACTGACAATGAGTAGAGATAGGTAGGTATATCATGATGATCAGGTTTGCCCATGGCCTATGGTAGCAGTGTTTTTCAGGTGTTTGATGCGGTCGAGGAAAGAACCCCAATGCCGCGGGATATGCAATACATACATACATACATACAAGAGGTATATAGGTACATGTATGTATGCAGTTGCGAGTTACGAGTGAGACGGAGTACCTATATGGCAGTGGAACCACCACCCGTACTAAATCCTAAACTATATTACGCGCGGCCGCGGAGGCTGCAGCTTTGCCGCGGCTACAAAAGCGGCGTATGGGCCATTCTGCTACGGAAACCAACTACCACCCTGGGTACTACCCTCTCAAACTTCTGCCTGCGACAATCGACCCCCACTGCGAATACACAACCCCGTATACACATATACGTATAGCTTCCTGTGTATAGGTATGTAGTGCTAGTGCTGCTGCTGCTCCTGCTGCCGTTGCTATTGCTGTTGCTGCTGCTGCCAGTGCTCAGCCTCCTCACCATGCCTATGATACTACATAGGTACGTACACGTACACAAGTGCGCATGTACGTGGATCTGAGAATTTTTGCACGGTATATAGAATCCCGTCCCGTCGCAGTTATTCGGCCGAGTCATGGTTCGTTTGAGAGTAATAGCCCTGTACCCGATCTATATAGAAATGAAAGATTAAGTATCGCCGAATTGGAAAGTATCCCCATTGAATATTTACATAGGAAATCCATGGCAAAGTTTTAAATTCCTGTGGCAACTTATACTACAGAATCCAAGTATAAATTGGTAGCAGTCATGAACGAATACTCCGCGGGTTTACCTAAAAAACACATATCCGTATGTACATATAGGTATGTATATATTATGTTTAGCATAATAATTACCATATCGTCGGTACAGCCAGACGTCCTGGCTTTCGGGCAACTTTGCAACTAACTACATGTCTGTATGTATAGGTATAGAATAGCTATATGTATGTACAGTAACGCGCGGAAGGAATCTCGGAGCTTTGGCAGGAAAATCTTTGAGTTTGTAATTTGATTTCAAAAGTTTCGATGCTCGGGGTCAGCCACCAAGACTTTTATACAGGTATAGTTGTATTCCGCAGAAAGTTGAGAGACGAGCGGAGATGGGAACTACTATAAGTCTGGATATACCTAGGTATAACTTGTATAATATAAAAGCGGAATACTCGGAGAACTGACAACGAGGGGGCTCGCTATACATATTATACAAGATTATTCGTCTTTGGCTTTGGCCATAGGCTTTGTACCCTAAAAAATAATGATAATAACAATAATAATAATAATAATAATAGTAACAATAATAATAATAATAATAATAATAATAATAATAATAATTCGCGCTCCTCGCGAATCTCTGTCCGGCAGAACCCATAACGAAAGTTTAGCGAGCCGAAATGGCGAAATCCCGGACCGGCGCGGGGGCTACGTCGCGTCGCGCGTGCAATGTTCTTTCATCAGCTGCGTTAGCCCGTGCACCAGCCACCAGGCGGCTAATTGGCACTCGCGTGTTTCAATTGGTATGCAATGGATTCGCTCGAGCGCGAGTAAAGGGACAAAACGGGATGAGCGAGCCACCGACGTCGAATCAATCGTGAACAAAGGTTCCCTTCCGCGATGGAGGGCAGGGAAATTGGCTGAAAAATACCTATACCCATAGATATACATATACCTGTGCGCCTCTGTGTATTATATGCCTACACGTTTACAGGTACGCGCGCGTGTGTCTTTGTAGGTGCTCTACATGTATACCTCGATAAACCTCTTTCGCACAACTCCCTTGATCAACGAGCGTATTCCTTTTGCACTAATGTAAGATTCGAGACAGTTGGAAGAAGGAATATCAAGTGCACCGATCGGGTTAAAAATGTGAGGGGTGTTGGAGGATTGATAAATTTCTCACCCTGCGTGATCATTCCCCTGCAGCACCAGCGAATAGGTGGAATGAATATAATATCTTTCTAACCTACATTATCCATGTGTATCCACGGCCGGGGAAGAATCGGAACTTGGTTCCTCCCGGTGGCTGCATGAGTTCGACAGGGTGCAGCAGTCCAGGTATATGTATGTATACCTATAAGCATACCTACCATATACCTAGACGCCTACACGGATGCGGAATACATACTCAAGCGAGTGCAAGGAATACCGATAAGATAGATACGGGGGTGATAGGAGACGTAACTTGAATTAAAACTGTCGCACGTCCGATCGTCGCGATATCGGATCAACCGACCGCCCGGTAGGTACCTATATAGAGGAGGGACGGGCAGAATGGGCCCTGGCGGGCAAAATGGGCCCCCCCGGAAGAGTTTTCTTACTTTTTCAAAATCGAAAAATGTTCATCATTTACGCACTCTAGCAAACTTCCAAACACCAAATCAACTTTTGTATACCTTGACATCTTCGGACGAGGCGGGCAACATCATGGGCACCCTTGAAATGTTTCAAGAAGTTTTTCAAAATTGAAAAACGTTCTATGAATTCCAATATTTATTTTCCCTGGCAAATTTCAAACATCAAATCAAAAATAACCAAATCTCTACTACAACACCTTTGAAGTAACTTTAGAAAAGTACGCATGATTTCGAAAGGGCCGACACAAAAAAATTGTTCAATTTTGAAATATTTCCAAAATATTTTAGAGGGGGCCCATTTTGCCCGCAGTTTTAGGACTTTTCAGATAAGAGTGTTCAACACTCGGAATGGGTCAGGCTATCGGTTTTTGAGAAAAATTCCAAGATTCATTGCTTCAAACCTCTACCAATTGGAGAGTTAATTTCTTAGGGGGCCCATTTTGCCCGCCCCTCCCCTGCGTATACCTACATACATACATATATACACTTGTGAAGCATAAAATTACGTCCAACAATATGCCGTACAGTTTACCGATAGCTGATGATTACGCGGTAATGGTTATTCGGGGGGCGAGTGACGTATGCGGACACCATGCGGATCGATCGCCGGTCGGAGCGTAACTAATATTCTTGAGCAATAATTTATTTCCATTCGAACCGAGCGCCGCGGCCACATTCGCCCCGGAAATCATCGCTCGGTCAAATTCATCATCGGTTGGACAGCTATATACGTATATAGTCTATACGTATACGAATATGGGTAGGTATAGGTAAAGATAATAGACATGCGATAAGCCGTGCCTTCGACATCGCCACTCACCATAACGGCATTCATTTTGAAGTCCATCATGTTCTTCACTTCGGCTGCCATCTCTCGAATCAGGAGGAGCCCGTCCTTCCGTACAACGTCGGCGTCCGTTTCGTGATATTTCTGCAAGCACAGGAAATAACTTATTGTGGCTCACAATCAGACTATAACATCGAGTATTAGCTAGCCGTGAATTTTCAAGTCGTGCCTAATATTTTTCACGGGCTTTACTTCTTTATTCCCCGGTACCTCTGAAGTTACTCTTGAAAGTTTTTCGAGTGGAAATCGCGCCATTCCGGAAAAAAATAACATGCATGAAAAGTCACTCGAAAAAATCTAGAGAGTAGAATTTTGCTCGTCGTTTAATCTACCCAAGCAGCCCCTCGGGCCGGATGAAAAATATTTCAAAGTCCCTCGAAAAGTTGGGAAGATGTAAAATTTTTGAAATACGATTAGCTATTCCAACCGTTTTTTATTTGAATTTTTTGAATTTTGAAAACCGTCGACATGAATCTTGGATGATCAATCGGTAATTTTTTCGCAACGAACCTCGTTCGGACTCGCAGGCGAATAACGTATGGGAAAAGTACCTATAACGAAGAGGACGTGAAAGACGTGCATTGCAGGATAAAGCTCATGTTTATAGCCACAGTCATCGACTCGTGTAATTATAATGTATTATTCTACGGCTTGGCTCGCCGAAGAGCACGTACGTAGCGGCAAAACGACACGCGCACCGTTCGTTTATACAAGTTGTAGCTGCGCGCTTCTACATATACCTATACCTAACCACCTATACTTACGTATATATCACCTGTACGTATACATTATACTTATTGGGCTATACACACCACGGTGTATGGATATTCCACAGGAGTATTGGTAAATACTTGAATAGTATAGGTATCTGTATACGTATATATCTGCGGAGGGGCCGCCGTGTGCGACGTGGCACCCCCGGTAACGCGTGCAGTGCTACCGACAGCCGACAGACCGCTAACGATGACGGATGACGATCCCTCGTCGCTCTACCCCCCCCCCCCCCCCCCCCCCCCCCCCCCCCCAACCGCGACTCTGTCGTCCGCCCCCCGACTCGAGCCGACGGTGGATGCAGCGAGATAGATGCATGATCTACCTACCCGTCACAGGGTAGACGGGTTATCCACCCCAACGATTTAGACGCCTTGCAGTCTAGTGCAACGCGGTGTGCGTGTCCTACGCTACGTAGGTATGCTGTGGCGATCAGCTGCTCGTAAACAGTGTCACATCACCAGCTGGCCCTGGCCCCGGTCTCCGACGGTCGGCGGTCCTTATACAAGGTGCTTATCTATCATCCCTTAGTCCTGAACTCGTGTCGGAGCAATCATGGGCAAGAAGGAGTTGGGAGGCAGTTCAATGACGAGAACTTTGATTGGCCGTTCGCTGAAGATCGAGCTTCTTGCGCCAGAGGGAAATTGAATCAATCGAGCACCGTTTTCGCCTTGGGACACCAACTATACGAACTCAGGGTGCATCACGTTGCAAGGCGATCAATTTGCTCGAGGTACTGCAGCCAGCTATGGGGGTCTACGATTCCAACTTTCGTCGAGAAAGCGAATAAAAAAGATCTGTTTTCCAATGAGAACTCATTCTCCCAGTACCTAATCCCAACTGAAGCCCAAACATACGTATGTCTAGCATGATGCGCGAAAGCTGCAAGAATTACCAAAGTCTTTCCAACGCGTCAGGCTCGCATTGCAGGGGATGGTATACACCATACCATAATGTCGGCAAATATATAGCACAATGATTGTTATGGGTCCTGGCACGCATATGCAGGAATAAAACACAACAAAACTCTATTACCTGTGACGTCGATCAGCCACGTTATAATAATTATTTTCCCGCTACATATTGTTCTCAGAATAACAAACATTAGGAAATACCAACCCCATATACGTCCCGTGTGAAAATTGCCATATTTTTCCAACTTTGAATATAGGCTCTACGTAGGCCCCACGTCGGCATTCTTAAATAAAACCCTACCTTGGCCCTCGCAGGGGCCTAGCTTGTATAATTTTCCATTAAAAAAAGTTTCAAGTCCACGCATGTGTAATATAATTATTGACACATTTTTTCCCCCCTTATTTCTCAATCAGAGAAATTGTTTCATTACATGAGCGTATTGCGGAGTCTTGCGTTATGGAAATAAAATTGAAAAAGAAAAAAAAAACAATAATAATTTTGGTAATATCTCGAAAAAATTAGGTAGTTTTTGAAGAAACCGGCGAAGGACATTTCGATTGAGATCGACCCGTAAAATATTACTGACGTATTCAATTATACTGGTAAACTATTTTTTAACTTCAACTTACATTTTCCGATTTTCCCAAAGTATTGAAAAGTAAATATTTGCAAAATTTTTTGAAGAAAAGACAAGCTGAGAGAAATGTATAATTGAATTTTTCTTTCTTCAATGACGCGAGCATAACTTTCGAATGCTTTAAACAATGTTGATGGTCCGGTGGCCCTGTCAAGGATATAAAGGGGGCTCTCATAGGGGTTGACATGGCCCCACAACGGGCCATTACTTGGCCCCTCGTAGGTGTGCGTGGGATACCTCGGGCCTAGCTAAAAAACCATGTCGTTTTTCCATTTGCCGTTGACTTCTTCAGTCAACGTATTTGCCCATGTTGGCCCTACATAGTTTGCCTATGTAGGGCCTTCGTAGACACGGGGCGAACTATGTAGGCCCTCCCTGCGGGGCCAACTCCAATTTTCCACACGGGGTCCCGTTACTGGCATCCGTAATTACATATGTATATGTGTATAAATCATATACTACCGTGTTCGTATCTATAGGCATTTTCCACGGATGCGTTGAAATTTATTTCATCTCTATCTCCATGTACCTAATGTCGAACTCGGCGTATCAACCAATAGGTATATGTATGATTAAGCATACGTAAGAAAGCTGGGTGAGTGCTCGACAGATCGATGAATCAAAGATTCAGCCCCGAGTCAATCGGGTATACTGTTAATTATTGGTGGAATACTAGGTTCGTATACTCCTCTCATCTATACCTATGTACGGTAGGTATATATACATCAAATTCCGTGCGGATTTATTATAATTGCGGGGCCGGACAGTGATTGGCATAAGATATTACGATCGAGTCGACTTATAGCTAGAATATAGAAGTGGCAGCGATCTGCATTTTTATTCCCAAGGAATTGAGTCGCACGAGATATACTAGCTGCTGCAATAGTAGTAGGTAGCATCGCAGTAGTACGAGTCGTCGTTTGCGCCGGCGCGGCGCCGATTCCTTCCCAGCTCTTCCTGTCTTCCTATCGCGGCAGTGTAGTGCACCCTGTCTCACCGGTTGAGGAATTTTCCATCAAACTCCCGTAAATCGAAACGATTATTGGAACGACAAGTGAAGAATTTCCAACTTTCAACGATCGTTACCAGCGCCCCCGCAGCACGCGAGGACAAGAACACCTGCCGCGGACGACAACGATCCATTTAATTCTACTCGTATTGTCTGCAGATGGAATTTTCTCCTCGTCATATTATTGGCACCACGATACAGCTAATTGCGCTATGCCACACGTCTTCTACCCCAATACTCGAGTGGGAGGAAGGATCTCCGATTTTTTATTTTCCTTTGCACTTCCGCGTACCGAATGCGTTGTGCAAAAAGCGCCAAGAATGATAAAAATACGGGAGAATATGTTCTCCTTTCCCTCTTCAAAATTTTCGGGAAGTTATACTGTCCTGAGAAAGTTAGAGATATCTTACATATTGCGAAGAAAGTCGTCTAGGTTCAAGATTGGGAATTATAAAAAAAAAAAAAAAAATCGTTAGGCTGAAGAATTTCGATAATTCTCAAAAAGTGAACGCGTAGCAGATTTATCATGGTGCGGGCGACAGTGATGAAGATCGAAAGATAGCTGATATAGACATTTAATAGGTGTAATATTAACAATGGGTAGGAAGGGTTTAGGCTGCTTTCGGTGGAGGGTAATTTCCAGTAATTTCTGAATGTTTAATCTTATTATCGGTTCGGCGAGCGCGATGAGATGAGCTAATACAGCATCGCCGCGGCGAGGCGAGGGACAAACAACAAGCCGGCGGTGCGTATAGGGTGACGTCGGGGGAGTCAGGGGGAATCGACGAATTCCAATCGACCGTCGCGTCACCCGGTGAATAACTAGCTAGATTCCTTCGTGCTCTTGCGTTGCAGAAGGCGCGCATTTCTCGTGAGGTGCGGGAAGGTATAGGGGCCGGGACGCCGAGCGCGCGGCACCGATCTCTGGACGATACATTTTCAAAGCGGGTAGATGTTCATAATTATGAAATGCGAGAGCCTGAGGGGGACGAGAAATGGCTCTGAGCCGCATAGGAATTTATCAATATACCGAGAGTGCGTCTTTCCGGTCCTGCTACATTTTATACTGTACCTAAATGAATATACAGGGTGTATCATGTCAAGTGTCCACCATGAGATCCCAATTAACGGGGTAGCTGTCGTGAGCTGCAGTAAGTGGGTGTGCATGAGAATTTACGAAATCGATTGTGACAAATAAAAGATGAACGCATTCTGGAAGGCGCTTGTGTAAACTCTATCTGTGTTTGACATCGTTTCCCAAGCTGGAGCGTTCAAGGGTCATAGAGGTCAAATATACGTAGCTATACATAGGAACTACCTGATCGAAGCGTATCTACCTACAGCTTGCCGATCGAGCCAAATCCTACCACGCCTCTCGCGATCGCCGTTTCGTTTGACATAAACGACAATTTATACATTCGAATAATATTGGGAAAAAAAGTATCATTCAGTATTATTTGTATTTGCTTCAACATGTAACATTAGACATTCTCGAAGTTGAAGTACATTTCAACATCTTCGTCTAATCACTTCATCTCTCCATCTTTACTATCAAGTAGTATCACAGAATATTATATTATACATATACCGTGTATAGCATGTCGTTCATGAGACAAAATTAATTTCGATGAAATTAAAGTAGGACCCCCGAATTGAGTTACAAAAGATCTATAAAACCATATTTCACATACTATATACGCTATCAGGAATTATTTTTTCTAGACAAATGACAAAATAATTGCCTGACATTCCCCTGATTTCCCTGACCAATTTGAAATTCCCTGACATTTCCAGGTTTTTCCTGACCGTGGCCACCCTGTGATAATACGCAATTCTCCAATAGATAAGGTTGATCATCTTACCCGTTGTATCTCGTTCATCTTTGTCACTTGTCTGCCAAACTCCCAGAGATCAACCCCAAACTTCAGTGCCCAGTTCTTGACCCTGTGACAAAAAAAAAAGATACAAACCAGTAATTAGTCAATTATACATTATCATTATCAACTCGACACCGCACTGCGTGTCAAAGGCAAAAGTGGTACGCCGCAGTGGTTCGGGCGGTGGGTATTTGAAGTATCACTGTAGGGGGGTGGTAGCGATAGTAGTAGTAGTAGTAGTGGTAGTAGTAGTAGTAGTAGCAGTAGTAGTAGTAGTAGTAGTAGTAGTAGTAGTAGTGGTAGTGGTAGTAGTAGTGGTAGTGGTAGTGGTAGCATGAGTAGCAGTAGCAGTAGCAGTAGCAGTTGCAGCAGCAGCAGCAGCAGCAGCAGTAGTAGTAGTTGTAGCAGTTATAGTAGTGGTATAGCGATAGTAATAGTAGCAGCATAGGAAAAGGAGTTGAATGAAATTCTCTCCGATGAAACGAGGTTATAGCGCTACGTATGAGGATAGGATGGGGACCCAGGGAATTCCCATTAAAGGGAGTAGGTCAGTCGCGATTCAGGGTTTGTAAAGACTGTCTAGTCTAGTCGGTTTACCGACGCAGCACCGCGCCAGGGAACGTCACGACGCGTCGGGTTGGGTTAAGAATATAGTCGGGAAATAAGAATACCAGCCGATAAATCCTCTGCGTAATATGCTTTTCTCAATAAGTTCGTGAAATCATTGATTCTCTAGCTCGTACATATCTGGTTTGTGGTCGGAGTGACTTATTCACGAGTGACTCTTTGACGAAGATGACTGGGATCAGTAGTATGTTGTCCGTGGGGTTTGGGATCAGGGGGGAACCAGGGGGAGTCAGTGGATCGTGAGTAGTGCCGAATGTTTGGTAGTGGTCAAATTTTACGATGGACGAATCTATGCGTTAGAGTGTAACATGTATTTCGGAGCGGTCGTGCCCTCGGACTCGGGGCACCCGCGGTGTGCGACGGGGGTTCGGGGGCATAGCAGGGTACGCATTACTTATGGAGTAGTTGAGCGTGCAACTATTAAAGTACCGACTGGGTTCCCCGTGGCTGCACCGAGCATAAGCAGAACTTTATGTACCCAGACAGCGCTGTCGTACCGTAATAAATTGTTCGAAACGGAAACTATATACACTCACAGGTACGGTTACCTCATACCCTCGCCGTAGATAGGTATGCGTGCAATAGTAGATACTACTTGTTGTCGGTGACGAAGGTATAGCGCGCCGTTTACATATCTCCGAGATACCGACATGCTCGTGAATGTTGCGCATCAAACATCAGCTGCTCGTCGCCGCGCCGCGGCTTATGTATTTAGCGGAAAGAATGAGAATAGAATTCCCGGATCCGCATTTCTCATTTCTCCTTCCATATAGGGCTTTTCCCCCGACCCTTTTCGATTTCACTGTTGATTTTTTCTAAGGTTCTAGTGGGTGGATTTTCAAAAACAAGTATAGAAAACTAATCAGCAGGAAACGTATTTTCCGAAAAAAATATTTTCGAACTTGTCCGGCGTCGTATTCAAAATTGATGTTTGATTGAAAACCTGACATATCAATTCCGGCATGTATGCCCCGATTCAAAATTACGAAAAAATTCACGAAAGTTCTTCATCCAAAAACAAAAATTTTGAAAATTTCGAAACAATGCGATTTTTTAACTAGCCCCTGTTGAAATTATGAAAAAATTCACAAAAATGCTTCATTCGAAAACAAAAATTTTGAGCCATGACCGGTCGTGGAACTATCATGGCTTTATTTTTTTTCGAATTTTGAAAATTCAGATAAATACGATTTTCCGTATACAACTTCAGCCGCCGACACCTAGTATGACCCCTGAAATAGATTAACACTTCATTCACATAGTGTTATCTTTTTCAGGGATTATACAGGGTGGCCTATTTTGAAGGGACCACTCGAATATCTCCTAAACTATACGAGCTATGAGAAAAAGCTTCAGACAAGAGTTGTACGGTTCAGAGGGGGACACAAGTTGGCATTATCGGCGTTGTCGTGGATGGCACCAGTTCCGAGAAATCATAACAACTTCACTTTTTTAAAATGGAATCCAATTTTTTTGCCGGGACAAAGTTTGAAGCGGACTTTATGACGAATTCAAAAATGTATACTTTTAATGGGATGGCACGACACACGTCGATAATTCGTTCTTGCATATCTTCTCGCGTAGTGGGCTCTCGTTCATACACGAAGTTTCGCAGAAATCCCCAATGTCATTCGGAGTGTAGTCAGGCATGTTACCAAACTCAAAATGTACTGACTGAAAAACCCGTGTGTAGCTCATTGTTTACATAAAAGAGGGTCCTCGAACCATCAACAAAAAAACAGCGGTCAGGTGACGATCAAATAAGTTTATGCTAACTACAACGTATTGTGATATTGGCCATCTATTCATACTGCATGTCAATGTCAATGGATGTCAATCATACAGTTATGCGGAGTTCCGTCGGAGGGTCCAGGTCTGCATTAACGTTAACGGAAACGTTTTCGAACATCTTTTGAGACGTTAAGCAACTCGGTGATGAATAATCATTGATGAAAATAAATGTAAAAATAGGTTAATAAAAATCATAGTGAGGGAAAAGAAAGAAAAAATAACACCCCGTCAAGTTCGCTAACGTACCAAGCTGACAGCGGGCAAAATTAACGTTCGAGCAAACGATACCAAAAACTCGGCAACCACGCATGACAAACATTAAAAGTATACATTTTTGAATTCGTCACAAAGTCCGCTTCAAACTTTGTCCCGGCAAAAAAATTGGATTCCATTTTAAAAAAAGTGAAGTTGTTATGATTTCTCTGAATTGGTGCCATCCACGACAACGCCGATAATGCCAACTTGTGTCCCCTTCTGAACCGTACAACTCTTGTCTGAAGCTCGTATAGTTTAGGAGATATTCGAGTGGTCCCTTTAAAATGGGCCACCCTGTATATGTTAAGTGTCGGCGGCTGAAGTTGTACGGGAAATCGTATTTATCTGAACTTTCAAAATTCGAAGAAAAAAAAAGGCAGCAATGATGGTTGGGTGAATTTTTTCGTAATTTGAAATCGGGACGAGTTGAAAAATCATATTTTCGTAAATTTTCAAAATTTCAACAACAAAAATGAAGCAGTGATAGTTCCACGATCGTCCATGGCTCAAAATTTTTGTTTATGAATGAAGAACTTTTGTGAATTTTTTCATGATTTTAGATCGGGGCTAGTTGAAAAATTACATTTTTCTCCGAATTTTCAAAATTAAAAAAAAAAAAAAAATGAAGCAATGATAATTTCACGATCGGCCATGGTTCAAAATTTTTGTTTTTGGATGAAGAACTTTTGTGAATTTTGTCGTAATTTGAAATCGGGGCATACATGCCGGAATTGATATATCAGGTTTTCAATCAAACATCAATTGTGAATACGACGCCGGACAAGTTCGAAAATAATTTTTTCAGAAAATACGTTTCCTGCTGATTAGTTTTCTATACTGGTTTTGAAAATCCACCCACTAGAAGCTACGATATAAGCGTTCAAAAAACAAGTGACGGCGAAACACGTAAATTTTCGAAAATTCATAACTCACAAACTACTGGTGATAAAAATTCGAAAAAAATCAGCTGAAATACTCTAATCTGGGTGAACCTTAGAAAAAATCAACAGTGAAATCAAACTGGCTCAGGGTCAGCGGTTGGCTCGGTTCGCGTGGAAAGCCCCATATACATAGGTATGTGCAATTCCACGTCAAGCGGGCAACTTTTTCGGGTCGTGATTACCAATTTTGATCTCGATTGAGGATTTTGTACTACTCATGGATGTAAGTCTCTGGACCGAACCAAAAGC
This sequence comes from Ametastegia equiseti, assembly GCA_963989295.1. Classification (NCBI taxonomy): domain Eukaryota; kingdom Metazoa; phylum Arthropoda; class Insecta; order Hymenoptera; family Tenthredinidae; genus Ametastegia; species Ametastegia equiseti. The sequence goes on from OZ022390.1 coordinate 27,853,914, forward strand.
CGATGCGCGACTCGGTTGTCTACCTAGCGGAGGTTAAAAAATGCCGATTTCGCGCGCAATTTTCTCTTCGGCGGCTCATAACGCAGTTGTTTTTGGAAAACAGTACCAACTTATCGACGCCTGGGCGGAAGAACATCGTATCTCGGAAAACCTGTGAAGAACATCCTAACTCGGAAAAGCGGCGAAGAACATCCTAACTCGGCCAGCGCGCGAAGAAGATCGTAACTCGGCCGACCTGTGAAGAAGAACCCATCTCGCAAAAATATTTTGCGTTCGAAATTTTGTAGTGGTACTCCTGCAAGCGGTAATTGCATTCATCCAAAAGTTCGGATCACTTTACCATTATTGCATTCACTGCATTGCGCAGGCATGAGAATCGACTTCGGGATCAAGGTAAGCAATTCAAGCGTGAAATGAAGTATTCTCGGTGAATCTCGGTATATATATTTATCAATAAAGTAAGTATACATGTAATGTTTATAATTCATATTAGCGATTTTTTTCCAAATTGACATGTACGCAGACTCTTCTCGCGCCTCAGCGATCTTTAACTTTCAATATTATTTCCAAGATCGCTGTGGTGCGAAAAGAGTCTGCGTACATGTCAATTTGGAAAAAAAATCGCTAATATGAATCATAAACACTACATGCATACTTACTTTATTGATAAATATATATACCGAGATTCACCGAGAATACTTCATTTCACGCTTGAATTACTTACCTTGATCCCGAAGTCGATTCTTATGCCTGCGCAATGCAGTGAATGCAATAAGGTAAAGTGATCCGAACTTTTGGATAAATGCAATTACCGCTTGCAGGAGTACCACTGCAAAATTTCGAACGCAAAATATTTTTCCGAGTTAGGATGTTCTTCACAAGTTTTCCGAGATACGATGTTCTTCCGCCCAGGCGTCGATATGTAGTGATTCTTGTAGTTATTTTCACACGCTTTTGGGTGATCATACTGACATCGCTCCCCAACCAAAATTTGGCAGTCAAAAACGGCGTCAAAATGAAATTTTCGTTTTTCAAGAAGTCCGCCCATTTTGGAAATTCTGTTTTTTGTCTTTAAAAAAAGTCTCAAAGTATCCCTTACATGTACCCGAAGTAGTAACGCGGGCCTTTCTTTCGTTGGTTTGTTATCCAATTTTTTTTCAATATCCTAATCTGAATTATTGTATGGAAAAATTTTTTTCGTCACGCATTCCATTTTTATGAAACAGTTTCTCCGCATTACGAGCTCGTTTCTGGTAACTGGGAAATGTTGGGAACGAAATAGAAAAAAATGAGAGAGAAAATTGAAAAAAATCGAAACAAAAGGTGAAAAAAATCGATCAAAACTTGGACAAAAAACATCGAAAGAGAGCCCCACTTTGCCGCTTTGGGTACATGTCGGGGATATCTTGAACCTTTTTTAGAGACAAAAACACAGAATTTTTAAAATGGGCGGACTTTTTGAAAAACGAAAATTTTCTTTTGACTCCGTTTTTGACTGCCAAATTTTCACTACATATTATGTTGGTACCTTTATCCAAAAACAACTGAGATATGAGCTGCCGAAGAGAAGTTGGCGCGCAAAAACGGCATTTTTTAACCTCCGCTAGGTAGATAACCGAGTCGCGCATTGACTTTTGGTTCGGCCCAGAGAGTTACATCCAGGAGTATAGTACTGAATCCTCGATCGAGATCAAAATCGGCGATTACGATCCAAAAAAATGCATATAGGTATAGTACACATAGATACGTTACGAGAAATGACGTACGTCGCGTCCTATTATAACGAATGTTACACAACGGTACGCGACAGTACGTAATTGCTTCATTCACCCCAGGCAAAGCATCTCGAAGACTAACAATACAGGGGAGGGGCGGGCAAAGTGGGCCCATGGGGGAAATATTGTTACGAGTTGAAATTTTGATCGTTGCAGATCGTCTGATGGCTGATTTGAACTAAAAAAAAAAAAAAGAAAATAGAAAGGAAAACAAAAACCTGACCGAAAACGAGCGTCCACCGCAAAGTTGGAAAATTGCGGGCAAACCGGGTCACCTTGAAAATTTGTCGTATTTTTCAACAATTATAGTATCCAGTATTTGAGATAGATTTATCTATACGACATAAACTTGCCGAAACATTTATCATGAAATTGATTGATCATATAACTGCAAACAAAATGCAAAGTAAATCAATGAATTTACAATGTCTGTTAATTTTGAAAAAGTATTCCAGGGGGCCCACTTTGACCGTCTCTCACGAGACTACGTATTACGTAAAAAACCTGCGTAGGGTTTTCAGGAGAGGATCAGGCATTGCGCGGTCCCTGCATTTCGATAAATTCCGGGGTAATGCCCCGGCATAGGAAATCGTCGGTATAGGTAGGGAATTCACCTGCCTTTTTGTATTTCATTCGCATTTGACAATGATATTCTAGCGGAGAGGTATGATGTGTACACTGTACATACATCGAGCCGTTATCTAATCAAGTTCGAAATTGTAAACGAGCTCTGTTCGGACGCGCGCAGTGGTTGAAAAGTTTGGCACGTTTCACCGCGTCTCGCCGATTAAACTTTTTGCAAAGAGCATCAGAGACGTCCGAACAATTTTGTAAACGGATACGAAATTATGAACCCGATCTAAAATACACTGCAGTATGTATGTACCTATCTACCTATGTAGTATGTACATATATATATTTGCGTGCTTATGTACATAAATATTTTGTCGACTAGCACATACCGTACCTGTGTACCTACCAATAGGTAACTTATGGTTTCAGCCGCTAAATCGGTATCACATAATGATCTATGTATACAACATTTAGAATCAAACTATTATGATACGTTTTACCAACATGGACTATACTGAGCAACGTCGACGGTGCCTGGAGGGGAAAAGAATGTTCAGGTAGGGATCAACATTTTCATATTCGCAGACCCGTGGGTGATGGATTTTGGTTATATACATACCTATACCTGTACGGATTCGGCGCATTATTACAATTATACTCGAATCTGATTGACGCCGTATGCTGTAAATACACCCGACGACGTATATCGTAAATTTATGATTGGTCAATGTATGTGTGGAGTGTATAGTACCCGAGGTAGGTACTGCAGAGCGTCCAAGATATTCTCTGTATTGCATCCCGGCAATTAATTATTCGCGGATTTCAACTCGCTCAACATTTGTCCATCTCCCCTTGTACCCTGTACCAGCCGCCGCCCCTAATTCCTTTTAGACTGAAAACACTCGAGACACTCGGAGCGCTCAAAACACTAGAGCCGCCTCTGACGAGATGGGCTTGAAGTTTAATTGAAACCGGTTTGTCATATCCGCGCGGGTGTGATTGTACATAGATAGGGTAGGTATATTAGCCAAGGGTAAGTAAAAGTCCCCCGAATTACGGATTCTGATTCCAAACTGAGGAAGCGGACTGCAACGGGAAAGTTACCGCGATACACCAGACTTATATGCCTATACTTAATATGTGCCGTATACCAATTCTCTTGTTCATTTTGACTTTTGGTCGCAATTGAAGGGTAGGTGATAAGAGGAAAATTATAAGATAAGATTTGGAGCCTTTTAAATACGAATACTGTAGTAGCGACGGATAAAATAAAGTTTTGAGTACTGTACTTCCTCCGGAGCCTTCTTCTGATATGGCCTTTTCATGATCTGAACGGACGCTATTTTAACAGTCACATTATTGGCCATTCGAAATTCAGATTTTTCGATATTTTGACTCCCATACCCCAAAAGTTGTCTCATTTCGCACCAACTTGGACGAGGGACCGAATAGTTTTCGAATCGGAGATGGTTCAATATAGTCAACCACTGCAGACAAACTAGTGAAAAGTTGCTCTTCATTTGGAAAAACGTCGGGAATCGAGCGCACTCGAGAGCGATTGGATTCCGGGGACACCTAAAAAGTTCATCTGTCATTGCATTTCTAGAAACTCGTCTCATTTCTCTAGAGGGAACTGTATTTTTCAGGGTCTCGAATACTGTATACGTACGATACATACATACATACATTCGTATACAGGTATTTCTGATCACGAACCAGCGTTCATTTCCTATACCTATAGGTATGTAGATACATAATATTGCACGAGCATCGCATCAGCTGCGAGTTCTGACAAAGAAGAGCTTACCGACGTCGACAATCATTTCTCGGGAAGAGAGAATTTTCGCATCCCGTTCTGCGCTACATAATACCTATATGTATAGTTTACGGACGAGAATCAAATCGAACTTACTGCACGTCAAATTTGGCCTCTCACTTTTCGGCTGCCGGCAGTAATGGAAACAATTCAGAGCTCGACGCACTAGCATTGACACTTTTCCCTTCGACGTCCGTCCTCAGTGCAGAACGTCGAAGCTCGGTCTTATAATTATCTATCAGAAGAGATTCGGCACTATAACTATCGGTCCAAACCTAGGTGTAGGCGATCGTGGAATTAGTAACGCTCGAGTATCGCCGGAATCTTTCTTTTTGTGAAGAATCGAGGAAGACATAATCGTAGGTCTCAATGTGCAGTCAACCGATGCGATCATGAACATTGTACGTATACGTATACGTATAAGTATACCGCCCCATCAATATCAGAACAAAGTTATCGCAGACGAAATGATAACTTTACAGGGATCTCGAGGACGGACCGCGAAAATGAGGAAATATAAATTGTCTAATGAATAATAACGAGGGGTACATGAAAGTTATAGGCACGTGAATCATTGAACTCATAAACCTACGTGATTCTAGAATACGTAATACGAAACCTTCATAAGAGAAGAAACTTGGCTACTGAAAAACGCACACCGCGGTATACCTATACATACCTATACGTAATTATCTGCTACCGACTCATTCTCCCGTTGAACGAACCCGGTGTGGACAACTTTAGAAAATTTCGTCTCGCAAACTTTCGAAAATTATTATCGCAGCAAATATCGGGCGCGTGAAACGTAATTTTGAATTTCCCTTGCTATGTCCGATATACATATATTATACATGTATCTTCCCATGGATTTCCGTATACCTACCTATGCGAATGATGTAACAGTTATCATCGCCGATCTTCTGATATTATCAACTTTGGTTGTATAATATTACTACGTTTTACTGATTATCGATAGCCGAGCCATGAATTTCCAGCATTTACAGTACCAGCTGCTGTCCAACAGATAAAGATTCGAATATTCTTTAGTTGGAAGGAATGTGCAACTCGGAACACCCAAAAGTCGCACTTTGATAACAAGCGGCGACGAGTCTCACAGTAATTCTCGAAACTATGAGTATGTGTACTTCATACCAGCTAAAGCGGTATGGTTATATTATACTGTCTCGGAGTACCGCGAAGGTATTATGCATTCTGAAATATAGGTGTGTGTATAGGTATACTGTACAGGTATTGAGGTATGCATAACACGGACACACATAGGTTGTACATATCACGATAAGTGGAATCAGGAGATATATCCATTAATAGGTCAGGAATGATGGGTTATCGTTGCGAGGATCAGGAGGAGGAGGAGGAGGAGGAGGAGGAGGGGGAGGAGGAGGAGAGGCGGGCGGATATAGCACATAGGTATATGGATGTGACTACATATAGCCAACCTCGTCTACGTTCGCCGTACTGGGCTCGTACTTACTCGTTGTGAGGGATATCCTCTTCCTGTTGGCGGGAAGTTTCTGCCCTCAGAAGAAGGATCACGCCGAAACATAAAATTTTCGCACAAGCGAAGGCCATCTTGTCGACACTCGGCACTCGGCACTCGACACTCGGCACTCCACACTCTGCTTATAGATCAGTGTAGTAAAATCCCGTATGGAACTAATTAGTTTAGCGAAGAGCAAACGCGTGAGAAATGAGATTCTGGTTTAAAGCACGGGATATGCAGCTACAAGCCGGATGATGTGACTGTCTCGTCGATTATCCCTGTGCAACGAGACCGAGTTGGTACTCTGGTTATCCGTCGTTCCTGCTCTCCACAGCCGAATACCTGGACTAAATTTATTTCCCCTCAAATTGATCGGGACTAAACCTCGACGGATACCGGAACTTCGGACTTGGGTCACTTCTTGGGGGTTTTGTTATCGACATGACCTCAGGGCATAGAACTATTAAGGAAACTTGGCGAGGAACACGTGATCTTCGAGAGGGTGGCACGTCGGATGAATAAAATATCTGTGTCCTTTCAGTGGAAGTCGCTTATACATGGAGGCCGCTGACCATTATTAGTTCGGTGGTTGAGAGAAGCCGGGACTCGGGGATTGTACGATTTGTCAAGGAGCTTTACTGTAACGATTGTTGTTATTATTGTTGTTGTGGTCGTTGTTGCTATTATTATTATCCTTATTATTGGATATTATACTATTGGACGTTCGTCACACCCGGATTTCTGCACTTGTTGACACCACTCTCTATCCACGCCGCGTTCTTGGTCGTTTTTCTATTTGATAAAAACATCAAAGCAATTACCCTTCAGGTACGGCTCACTTCACTCCCGGGCGTAGCGGGCCTCGGCGGGCAGACACGCCAGCTCGTCCTTCAACGGACGAACTTTATGCAATTTACGATCACGCGATTATCGCTCGCGCGTTCCCTTTTCTAATGATTATTTATACAGCACCGCGCGCGGAGGGGTCCGTCGCGACGTATGTAAAGATCGCCGGAATCGTTTTCAATACTGCAGCGTCGATCAGCCCGAGGGTTTGTACTTTTTATTTCTCTTTTCTTCTTTCCTTACCGGTTTCTATTCTATTCGGATGAATATGGGGAAGCACTTCTGCCGCGAGTCTACTAATTGTCGTGACGGAACAGCGTCTTGAGGCTTTGAGAGAAACTCATCGATGATCCGATGGGGCCGTGCAGAGTGTTCTGCGCGAAAGGTGTGAAAAATGTCAACTATGGGTAAACGAAGACCGGACTCGTTGAGCGTATTAGGTTTCCGATATCTCGGCGTAACGTTCGTCCTTGCCAGTGTACGGATTCTGATACCTCGAGCCCCCCTCGGCTTGGAGAAACAACGTCGATTGCACTCTATTAGCCTCACGTGCCCGTATTCCCGCACGATCGTAGTACGTGCCACCCTAATGCCCGTGGCGTATATTACTCGTATTAGTTTTCACGCGGCTCTTCGGCGTTTTCGGAAGGGACGCAGCCAGAAAATACAACCATCTCGGACGCAGGCCGTTGCCGTGCGCGGGCGCAGTCCTCTTACTACGTACCTACTACGCTACGCCGTTACGTCGCGGCGGTCTCTACGTTCGTCGTATAGTACGGCGGCCCGCGGGCCGCGGGGCGCAGGGCGCGGCCGAGGATTTCGTGAGGCAGACTCGGCGGCGGCGAGGCGACCGGGGAGGAAGGTGGACTTTTTTTTCGGAGGAAAGGAACGCGGCGACGAGCAAGCAGCCCCGGTCCCCGGACGCGCGCCGGTATATGCGATTCCCGCTCCGCGCAGTCGCCGCATCATTGATTTAACCCCCCCGCGCTTGTCCGCGCCATTCTACGTCTTCTGCGTGCGTATGATATTACGTAAACCATTTCTCGGCCGAGGCTCGAGCCAGCGCAAGGGTCGGGGCCCGACGGGGTGGTGGAGAACATCGCCGCGATTTCACCGCGTACGCCGGAGCGAGGCTTCCACGCGCCACGCGGCGTGCGTCTCGCAAACGGAGATATTCCCTAGCCACAGCCGTGCGGCCTATACATATACTCCCGATACCCCAATAATCAATTCTTTTCCTCTCGAGTCCCTTCAATCAACTCTATTCATTAATTTTTCTTCATCTTTTTTTTTTATTAAATTTTTTTTCTCATTTTCTTTCTTCGTTTTCCATTTTCACTCGTCATCATCGTCTGTCACGGCGTGGTAACCGTCCATCAATGATTTCTCAACATTTCGTACATACATAATATGAAGATTATCGTATAATAAACAACGTGGTGGATTTTCCCGTTCCGGTAGCAATTGACGGAAATGCTGATTGTTTACTGAATGCCTACATACCTACGTATGTTGAGGCAGTTCGACGACTGTTGGTGGAGGGTAAAACTGACGATCGGATCGACTTCGTGTGAGTTTTTCATTCAGCATGACTGGCGCATACTACCGGAACCGTATACACGCGTACAAATATTCGTTGGTCCGATTACATTCCGATTTACAATTGTATATTACTTCCAACTTTATCGTCTCTTTCGTTGTTTACTCGCTAATTGTATCAAGTAATATCATAATTCACAAGTACAGGGAAGCAGCGAATACGATGTCCCGTTTTATCACCTTTATGCCTTCGCTGAATTTATTCTCCAAGTCCGAGTTGCCAATATTCTTCGCCGCTTGGCAGAGCTGCCTCAGGATTTCTTCCAGACGTCGCATGCATCTGATTATGGAACCTGAAAAATAACAACCTCAGAATACTGTTGTTTATCCAGCTGTGTAGGGGGATGCTGCAGTTCAGTTTCGTGTTTCGCGTGCTTGACCAGACGGCAGAAGGTGATAAATTACCGCTACAGCCCTGTGGCGTTGGCGTCGATTCGGGGACGCGACCGATTCCGGGAGAAAATCGAGTTCGACGGGATACTCTTTTTGTTTCAGATATTTTCAACGGAACATTTTGCCGTCAACATGCACGACAATGGAAATATTCGCGCGTTTGCGTTAGTCACACTCATGTCATACTCTGTCAGGCGACCAAAGCTAGCCTGACCAGACTGACGGCCATTTTCTTTGTTGGTCGGCGCTGCTGGAATGAGGGACTGGGCGACTAGTCACGGACACGCTCGGATGAAAATATTCCACACGTTCGAGAATATTATAAGCACAGAGATTGGGAATATTTGAGCAACCTTCGAGAATGGAAGGCGTACTCACCTTCGAATATGTCGGTCATTTTACATATTTGCAAAAAGTTCGCGCCCTTGGACCAAGCGTAGACGACGTCCATTAGGAAAGGTTTGAATTTCTCGACGTACGCTTCCTCGTCAAGCTCCAGCTTGGCGTCCGTCGTCACCTTGGCTATCCTCCTTGCCAAATCCTGCATCTGCCTGAGAGGGCCGCTAAGTTCTTCCGTCGTTTTCGGCATCTCGTTGCTCTTTTCGTCGCAAACGAAACAGCTCACCAGAGCCACCATTTGCGGCACGTTTAGCGCGTTGAACAATCCGTTGAATATCATCTCGGTCATCAGTAGCTCGTCGGCGCCGTTGAGCTCGCAGGCCACGCGACCCTTCAGCTCGATCACGTCTGCCGCGGTGCAGTACGCCATTCTTCGTAACACCCGTTTCCTACACTTCAACTCGTCCATTTGCAGCACCGATTTCGCCCGTTTCAGCTCACCCTTCGCCTGTTTCAACTCCTCGCCGGTTTTCTCTTTACGCATAAACCGGTCCGACAGATCGGACAACTCGGGATCCTGTACGAGGATATCAACATTGACAATTTATCACGCGATCGGACGAAATGACAAAGTTGAAAGTAGGTAATTAATTACCTTGTGCAAAGGATGGGCGAATAATCTCTCCTCCAGAGTCTCGATTTTCTTGATGATGTCCTTGAAGCTTGGTTCGGTGATATGCATGTCAGTTATCGGATTCAATAGAGGAGGCCCGTCCGGGAAACGTTTCTTCACTTCTTGGATCGTCTTGAGTACGCTTTTTCTATTGTCGGCGGGTCTCAAGTCTTTCGGGTAGAAGACACGCAGCGAACTGACTTGAGATATAAGCGATTGCAAGACGGGAACAACCTCCATATCCCCCTCCTCCCCGTCGGCGCAAGGAAGAGGATTCCCTTCGGTAGACTTGCCGGATATGTGAAGCAGGATGTCCACGACTATCACAGTCTTTTCTGTCATCGGATTATTCGCGCTCTTCTTCTTGAAATTAACTATGATTCCCCAGTCAAATTCGGCTGTTTCATTTCTAACCTGTGCACATAATTCGGGAATATAAATACAACTCCGCGAATAACTCGGATACGAAAGATGATGGGAAATCCGGATACCTTGACCAATCTTCCCGGTTGCAAGAAGGGAACGAGATATTCCGGTTTCGTCAGGAATCTTCTGAATTCGCTACCAAGTTTGTCCAATTGATCTCTGATGTGATGGTACGACGAGACCTCGCCGAATTTCTCAATTACCATGGAATCGTACGATTGTTGGAGATCTTTCACCTCTGAAACAGTCAAAGGACACCTGTGTGAGGCGGAAAAAGAATTGAAAGAACTCTTGAGAGGCCACCGGACTACTCACTGTTATACAAGTCCGGTATACTGGCTTGGTTCTGGAACTGAAAGAAGCTCCTCTCCAGCATGTACTCTGGATTTATTTCCTCCACTCTCAACAAGTTCAAAACCATGTTGTAAGTTAGATGAAACGCGGAGTTTATGGGATCTGGTTTCCCTTGCACGATGTCTCTGCCAACGGCTGGACTGACTTTTTCGTCAATCATCAAAATAACTATGCCTTTTTCGTCGAGGCCTCTTCTACCAGCTCTCCCAGACATTTGAATGTATTCCCCTGAGGTAATCCATCGGAAATCTTTACCGTCAAATTTTCTTGGCGCGGTGAAAAGCACGGTTCTAGCAGGCATGTTGAGCCCCATGGCAAATGTTTCCGTGGCGAATAGAGCTTTGATTAATCCTTCGCCGAACAATATTTCAATAGTTTCCTTCAGTATGGGCAAGAGACCACCATGATGGATTCCTATACCACGCCTGAGCAACGGAAGCACGTTTTCAACCTGAGGCAGGCGTCTGTCCTCTTCGCTCAACACGTCCATTGCATTATTAAACACTTCGTCGACCAACTTCTTTTCGTCAACGGTGTTGAAATCTAGCTTTGCCATTTGCATGGCATAAATTTCGCAGTCTTTTTTCGAAAAACTGAATATTATCACCGGGGCGAAATTTCTCTCCATAATCATCTTGACGATCTTGAAGATGTTGGATTGACCGGCGTTGGAGCGCATTCCTCCTTTCCGACCTCTTTGGTCTCCTTTCGCGGCGTCCCCCTGTTGCAAACAGGCCATAGCTCTGTTAAAGTTTTCCTCTTTGAATTCACCACTTTCATCCACCACCTGCGAGTACAAGATCAATCGATTAAATACGAGTAGATGGAAATCACAGCTATGACAGAATATTTATTTCTCAATCGCAGTACTAACCAAATGAATTCCATCGCCACCAGCTGGGAATATATAATGCTGCAGAGGCGTTGGACGATAATCCGTATACACCACGTGGCAAGGCTGATTGTGTAAGTGAGCTACCCATTCGGCAAACTGTCTTGCATTCGGTATGGTTGCGGATAGAAATACATAGTGAACGTTGTCTGGAAGCAGAATCAAGGTTTCTTCCCACACGACACCTCTCTCCTTGTCCCTCATGTAATGTATCTCGTCGAAAATAACCCAGCCAACCTCCCGCATTACCTGAGAACAGTTATTTGTGTTAGCGACAAATCGTGTGAGTGAAAGCAAAAGGGCCCAAGCTCCAGAAAAAATATTTTTTGCAGCTATGCCCAAAAGGTCTTATATTGCTATAAAAAGATTTTGGCACTAAAAAAACTAAAAACTAAAAATTTTTTTTTTGCGCTCAGGCTTTTTTGCTTTCAGCCACGCGAAATGTAATCTTCTTGGTGAAGAGAATTTCTCAAATTCACTGACAGGTTGAGTTGTAGTCCAGCGGCAAAGTGGGAAAACAATAAGTTCAACTCGGACCCCTACGTTACAAGAATCTATTCTCAATCTAGATCAGCAGTGGACAAAGTTATCGAATAGTAGAGGGATGCGGACATACTTCGGACCCTCTGTACAGCATATTTCTCAAAATCTCTGTGGTCATGATGAGAACGCTTGCAGTTGGATTGATTGTAACGTCGCCGGTGATCAGTCCTACATCTTTGAATTCTTCAAAAAATTCCCTATACTTTTGGTTGCTCAGAGCCTTGATGGGTGTGGTGTATATTACACGCTGTTTGTCCCTCAGGGAACATGCTATAGCGTATCTATTTAAGAGTAAGTTCATACTGTGAGTATATTCTTGTATTTCTACAAAACACGGAGCATCGGAATAATTCCTTATTCAAAATATGAAACTGAAGCTAGCAGCCAGAATTAGCGGCCCAACAGTTCTTAGTTATTGAAAATGAGGCAGCAAAATTGAAAAATTCTGAATTTTCTTATGTTTCATGAAAAGGGAATGAATTTGACCAATAATCTGTACTTCATGTTCCTATTTGGAGGACGATCAGCTCGTTTGGCTGCTAGGTTCAGCTTCGTATTCAAAATTTCCTGCCCAACCAATAACAATAATGAAATACATACTCGGCAACGACAGTCTTCCCTGCTGAAGTGTGGGCAGAGACTAGTACTGATTGGTTATTTTCAATGCACAAAATGGCTTCCTTTTGAAACGGATCTAGAACAAATTTGTACTCCTTGGCTGGCTGCGCGGACGTCTTTTCCAATGGGATATAGTCCTGTCCCGGAGGTACGGCCACTTCGTGGGTGCATGACTCTATGGTTTCTATCGTGTGTACCGTTATACGCGACGCCAACTCCTCCAAGCTATGCAGCAAAAATATGAAATTTGAGCATTGGACTGGGAATCCCCGAGATAAGGCTAGACATTGTATTGTGTGGGAACGGTTAACCAAGTGCATTTCACACATACTTTATATCGTCCGTGACAGAATCCGTCCTCTGTCTTTTCCCAAGCGGTTCCTCGTCGCCTTCAAGATCGCGCTTAACGCCGGGCTCGACCTGTTCATCTTTCCTAAAAAAATGATTGAATGCCGTTAGTCTCTCGAGCTCCTGGGCCTCTTTGGGGTCCATGTGCCTCGCGATTTCTAGGTTAGGCAGTAACCGTTCGAACTTACTTTATATTCGTCACCGAAACCTCGGGTGTAATAGTGTCGCTCGGCAGCTCGACGACATCGTCGTTACTCTCCTCGAACACTTCAAAGAGATCCTCGCTAAAATCAGCCATCGCGAGTTTTCGGCGATCATGTATTATTTTCTGTTCGTCGACTCCAGGGACAGGCGCCTTTTAATTTTGACGCGAGTTTTGTCTCCCCCCCCCCCTCCCCGCCCCGGCCGCGGGTATCACCGACCCGTCGCCACTTGTCGCTGCGCCGCTTTCAGGTGCGCAGCGGGAATGCGCAGGACTGCGGTAAGCGCAGCGGTTCTCCACCGCAAATCATTGCGATATTAGAATTTGTAAATGGCCGCAGCTTGGTGATGTTCACTGATCGTGTGTTCGCGCTTGTTGATTTGACTCGAGATACACGGTGATTGTTTGAAAAAAGTTGAAACACGTCAGGTAAGGTGCGTCTAAGGACTAATAACCAGGTAGAAAATGCCGCGATTTCATAAGGTAGAAATAAACAGGACGGAATGGGAAGTCCCGGAACGTTATCAGATGCTAACACCAGTTGGCTCGGGCGCCTACGGGCAAGTCTGGTAAGATTTCATTACTTCCGCTGTACGCAATTGCTTTATTTACACGTTACCTTCGTGACGACGATTACGACCTCCGTTGCCCGTCGACATTCCGCCGAAAGCGCGAGAGGACGAAAATCTATGTGTCTTACTATTCTTCCGCCTGTTAATCTACCCGCTTATGTACATACCTCTACCTGCCCAAGAGTACCCGAGTGCCAGAGAAAAATGAGCTGGCCGTCTATTCTTGGCGTCTGTCAACTCTTTCCCTAATTAATTGTTGTTGGGTAATCTCTGCCTAAATGTTGACGGTACGCGGCTCAATTATAATTGACCAAGGCCAGAGAAATTACTCAAACAAGACCTCCTGACCATTGGAAAGAGCAACCTCGGCCTCCCTTCCTACCCTTGGTCAATGGCACTCGGTTAATCACCGTTTGTCAGTATTTACCATGTATTATTAATAGTATCCGCCGTCTCACAACAGCAGATGACATTACCAATGTATTACATTTCAACTCTACTTGCATAATCCAATGTCCTTCGTTGTTTTGCCATTAAGCACGATGCTATGCCAAATTCAGAATTTCATTTATCCTTTATGCCTTTGGCCATAGATAATTGTTGACTTTAAATGCACTGTTTGAAAAATGATCTTCCCCGATATATCCTGGCGTATCGAACTCGGAGGATCGTCTCGTGTTTACAGTTGTGTGTATGACCAAACAAAGCAGTTGCAATCTTCTTATTAGGATAGCGCATTATTTTCCCAACATCTATACCTATGTACATCTCCTGTTTAGCTCGAGTAATGAAGCTGAGCCTCGCCGAATGGATTAAGCTCATATCTCTGCCTGACAAATCCAACGATCAATTGATTAGATTACCGTCGAGGCGTGTTCTAAACCTATGTCCAAAAACTTTTTACCCTCTCAACCAACTTTAGATTCTGATTATAAAAATATGGTTGAAATTTTTTGCCTAGAGATGAAAAACACTCTGTAACTCGCGAATTGATTATGAATAAATTCATTGACAATGTCGGAGAATACAGCTCACCGTGTGTATAATTATTATTTGCTGTCGAAGATACATTTTTTTGTATTTGTTTTTCAAGCTCGGCTGTAGACACAACCAGTGGACAAAAGGTAGCAATAAAAAAATTGGCACGACCATTTCAATCGGCAGTGCATGCCAAGAGAACGTACAGAGAATTACGTATGTTGAAGCATATGAATCATGAAAATGTAAGTTGTAGTACATGATAGTTCAAGTCCTGGCGCGGATACAAGCAGGCACACAGCTCAATAGAAGTAATCATCTTTCAGGTAATCGGCCTGCTGGATGTCTTCCATCCGTCCACCTCGCTCCCAGACTTCCAGCATGTGTATGTATTGTCAAATGACGACGCAGCTGGATACCTGCAATAGCAAGCCAACCGACAGTTGTACCTTTTGTTACAGATATTTGGTTACTCATTTGATGGGAGCAGACTTGAATAACATCGTTAGAACACAGAAGCTCAGCGACGACCATGTACAGTTTCTCGTATATCAGATACTTCGTGGACTAAAGTATATCCATTCCGCAGGAATCATTCATAGGGTAAATCCATACAAGCATCTCTTTGGAAGAACAAATTTTTGCTCACCAACGGCAAAGCATTTTTATCAAACAGATAGATGTATACATGAATCTATTGATAGAGATTGTGTAACAAAATGACACAGTCAACGAGACAGAAAAAAAATAGTCGATTATTTTTTTCTATTCTATTCTATTTTTTCTAATTTTCTATTCGTGAGGGTGAAAGTTGAAATAAAATACATTTCATGTTTTCGCTCGACACTAACAATAAGCCCACTGGGTCTGTTGCGACCAGTGTTGGGTGAATTTTAATTCAATAAATTACAAATTACAGATTACAATTGTAATTTGTAATTGAAAATCAAATCAATCACAAATTACAAAAGTAATTGACAGTTTTCTCCGAATCCATTACAAATTACAAAGGTAATTCACAGCTGTTTTCGAACCAATTACATACAAATTAAAGAAGTAATGGACACTATTTTTTTAAATCAATGACAAATTACGAAAGTAATTGACAGCTTTTTCCGAATCAATGACAAATTACGAAAGTAATTGACAGCTTTTTCCGAATCAATTACGAATTGGAAATGTAATTGACACAATTTTTTTGATTCAATTACAAAGCACAAAAGTAACTGACTGCTTTTTCCGAAACAATTACAAATTAAAAAAGTAATTAACAGCTTTTTCTGGATCAATTACAAATTAAAAACGTAATTTACACAGTTTTCCGAATCAATTACAAATTTGAAAAGTAATTGATACCTTCTTTCGAATGAATTACAAATTAAAAATGTAATTCAAACGAGTTTCGGATCAATTGCAATTTCTGAGTACGTGTAGACTGCAGAAACAAGTTGTATACAGTCTAAACATACCTACTCGGGATCATCCATTCATAATCGAATTTAATCGCCATCCTCAAAATGACCTATGCATAAATGAATTATCGGAATTATGCATAGATATTTGGAAATTGTAATTGATCCGAAAAAACATTTCAATTATATTTGGAAATTGTGATTCATCCGAGAAAAACGATTCAATTACATTTTTAATGTTTAAATGATACGGAAAAAGCTGTGAATTAAATTTTTAATTTGTAATTGATTCGAAAAAAAGTGTCAATTACATTAGTAATTTCTAATTGATTCGGAAAAAACCGTCAATTACAATTGTAAGTTGTAATTGATTTGACTTTCAATTAAAAATTACCATTGTAATTTTTACATTTAAATTTACATTCAAACATTAAATGTAATTAATTACAAATGTAATTGAATGCTGCCCAACACTGGTTGCGACTGTGTAAAAAAAAAATCAAACTATCGGTATGAAGGAAGTAACACGTTCCTGGGAGTAATTTTTATATTCGCTGGTCCCAATGCTCGAATTGTTTTTCAGGACTTGAAACCATCGAACATTGCTGTTAACGAAGACTGCGAATTGAAGATATTGGACTTTGGTCTAGCCCGGCCGACCGAAAATGAAATGACAGGATATGTAGCGACGAGGTGGTACAGAGCTCCGGAAATAATGCTAAACTGGATGCATTACAATCAGACTGGTATTTATGACAGGAGTATTCTACAAGCGAGGATGTTCCTTGTAAAGATTTGCATCCTTCTCTCTCTCTTACTCTCCCAGTTTCAGTTCAGTTTGTGTGCTGTTTGGCATGTGTTTGCTGTTGGAGCGAGCAACGATATTACAATGACAATTAGTCGTTTCAAACTGGAACAACAATGAACATGTCTCTACTGTATTCTCTCTTGGAACATCCTCTCAACTACTGTTCAGCCTAAGAACGTTGATATGATTTTATATGAATGAATGAAATTTTAGTTGATATTTGGTCCGTCGGATGTATAATGGCTGAATTGCTGACCGGAAGAACGTTATTCCCAGGAACAGATCGTATCCTTTGGCAAGACTCGTTAGATTTCTACTTGTGCTGTTCAATCATTGAGATTTTTTCTTTTTGCCTCACCAAAGAAACGTCTCGGTACCCTAAACGTCGGCACATAGTGCTCGTTGGTTTGTTTTCTTACCAGAGCCATGGCGGCTAACACGCACATTGTTATCTAACGCAAACTTCAAACCAGCATGCTTCTACGATTCTATGTTTTGACGTTATTGTTGTATTGTAATAGTTGTTGCTTCTTTGCTAAGGGTCTGCCAGCATATGAGTTGCGTTCTTAACAGGAATGTGCTGGTAAAACAAAACCTGTCATATTTCCCACCGCTTTCGGACTTCCAACGTGCTGCTCGCTTATTCGTTGTGATTACGACTAGTTCAAACGAAAGATATCGAAGGCAAAAATATCGCAGGATTTTCTTTTGCAACAGCTCGTTTTCTAGCAAACTTTCGATAACGAGATACATCAATGCAAAAAGTTGGAATTTCACTGTAATATCTTTCAATCCAGAGAAACTCATTCTATATTTTTATTTTTCAATGTTCGCAATTTGCAAAATACATCTGTACACCTATGTTGTACATCTCTTTGAAGATTTGAGTATTGAAAGTTTGCAAGTCACGATATCAGCGTGATTCTGGCTTGGACGCAACAAATGAAAATTCAATTCTAGAATCAATTCGCTGTGTTTGCTTTGCTCAAGTTATACCCAGTTCAGTAATGATGCGGTGGATAATGATAATAATAGTTTGAAATATTTCATGACCATCTGTAAAGAGTCCTGATCCATTTAAAATCTCGAAATAATCCAACTTTCGTCATTTATAAGAGTACATACTTCTTCAGGCTATTTGCAATATTGCGAATGTATCCGGGTAAGAACCCGCGTAGGAAATGTGCCAAGTGCATACACGTCACTGTAAATACGTATACATACATACATGTGGATAAACGTGCGCTGCCATCATCTCAATTGGGTATAAATTTACATAGTATTCGTTCATATTTTGTACGGTGCGACTCGCGAAAGGTCGTGCATGATTAGTGGAGCCTTAGCAAGAGCAGATATTCACCAACTGAATCTTATTATGGAAATACTGGGCACTCCACGAGACGAGTTCATGCAGAAAATATCTTCAGAGTCGGTGAGTGTGCCAGAACTATCAAATGCTACCAAATGCTACTAAATGCTATCCTAATCGTAAAGAGGTTTCCGCCGTAAAAAAAAATCCCTTCCATCCAACATCAATCCAGTATGGATTCGAGAACAACGTTAGAGCGATTAGATATTTCTCTCTTCATAAGTTTATGCCTACTAGTCGTGATCATCAACCTGTTTCTAGTTCTGTACAACGAGTACAAGGTAACGTTAAGTTTTGCCACGAATTAGTGAATTCTCAGGTGGATTTCCTAGTATTGAGAAAATAGCCGAAGCCTCTTGTAATCTTGCCAATCGTGCACTTTTCAAGGTTTTAAAGCAAGTAACAGAATATTGGCTCCCTCTACTCAAATCTTAAGGTAAGGTAAACTTTGCATGTTCTAACTTTTTCGGCGCATGAACCGTTAACGAATTTTTATAATTATGTAACACAAAGTCAATGGGGCTTGAATCTAACGTGCAGTTACTGACACTCGTCGCTTACTTAACATCACCTTTGCCAAATATCAAGACGTTAATTTGCATGTAATGTGAGAATTTGTTGCGCCGGTAGTCGAGGGGGGGAATACGATAACTTATACCCATATCTGTCGCAATTATTTGCACATCGTTGCATTGGGTTCACGCGCTAGGAGTCACCCGCGATCGTTCTATCATCAAACTATCAACCATTCTCACAACTCCCAGCAAAAATTTGAAATCTACAAAGCACTCGATTGGAGCTCTTGATTTAACGCACATTACCTTAACGCTTGTCAGACATTGATCATCTAACGCGAGTACTCGTGCTCTGTGGCACACCCACAGAAGATACTTTAGGCAAAATTACCAGCCAAGAGGTAAATGGTACATTGTTGATCAAACATCGCTAGAGTTTCTCACCATGTACGTTTCAGAGTAATACACACCGCCGCCAAATATCGAGAAATCTTTTCTTGCTCTGTCTTGTGCAACGAAAACTCTCATTTGAAATTGTTAAGCTATCAAGAGCACAAAGCCTCAAGGAGTATTTCTAATTAGCGCAACGTTCGAAAAATTCATTGCATCAGATTCACGGTAACATAAATCTTCTGCCTGCAGACAGCTTCCCAGACCGTAGCAATGATCGATTATACGGTAATAATTATTGTCATAAATCCTTTGGAGGTTCAAGACGGTTTGTGATTGAATTTTTGGAGCTAGCTTGTGCACGATCGAATTGAATTGTCGAATTATTAACACAAGATTGAATTTTTCAAAGGCAAAATGGGAAAAGTTCTACGAATGGTAGCTGAATTTTTCATAATAAATTAACGATTAATGCTTGAAACGCGTCGCTAGAAACTAAAGTTAAATTTTCTATAAAATTAACATGTTGTCACAGCCCTAGGCACAATCTTCAAGTTAGCTTGGGTAACTATCGCATTATATTGCAGGCCAGAAGTTACATTCAGAGTTTACCTCCGCTCAAGAAGAAGGATTTCAAAGAAGTGTTTCGCGGAGCAAATCCGCTTGGTAAGGGAAACTTTTTTTATATAATTTTTTGAAGAAGACACAGAGCAAAGAGCTCGAACGAACCAGATATCATTGCCACTTTTGAAGTCAATCATTGAGAGAGTTTTGTTCGAGTCTGGCGATTACTTTGTATAATGATGACTATTTCTATAAATGATTCCCGATATAATACCTACGTGTAGTATTTTCGCCCGCTAGGGTCACTCGAATAGGCCTAAACACTTCATCCTATCCATTATAGCTATCAACTTATTGGAACTAATGTTGGAGTTGGACGCAGAAAGAAGAATAACGGCTGAACGAGCCCTAGCACATGCCTATCTTGCTCAATATGCGGATCCCACAGACGAGCCTGTGTCATTACCCTACGATCAGAGTTTTGAAGATATGGACTTGCCGGTTGAAAAATGGAAGGGTAAGCAAATAAGCTTTTCACCCCCACACACCACATGCCTGTTTATTCATCATGAAAGACGAAATACAAATGTCTACGCAGGGGCATCGCAATAGCAATTCTCTTCCGGTTTCATTATATTTATCTTGGACTCCCGTCTTTGCTACTTGTAACTTTGAAACAGCTAGTCGGAACTGACACTAAACTTTGTTCAATCATCAGTAATTCTTTCCTTTGTTTTCAGAACTTGTATATCATGAGGTTGTGAATTTCGTACCACAGCAGTTGCCGTCATCGTCTGCGGCAGGTGAATCCACGTCCTAGGACACGACGTAGTTCAATTTAAATTGATTAAGTTTAAGGCCGCATTAATACAAACTCAACGCATAAAACTCCCGTCGCTGTAAATAATCCATAGTTGGCTAGGAGGAGAGTACGGATAATTATCAAGTATATTCTTCTCGAGCACCGCGCTAAATCATTTCTATTAACAAACCTGACATATTGAATGGAACGTTCTCGATTATGTTGATTTGAAATCATTGCAGCAGAGATTTATTTGATAGCTACGTATACAGGCTCTGCGCCACGGCCTTATCGTTAGTGGTGACAGAATCCCTAGAGTAATGAATATACATACACATACTATGTATTAACAATCAAAAATCGATTTAATTTATATTGCGTAGAATTAAAATTAACTTATTAATTCAGTGTGATTTAATGCCCGATCTTGAAACTGTTTTATATCTGCTGAATTTCCAGCAACGCTTGGAATAATCGAGAGGCAAATGTGTGATAAAGTCCGAATAATTTATTAAAATGAATAAATAAAAATATCAAGCCGCCGAATTATACAAGCGCTCTACTATAGTGTTCGTGGTAGAACCGTAGGTTCTTCCCGTCTACACCCAATGAAGGACGGGTGGAAGTTTTCTACCAATCTGTATGCTGATGTATCACGTACAGAAAAATGTGAAATTTCATGAAAGTTAGATGGTGTTTTCGAGCACGTAGTAGAAGATTAATTTCAAACCAGGCACAGAAGGTAATTGTAGCGTGCCTTCGAAACTATGCTTACTTGGAAAAACTAATGACAAAAGCGCCGATTACACTAATCTCATTTTAATCGAGCTAATCATAGAACGCAGAAAATGATGCGACGATCAACCTGAAGATGACATAAGCATAATTCGATATTTGGCGGAACGGCGTACGCCGATGCTTGTACCCGACATCTTTCTATGGTATACCAATATTCGTGGCGTTATGGAGAGATCTGCTTGGGCTCGCGATTCAACTGGAGTAATGTAGTGGACGGATAACAAATTGCGCTAGTATTAGTTGATTTCTAACAACCCTACGTTACAAAGCAACAAAACAAAACAAACAAAAAAGTAAAATAATTGGATGTATGTACATGTAGGTAATATGGTTACGGTTGCGACAAAGCTTGTACAGATAGTATACAAGATGTATCTATGTAGAAATAAATGAACACGTGCAGAAATGCCGAATGAATATTATGTTACATTGTTGTATCACATTGTTGATTATTTGAATAAAAGGTAGAGGAATCTGGTACATACTTACCATCTAGGCCAGTTTCTTTATGCGTTGGAAAGGAACGGAATAACGAGTGTTACAAATGATGCTCTTCGCAAGTTCCACACTGTATTTATATTGGACAGCAGAGATCACGTTGCTGCATATTTTTCGTATACATTTTATACGTTTAATAAAGTTTATTCGACGGTAAATGTTTTCATTCATTTTTCCATTCCCCATGAAACTTTCATACACATAAAGTTTTCCCGCCGCGGCTATTAGCGATGTCGCGGAGCTGCCCGAGAATCACAGGTCTTCGGCCGAGAGATGGCGCTAGGCATCCTCCGCTGTTACTAGAGTTCCTAGAATACAGGGCTGAGTCGATCGATGATTCCTTTTGATTGGCTCTTCAACTTCGGCACGTAATGGCGGAACGGGCGAATATTTGAATATAAACATCCTCAATATCTAATCAACGATCATTTTCATCATGGTCAAGAGTGTTGTCAAATAATGCTTTTTCGCGAGGTTTTTATGATAATATCAAGAGTCTTTAACCCGCATTATCTTTTCAACCTTGATCCTAAAGTAACGCGTTAACATAACCTCAAATATCGCAATGCCACCAACAACGTCGTTAGCGTTGACTGAAGAATTTAAAGATGGTCAGCCTTATGGGGTTTCGTGTGCAAGTAAAGTGGGCCCAAGTGGGCTCGGGAATACGAACGGTCTCCAACTTTACCGACAAAATAACATTGCACTATACAGGGAGAATTCGTGCCGTCCGAACAGATCGAACCGCGTTGAGGCGGCCGCGCGTCAAATTCGGCAATTGTTTCAACAGTTTTCTGATCCTTGATTGGCTGTTTCTTGAAAACAATTGCCGTTTCTGGACTCGTGGCCGCCTCAACGCGGTTCGATCTGTTCGGACGGCACGAATTCACCCTGTATCTATGGTGTGCACATAATATAGATATACCGCAATGTTATTTCGGTCGGTAACCAAGTCCATTTGCTCGGGACACCAAACTACCCAGGGTTAGCAGTCTTTAAATTCTTCAGTCAACGGTTGACTGAAGAATATATCAAGTCAACGATCAATTCCCTTGGCTACTTCCCGAAAGGGTATAAGCCCATCAACGGATCTGAATGAACGATCCATTCCCTGGCTACTTCCCGAAAGGGTATAAGCCCATCAACTGATCTGAATGAATGACGATCCATTCCCGGCTACTTCCCTTTTGGGTATAAGCCTTTAATAAATGGAATAAAAAATAAAAAAAAACGATCCATTTCTTAGCGGCTACTTCCCTTTTGGGTATAAGCCTTTAATAAATGGATTAAAAAAAAAACAAAAAAAAAAAACGATCCATTCCTATTTCATATCCCCCCCAGAAGTGATTCGAATGTCGCGCGCAAGATTTGCCGAAACATGGCGGCGTATTGGCAAGACTCTGTTTTTCTAGGGTCTCTACGGTCTCTACAACATTCGAAGGTCGAAGGCGGAATAATAACCACGTTCGTTAACGGTACCCGGTGTTTTCGAGTCGATTCAAATGAATATTTTCTGTGTGTATATGTATATTGTGAGAGAAAACTAAACCGATACCTCATCGACAGAGAATTGACTGACCGCATAGTCGCAGGATGTTAGCTACACGGAACAATCGGAAGGTCGCTTGAAGATAATTAGTGGTCCAGCCAGAAATCAACAATCAAGATGCTTTCAACGCCGAAGGCAAAGGCCGAATTGTTTTTGGCCTCGTCCCTTTACGATGGCTTGGAAGATAACAATATTGTGCAAGTATTATTCCTCTCGATCATCATTATATCACTTCCGTAGGGATATCATGTTCAGCCTGTAGTGATTCGTCAGTCATCCAATGCAGCCGGATGACAGTTCGCAATATCGCATTTAGGTTATACAATGTATACACTCCGGATCTGCGTTTATTGTCGGAAATCGGAGATTGACAGAATCACGCTATACTTCGGGATGTGGAAGAACGTCGGATTAGTTATTGGCACTATTATCATTAATATTATTCATTGATGGCCTTCTTTTGTCTTGTACAAAAATCGGGAACACATGATTTATGATATTCAACTATAATCTCGTTGGCCCACGTCCAATTTGCACCGTTCGCAGGATAGAGTGACGCTCAAAGAGTCACCCAAGAATCGGAAGGCCATGCCTATTCTAACCCGCTACAGCGACCTGACTCACCTGGCTGTGCGTTGTACTTTTGAGAATGCGACGGTTCACAAGAAATCAAAACTATTTTCGACCCTGTTGTGGACTTGGAAATTTTTGCATGAATCTTGCATGACCCTTGCAAATCATCAGTTCGGCTGATTCATTTCCTCCCCTTCGAACCAGCTCTTTGAGATAATCGGCCATACCTGCTCTGTTTCCGCTCGTAACATGGTACAGTGTAAAGCTGAATCATATCCAAGCATTGCCTGCCTTGAAACTTGGCCCTGTTCACCTGAGAAAAACCACTATCGTTGATCATACGTCCAATAGAAACAAATACCCGAGCACAGGGGTGGTAAAGATTTTACTCGTTGTCAGAGCTACGTTGTTATCAGTATCTGATTCGTTACAGGCAAGTGACAACCCTCTTGCTGAATAAGGAAGCAGACCCCAACGTGTTGATACCTTCGCAAGGTATCACTCCGTTTCATCTGGTCATCGGCAATGATTCCGAGACGTTTGCAGAGGAAGTAACAAAGCTGTTTCTGCGTCACGGTGGGAATCCCAACGTCAAGTGAGTATTCCTCATGCGAGTATAGCTTGTTTATCTGAAAATGTTTAGCTAAGCCAAGCCGCAATCTTTACAAGTGTTGAGAATGTTGTGTAACTTGACATTTCGATTGCTGTTCAAGTCAACGAAATCATCTGTCTAAGATACGAAGATTTTTTGAATATTCTCTTGCGAGAAATGTGGCATTCAATGTCGTATTCAATTTTCAACGTAAGGTCAGTGGATGGAATGACTCCAGTACATGTGGCTGCTGCCTGGGGTCGCCTCGGTGTTCTGGAACTTTTATTATCCAATGGTGGTGATCCTCTCTTGGTCGATGACGACGGAAGGTGTCCTTTCCATTATGCGTTCGACGAAGCTCACTATGACGCCGTCGCCACTCTTGGAAAGTATTGCGGCGAGTCTTTCGAAGAGGATTCAGATCCCAAATACAACATTGTTTTAGGTGAGAGAAACTGCGTGCTTATGAATTGTGTACGTACAGTATCGCTCACATGGTTTTTCCCACCCAAAGTCAAATTTGTGCAAAATTCGAAGTTTTATATTTCACTAAAAAATCACCCTACCGAGACCAACTTGGATGCGCCTGAAGGCTCTGATGAAGAGCTTTCAAACTACATATATCATGTTAGTGGAATCATTTTTCCCCATTTTTTTTGAAGCAATGTATCGTAGACTGATTTTGAAGAAAGATTTGGAAAGCTTGTGCAACTGTCTAGCTCTTTATTATGTTATATCTTCTAATTTATCTAAGGGTTGGGCGCCATCGTAGATTTACGAATAAGAATTTGGTAGAGACATAGGAGAGAACTCTGCATCCCAGGACGTTTGAGTGATCCTCAGGGTTGATCGAACGAAGCGGAGTAATAGCAGCAATATTCTTTTACGAACGAATAGGAACTTTGACTCCAATTTATAATTACTTTACAATGCGACGAAAGAAAAGGGATATTCGTACATGTTAATTAACAAGGGAACATTTATTGTAATTGATTTTACGAGAACATGCAGGTACATGGACAGAGGATTATTTTATAATGTAATCAGTAATGTGTGTGAGTGTTATAAGAAACAGTGTATTACGGATAATTGAATACGGGATTATATGATATGAATGAGTATTTATAATATTACTTATAAATGGAAAATTGAGAGGTAATTGTGTTTGAAATTAATTATAAGTTATGGCAATGAGTATTTTCGATTGCCTTGTGAACTCTACGAGAATTGCAAAGCAAAGATCTAATATTCGTGATCTTTTTTATCAGTATATGTATTGTCTATTTCGCTATGAGTTAATACCTAATTCCCCAGAAGGGGTTTTACAAACAGTTAGCGGGCGGCCATACATTTAATTGAATATGAAGGAAAAATCTCTAATTCACTTGATCGAACCAACGTGACAAGAAGAAAGACCGAAGTACAATCCGCGTTGCAGTTGATGATCAAAGTGATGCAAAATGAAAATTGATTGAACAGATCGGACGAGCAGAAGGACCGAAGTACAATCCACGTCGCCGAAGCAGTAAAATCAATGAAGAAAGAAAATTGATTCAAAAGAACGGACGAGCAGAAGGACCGAAGTATAATCCACGTTGCCGAAACGATTAAATCAAAGGAGAAAGAAAATTGATTTCAAAGAACGGACCAGCAGAAGGACCGAAGTACAAGCCACGTTGCCGAAACGATTAAATCAAATTCAAGGAAATTTATATATGAATTTGGGAAGAACGGACAAGCAGAAGGACCGAAGTACAATCCACGTTGCCGAAGTGAACCAAAATCATATATAATAAAATAATTATGGAAAAACGGACAAGCAGAAGGACCGAAGTACAATCCACGTTGCCGAAGCAGACCAAAATTATATATAATATATTTATCAAACAGCTGGAAGAACGGACAAGCAGAAGGACCGAAGTACAATCCACGTTGCCGAAGCAGACCAGCCGGATAGTCAGAGTGATAGTCAATTTATATCTGATTTACAAAGTTACATTAATTATGACTTGATTAGCCATCCTATGGTGATAATAGGTAGCTTACCCGAGTGCGTACGCACTCGGCAGCTGATCGCGCGATGTAAAACAAGTGACCGCGCATCTCCTACTCGCGTGCTGGTCGTTTACTCCTGGCACCGCGTTACACTTGTCTCAAGAGCTTTTCAGTGATGTAAAGTAGTACACACTTTTGATGTGTTTTTCACAACTTGAAAGCAGTTTATTTATGCAGTGAACCTTTTTTTCAATGTCAAATATTCGAAAAAAAAAACAGATACGAAAAACTGTTGAATAAACTGTTTGTTGTAATGCGTGGATATCACGTGAATTTTTTCGGAATTTTCGGAAACACCGCTTTTTTTTCGACTCAATATTTAATGTTTCATTCAAAAAAATGTAAGTGTTAGAAATTTTATTCAATGTTCTCGTTGAAAAGTGATTCAAATAATTATCAGACCCAATCGTGTTCGTTCCATATTATAATATGTGATTATATTCTATTAGGGATTGAAAATGAAATTTTTATAAGTTACATGTCTTGTTGTTAGTTTGATCACTCTGTAAGTATAGGCCCATTACGAGAAATGAAAGAAAAACTTCTTAGAAAATTCTCAAAGAATTCATGTGATATTTACGCTGTACAACGAACAGTTCATTTAAACATTTTTTCGTATCTGTCATATTTTTGTTGAAATATTTGACATTGGAAAAAAATGCTTACTTATTATAAAAACCGCTTTCGAGTTATTAGAAAATAAACGGTCCGACAGTGTCGTACATACTTTCTCATCACATCTGCTGCACTTTTTGACCTTGCAAACATCACTTTGATATGAACTTTGAACAAAATCGTTATTTTCTTCGAATTAAAGTAGAAATATCTGGAGGAAAGATTTGTTCTGAATTGTTGTTACATTGTTTCATAAAAAATGGGGAAAAATGATTCCACTACCACGATATATGTACGTGGATTGAAAGTGCTTAAAAAGAGCTTCTGAAAGCATCCAAGCTGGTCTCTGTAGAATGATTCTTCAGTGAAATATGAAACTTTGAATTCTGCACAAATTTGTCTTTGGGTGGGCGAAACCAATTCAGTATGTGTATGTTTTGGTATAAGGGTATTTATGCTACAGAAATTTTGTTTTTCCGTTGTTCTTGAACTACCCATTATCTAAAGTGACCTAATATTGAATTATTGGAATATTTATTCCGCAGATAAAATACTGATGAGCAACGGCGGTATAGTGGCTGAATATGCTGTTTCCGAGGACTCGGCTGCGGAATCGGCTGCGCGTAATGTTCCAGCTATTAATACGAGCAAAAGTTCCAACAATAACGACCATTTACTGAAAAACATGAACCAACACTTCGGGCACTCGGCAAAGGCCGAGATTCACGCCTCCGAACGGCAGGCCATGTATCCCGCTTACATCGATCTCACAATCACAACGACCGCCGACGAATCATCTATTTCATTGCCGAAATTTGTCAACGTGAGACGTCACCGACGGTGTCTCCCGCGAAAAAATTCTAAATACCCTCAATGCAAGTTGGACAATGAAGATAAATTTGACCAGGCCGGTCGAATTCCGCCTCAGGATAATATTCCTGCATTGGACAATCGGCCTTCTATTTCGCATCTCAATGATCCCATTATCGAGGCATCATTTCTGGTACAACCCCGAAAAGTTGGTGAAAATATGCCTCGGGTAAGTTCGCCCAAGAGCAATGAGAAATTGACAAAGTCCGAGCGTGGTGTGGAGATAGAATACCGGAACATCAAATCGCATCAAATCACACCACGGGATACCAAGAAAACCACCGGTGCCAGTAAATTCGTTCACAAAACACCCCTGAGATCTTCTAAGAGGGCGCCATTAGTCGAACCAAAGAAAACACCCACATCTGTGTCAGCTAAAAAAGTCTCTAATTTCAAGGGTAAAATCACACCGAACAATGGGAGATTTCCATCCAGTGACAGAGCACCCATTCGCACCCCGAGTAAATACATTTCTAAACAAATTTCATATTCACCTGACTGTTCGATCGTAAGTAAGTCCCCGAATCTGATTAGAACCCCGCTCACACCGACCAATAATCATAGATTGCAAGAGGAAAGCAAGAACATCTGTATAGGACGTGCGGGTACACCGTCGAAAAATCTTAAACGAATACCCACGTACGGTAGTAGCTGCAAGACCCCAACACCCGACAAACTTCTCAACAATGGCAACTGTGGGAAAAATTTTTCCAGATTCGTCAAACAGTCAGACTTAAGATATCAGGGTACAAAGAAAACGCCGATATCTAGCCCCTGTAGATTTCGCGTTTCACCAACCTGGTCGAAGAAATGCACACGCACTCCAAATCTTACGTATTCAACAAAGCGAAAGAAAAAATCTTCTACCGGTAAAACGAACACTGCCTTGACACCCTCTTGTTGTACGACCCGTTTGCCGTCGACTCCGCTCGATAAGACTTACAGTAAGAACGAGTACTCCAATGCTGCAGACCTCTCACCAGACGTGGAAACTACCAGTCGATTTGTCGATCGAAGGAATTTTGCCAGAAATATTGCCATAAAGTTGGAGGAAACTATGTATGACGACGACTGTGATAAGCGCATTACGAGTACCGATGTAGAAAACATGAAAAGTGGTACCCAAGCCACAATGAACTCTGGCTCTTCTATTGCTCTTGAGCGTGACATATTGAACGCAGCTGATAATCGTTGGAGTCATTTCGACGGAAAAACGCCTACCAAGTATCTGGCCTCTAACGAATGGGTTCAAATATCAGGTTTAAAGACAATCACAGATTCTACCAAGGTTAGCGAGGGTGAGCTTACTAATGTCCGCTCGTTACACTCGTATAACGATGCTAGAGGTTCCAATATAATTGCCGGTTTCTTTCAGCCGGGTGACGTTGATAGTAGTTCTGTCAGGAAAAGCGACGGCTATGGAACGATGAATAATGTAATTCCGCCCTGCACCTCGAGACCTCATTCAATTATACTTGCTAGTAATTCCCCGGTAATAAGACATCCAACGATTGGTCTGACACATTGTCAAGTTAATAAAATGGAAAGATGTAAAGACGCAATAGCATTAGCTGCCTGCTTGCAACGGCCAAACTCTAAGGAAATCGATGAATCCCTCGTATCTTCGGAGTGCAGTTGTTATTCTTTGGATAATCCTGTCAGAGATCCAAAAGATTCCATGAATTCTGGTGATACCGGTTTATCCAACGAACAGGGAGAATATTTCAAGAACGGAGCAACCCCAGGCGTTAATGTGTCAAAGTCCGAGGTTTCCCTTCCTCCATTAACTGAAGAGAATCATCTCGCCGATCGCGGGAGGACCCGCTCCGCATTCCCTAATGTTTCATCAAGCGTCGACAGCTCGAGCTACGCGTCTTTTGTGAGCGTCGGAGAAGAATACAAATACGAAGATCCGGAGGAAGGTGTCATTCTGCTCGAACGCCGATTATTGATCACACCGGTCAGGTAAATGAACAATACCCAATAATGCTCTTGACCTGAACAATTGTTTATTCTTTTGAGGATCGACTAGGTCGATATACGTATCAGTAGAGACCCACGATTTAATGGCATATATACTCAATATGCTGATATCGGTCAGAACACGTTCAAAATTCCGACTGGCTCAATTGAAATATTTTGCCATCTTTGGGCATTGAAGGGACATATTTCCTCTGAAAACCTATTCTAATTTGTTGAAATAATGTTTCAGCATTCCTATGATCAAGTCGGAAGGTGGGGTCCGATCGCCATCCGAAGAGAGCAGCCAAAGTCTCGACGGTGAGTATCTTAGGCGTAGAAATTCATTGACTCACATGTTTTTGTAAGAAATTGTCAATGACTATCGGCAGGTTGTTGTTCCGAATACTTTGTATGCTCATCCATTATTCATTATTGATATTGATACTCGCAGTATTGTAATTGTAATTGTATTTTCTATGGAAGATTGTACGAATTATAATTACACGTGGACGTCGATATTATATTGTCACTTTCGTCGCATTGTTATGAAATTTTATGTGAAAAAGTGAAGGAGCTTTATTGACTTGAAATGTCCCAGAAATTGTGAAAATTCCTATGCTCATAGATAATCGCGGTACCATACACTGATCCCTATGAATTTTCGAACCTTGTCATTGTTTTTGTTTGTTTCATCGAGAAGACGAGTCCATGGTATCGTGCGTATCGAGTTTGCCGCATTCTTTGGTAATCATGGACAGCGAAACATTGCGTACAGAACTGACGAAATTAGACTGTCGCCCGCCTGGCCCCATAACAGCCACAACT
The DNA here is from genome assembly GCA_963989295.1 of Ametastegia equiseti. NCBI lineage: Eukaryota > Metazoa > Arthropoda > Insecta > Hymenoptera > Tenthredinidae > Ametastegia > Ametastegia equiseti. The sequence continues at coordinate 27,884,559 of OZ022390.1, forward strand.
CGCCACGTCTACTTGAGACGGCTGCGAAAACTTCAGAAACACGGCCCGGCTCCGACATCCTCGATAACTCCCATTACGCCAAGTAATTCATTGTTTTCATTCACATTATTTTGCATAATCGGCGCACGATACTTACCATTATTGCCACTGATATTTCCCGAACATGAAGGGAGACCTACTGTAATTAACATGCCTGCCACGTGGCATGTGTGTAAAATATCGTTTGTACGTTTTAGAATTCAGTCCGGAGATTGAAAGAACTTTGCGATCCGATAGCTGGATGAACGATTTATCGCCGCACGAAACATTGGAACAGCAGGTGTTCAAAGAATTTTCCAATCCCGATCCAACGCGGCGATGGAGAGAGGGAACGACAAAGTCCTCGTTCAATTACCTCCTTATGGATCCGCGAATAACGGATAATCTGCCGCGTCGATCAGATTCATTGTCACCGGTGGAACGTTGGCGAACGTTTTTGTCATCGATATTTTACGTCGGCAAAGGTAGGCGCTCGCGGCCGTATGCTCACCTCTACGAGGCATACGGCAAATGGAAGGAAGGTACCAGAGATACGGGGAGCAAAAAAGTCAACTGTATTTTGGACATCTGGACGAGTAACTGTGGGGTGGTGTGCCTCCACTTCTTTCAGAATACAATTCCCGTCGAGGCGTATACGAGGGAGGCTGCAATGATCGAGGCCTTGGGGTTGGATAGATTGAAAAATTGTAAATCAGGGGAATACTACGGGGTGGCTGCAACGTGGAGCCACCAGCAGAAGCGAGCGCTCGGCATCTACTTATTATACAAAGCAATGCATATTTTACTTAACGAAGGAGAGAGACAATTGAGCCCCGACGATATCGGGCGATGATGTTGCCTGGACTGAGAATGAGAGATGTGCCTGTACATAGTATGTACATACCACTGTAGATACGTATATTGATGAAAACGAAAATCCACAAACGTGCTTTTCACTAGCGCACGCTTTTATATTTTTACACTCGGCATTTAATGTTGAATGACGCCATTTCGGAGCTGTTCATCTATTAGTCCAGTATATTCTACTTAATTCTAGTAAGAGGTGTAACGCAAAAACCGTGCAATGTTGTAATTTAGTTAGATGTATGTATGTAACATAATATCTATGCCAATCGGATCTCTGATCTTGATCAATATATTGATGACATTTTCGGAAATTGAAGCGAGGCCAAGGACCGATATAAGATTTCGCTATCCAATTCAGTTATCTTACCAACCGTACTGGGGCATTCGTAATGAGCCAGAGCCTTTGCAAAACAGAGTACAATACGCGTGTATGTGATAATGAGGCTTCATCCTCGAAAATTTTTCAAATTTTATATTACAAACTTTATCTAATAAATTTAACTATCGACCAGCAATGAAAACTATTGTCAACAACCGACCGATCCGCCGTATGACTAGGGCAATTTATATTGTAAATTGAATTGTGGGGACTGAATGTATGGGACTTTGACCTGATAATTCTTACGACAAAGGTATATTAGAGTTAGGATTGCCGATTTGTATCCCAAAATCAAAAAGACTGACAAGTGATGAAATGTGAGGTAAATGCAAATCTGATACGGAGCCATTCGGTACCGAATAAGTTCGACGAGTAAGTTTAGACTATTTGTGTCGAGCATACGACAAGTATTTATATATACATTCATGATTAGTGTAATTCATGTAAAAAACAAACGGGTATATGCCCCTCGGCCAAGAATAATGCAAAAATAAAAGACGTTCCTCTAAATACTGTTACAATTTGACATTCCCGCCTGCTTATACGGAGTCCAACAAAGCTGAAGGTAAAATCTCGACTATAACTGAAACAATCGCGAATAGCCTCCACTTAGCTGTCTTTTTCTTCGAACATTTTCAATAAGCCGAACGGAGGAACGGCGAATACACATGAGTCGGAGGTACTTGCACGTGCAGTGATGATGGATTTCCGTGCAATAATCATTTTATTATCAGGTTAATCGCATTTTGACAAGGAAATCTAGTTTCATTATGACAATTCCCAAACACAATGACGTATGCTCAATTCTTAACGGCTAATCTAGGCAAATCAGTTTTCTACCGAATTACAAGTATTCCCTATCCGGTGGTGTTTTCTTCGCTCTCTTATCCCTGGCTCTTGGATACCATCTGTGCTTTGTGGTGAATGTGAGTTTTGCCAGTTCTTCGGGAACCACCTTAGGATTTTGTCTTCTGAAGACAGCTATAGCTTCTTTAGCTCTGCTGCTGAGCACAGAGTTTTCCTCTACTTTTTCAGCTGGCAACGGCTTCGTGTACTTGTAAGGGAATTCTTGTTCGGGATGCCAGCAAACAACCGTACCGTCATCCGCGATCACGACAGCCTCCGACGGTATCGTCCCGTAGTTCAACCTCGAACTTCCGACTGTTCGGAGAGCGAGCAGCGATCGCGCCAGACACAACCTCTGCGCGATCATCTGAAATTTGACAAAGTTCATTTGTTTTTCTTGACAGGCAGGTTGGTGAAATCTTCCCCGATACGATCTTTGTGAACCGCTCGTGGTCGATGAATCAGGGGGGGGGGGGGGGGGGGGGGTGATGGTGGATGTAGATTTCGCGTGTGAATGAGGTTAGTTCAACTTCTGGATGTACACTCAGGAAATGCCAGGATGTACCCTGTTTCACGGTGCTTCGATTACGTACGTTTGTGTTCCCGCGACGGGAAGCTTTTCCTATACTTATTGACTTTTCGGTATTTTCCCCAAAATCTAATTATTATGGCTTATTAATACCGGTATCCTATCCCTTTCGTTCGTGCCATTTCAGCATTTTCTTTTTTCCTCCCAAGTCCCAACGTGTTGCGTCCGAACGGCCGTCGAATATTATGATTGGCTCTCACAGAGTCAACGCACGGAGTATTACCATTTGTTTTTTCCGGTTCCGGTCAAACACCCACGAACGACCTACAATCGATTAGAACAAAAATTAAAAATTAATTGAATCCGGTCGGATGAGGTGCTGAGAAAATGGAGCTTTGATTCCCAAATTTCATTTTTTATTTATTTATTTTTTTTTTCAATGACAATCACCAGGATAAAATCACTTTCCCAAATGCGGTCAATGACTTCATCGGATTTCCCAAATGATTTGCCATGATTTGAAGTGAATTTTTTTGTGTTTATTTTTGCCAACCATACGGTTTCACCATTTTTAATTATTCCTCATTAATTATTGGTTCCCAAATTTTGGAAAGGGTTTCCCAAGATTTCCCAAATGATTTCCCAAATATCCCATAGGTTTGTTTCGACAATAGTGTACTTATTTGCCAACTATACAGTTCAACGATTTTTAATTATTCCTCATTAATTACTTTTTCCCAAATTTTGGAAACGGTTTCCCAAAATTTCCCAAACGATTTCCTAAATATTCCATAAGTTTGTTTCGAAAAATAGTGTATTCGTTTGCCAACTATACGGAGGTTCTGACCGTGGCTCAACAATTATTCTGATTGGTTCAGCCATTTTGGTCCGCCATTACTCGGCAAATTGATAGCGGCCAATAAGAATCGATCATGCGGTGGCAAGACTCTATTTTCTAGGGTCTCTATCACAGATGAGATTTGGTGGCGTCATCTGTGTCGAAAATTTGCAAGTCATTTGAAATGTGGGAAATGGAAATTACTATAATCAATCGTAGAATAGAAAGTCGCACGTGGGAGTAATAATGTCGGTTTCCCATCATTTGCAGAGAATCCGGAGCGATTAATTCTGAGAGTGTCGAAACTGAGGGAGAATTTTCATCTTCGCAGCCAGGCTCGCAACCTGTCAAGCATTATTGCGGCACCGCGGCAGCTGCCAGTGCCCAATCCGATATTCCAATATGGCGTGCATTTGATGACTAGACGTCTTACTCGTAGGTTTATTGTGAAATCATTCTTTATTTGCGGGGTTAGCGGCAGTGATATACATATTCTAGCTTGTCCCCGGACTGGTCAACGGGAATATCAAGTATTGTTAGTACGTGCGCGTGCCTTACCGTGGCATTAATCGATTATCGTCACCTTAATTGATTATAACCTCGTCACCGTGATCCGAGTGAAGGATGAAAAGATAAACTGGCAGAGGCAGAAATTCGATTAAAGACATCTTCAACGGGCAATTTTTCGTGATATCTCAGCAATGTCTCTGGAGCGAACTCGAGAGTGAAAAGATTTCGGCCTGCATGGGCCAGTACCCGTACATGTACTCCCCGGGGGAAAATTCAATTAACTGAGCTTCTTGCAGTTGCTCAGGTAAACCTGCCAGCCAACGACTGAAAATAATTTAACGAGTCAGTGATCGTTCAATTATATTGGTTAGACGTGACGGGAGGCATTACATTATCGGCACGATGGCCTTTGTAACTTGGATCAATCGGACGTAAATCAATATCGAATCCAAAGTTATTATCGAGTTATCTAGCATCCGGACATTTGGACAAAAACAACACCACCATGTACAGCTTCGAAGGGGACTACAGGCGAAGACCTCAGCAGAATCTAGCTGGCGCTAGTCGTAGAGACGAAAAGGCTGCGCTGCTACAGCACGCTCAATTAGAACGTTTGAAACGGGAACAGTTGCGCCAGAGGCACGACGCCGCTGTCAAAATTCAAGCCCAGATTCGCCAGTTCATAACTAGACAATTGAAGCGTAAACATGAAAGGCACAACTTTGATACGGCTTACAAAACATTCGCGAATAAACAACCCAGCTTGGAGGAGATGGTTCCTTTGATCAGGCGATTGTTATTTTTCTACAACGAGGTTCTGGACTCGTCGAGATTAATCTGGATACTCAGGCACGTGTTGAAACATCACGAGGAAGTGAAACGATTAACTGCCATTTCTGCCGAATGGTCGTGGAGGCTAAGGTATGTTTGAGAATGATAGTGTGTCAATACAGCTAGCTGCGATTCGGTCAAATAATCGATACCCCCTCTTTCCTTTTCCATGTTATAGATGGATTCTAAGATTATCGATGAGGCAAATAGTCGAGACGGTTTTCCAAGAACCCTCTCGTTCCATGGCTGTGCCTCTGCGAGTCCTGGAAGTGTTCACTGCTAAAGAAAATACGGAGCCAATCCTGAAGGGCGAAACGAACCGTCATTTGATCGGTATATTCGTCTACTTGGCAGCAAACAAATACTTTGTGCAACTAAGAAAATTGCTGGATGAAAAAATACCTCCTCTATTGGAGGTAACATCTGTCCCACCAACTCCAATGGCTGCGTGTCTCTTGGATATGCTCAAACGCCCTTTGGAACTCATTCATAACATGGAGGAGAACAACGAATCTTCCCTCATGATACTCGAAGAGTTCTGTTATAACATTCTCGCCCCTCGGATGACGGAACCGATGAAGATGCTCGTCCTACCCGCCTTGTCGGAATTTCGAAGCCTCCCGTACAAACAATTGATCGGGTGCGTCAACAGACTCGCAAGTGAGCCGACGCTATGTCTTCTGTATAGCATACTCACCCTGGAACCAGCAGGATTTGGTGAGTGTCATGCAATCGATCTTGCATAACGATTATCGACACAGTCTCTCACCCAGTTTCATATTACTTACATCTTCTGAATGCTTGGAAAGTAGGGCTGTGCGAATATTCAAATTTTCGAATTATTCGTCGCGAATCGAATAATTCGAATGGGCCGGATATTCGAATAGTCCGAATATTCGAACGATTCGAATCATTCCATTCGACTTTCAAATAATACGAATCTTCCGAAAGACGCGGATTTCCAGAAACAATTGTTTTTTCTTTTTCTCCCCCAAGAACAACATTGAATTTTCTCAACAGATGGAATAGCTCCTATATCAATCAACATGGAATCTGGAAAAATGCGTGAGCACGTTCAGAAAACAATATAGAAGAAACAAGCGTTAGGTTTTTGGAAAATTGAAATTTAGACCGAAAATCATTTTTTCATCACTCTAACCTCAAAATCGCAACTTCGTCGCGATTTCCCGGCTTTTGTGATGAAAAATATTGATCGTTCCTCATACGTAAACGCTTTTCGGTTCAACTCGTTAAAGCACTCGCCTTCGGCTCGTGCCGTAAACTTCTCGTTTCGCCAAAAAAGCCTTTCCGTAGTCGTGACGAAATGTACTATTTCGTATGAGTCTATTGTGCACCAAGGGAGCGAAAGACGTTTTCGCTCCCGAGCGTGTAGTTTGTCGCCCGAGCCAAAGGCGAGGGCAGCAGACTACACCAAGGGACGAAAACGTCTTGAGCGACCGTGGTGCACACGAGATTTTTCTCTACACATGAGGAAACAACTTTCAGAAGCGCGGCTCCCCTTGGTCGGTAAAACCGCTCTTTGCTCCTCGAAAACAGGTAGCAAAATCGGCCTTTCCGTTCATGTGTGGAAAAAAATTATAACCTAGTATGAGCGTAGAAAGTGGCCTCTACCGAAATACATAATAAAAAATGTTCGTTAATCGGGGTACCCCTCCGTGTCCCGACCGGTCGATGTCTCGATCGGCCTATGGTCCCGAAAATGCATTTTCCCGACCGCTCATTGTCCCGAACGTAGGAAGTCACGTCCGCTCGTTGTCCCGAACGAGGAAAGTCACGACCGCGCGTTGTCCCAACATGATGAATGTCCGGTAATATTTCGATCGGATAAAAACGTTCTCCGTTCATTCTGAGAAGGCCTCTTCACTGAACAGTTTGAGACTACAGAAACTGAAATCGGTAGCCCAGTAGATTCTATCCAACTCATCAAAGACAAAAAAAAGATACTGAAATCGTGTGACAATCATTCTGAAGAATTTATAATAACTTTTGGCAGTGCCTGTCGGAAATTTTCAGACTAAATCTAAAATCTAAAATCTAAAATTGGTCTACTGATAGATTTTATTCCGTGCATCATAAATTAAAAAAATTATTCCTGAATTGCGTGAAAACCATTCAAAAGTCTAAAAAATTACTTTTGTGGGTTCTTACTTTCTGGTGAAATTTTAAGGTGTATCAGATCAATGGTGATTAATACATGCACCCGTGATCTGAGAGTCGGATTTTCCTGATTGGGCATAATGGCTACTGTAACGTAATGAAATACAGTCGAGCCCACGCGCGTTGCCGGGGCTCTGGAAAATACCGATTCGGGACAATTCCCGTTCGGGACGATCGAACAGGCGTGACTTTTCCTGTTCGGGACAACGCGCGGTCGTGACTTTCCGCGTTCGGAACAACGAGCGGACGTGACTTTCTTCGTTCGGGACAATGAGTGGTCGGGAAAATGCATTTTCGGGACCATAGGCCGATCGAGACATCGACCGGTCGGGACACGGTGGGGTACTCGGTAATCGGATCGAATAATGCGAATCCTTCATTAACTTCAATTATTTCAAGTTTCGGGTGATCGGACTCTTCCATGGAGACTAGAGACAAGGAGCACGAACTGCGGTTCAGCTGAACGAACATAGCCACATGGTCCCCAGGCGGTGCTAGTAGGCTCCGACGCCGCCGGGACGAGACATTCGACTGCAGACTCTTGTGCCCTCCAGCGCCATCTGAGGACGAAATTTCAATGACGTATGCACTTGCCATCTAGCATGGCAGTTCGTGCTCCTTGTCTCTAATCTCCATGGACTCTTCAAATAATTTGAAGCGCTCGAAAAGTTCGAAAAGTTCGAATCGTTCGAATAGCTCGAATATACAGTGTGTATCATCTCAAGTGTCGAGAATGGGAGGGACTTAATTGACGTGAAGCGACATCCCATCAACCAATCAACAAAGAGAAGAATTTCTTAGAGCTGATTTCTTACGAGAATAGAAGATAAAATTTCTTACGTAGGAGAATAATATCAACAACCACACTGGAATCAGGCTATGAGGTGTTTATTTACTTCGACGCTCAGAAGAATGGTTCGAATTGTTATTGATATTATTCTCCTACGTAAGAAATTTTATCTTCTATTCTCGTAAGAAATCAGCTCTAAGAAATTCTTCTCTTTGTTGATTGGTTAATGGGGCGTCGCTTATTGGCAACTGAGTCCCTCCCATTCTCAACACTTCGGATGATACACACTGTATAGTTCGAATACATTGAATATTCGAATAGTTCGAATATTTGAATAGTTCGAATACTCGGAATAGTTTCTATTTTTTCATTTTTTCCGCAGCTCCCGGAAAGTCAAAGGACACACTGACCAATTATCTCCAAGTTCTGGCGTCGTTGAGCTCAACGATAACCCCGGCGCCGGCTGAGCAGAGTCTGAACTTTACCGAAGAATCGGATAGCGATGCGGACACCGATATGGTGGATCAGGACGAGGCCGATATACTTCAACGATGCATAGAAATGCTGAACGCGGAGCATCGTGTTCAAGGTATTCTGTTGGCTGTTGATCAGAGCGAGGATCCCCTTGTACTCCAGGCCCTCTGCCAGTTGTGTCACAATCTTCTGATAACGAACAAGCTTGCCGTTCCGAAATACAAATTGCTCTACATGCTCGCGTTCAAGCCCTCGTTCTTACGCCACCTCTGGGCAGCGCTATTGTCCGTTTGTCAGACGTCGTTATTCGGCGGCGCCACACCCCTGCTTCAGGTGGTGTCCCGCGGCATCGCGCTAAATGCCGACGACACGAAGAAAATCGTACCGCTTCTGGCTGTTTTTTGCTCATTGTTCAGCCTTCTCATCGCTACGCTACACGACACGGAATTCTTCAACGACGGTCCCGAGGTCGGGACTAGCAGTTGTGGTCAACAGACCATGCCGTTCACGACCGCAGGACTCGTGCCGCTCTCGGCTCATCTCAAAGGAGTCTGCTTAGGTCTGGTGGAGCTCGCGTTTCCCGACACGCGGCCAACGGTACGAGACGATTACAAAACTGCAGTACTCGGAGCCTCCTCGTCAGCTCAAAACCAACAGAACACGCAAATGTGGGCTCACTTATTCAAAGTAACCGTGGGCCTCCTTCGCCAACTTCACACGCGCGATCTGCGGAAACAATTCTGCCCCGAAGGCCATTGGATAGCTTCGAACATTGTGATACCTTTGGACAAGCCGCAAGATTTCACCTTCCGACGACGTAGGTTACGCGGCTACGTACCTTTCCAAGGACTGCGAGCATTTACCCGGGAGGACTTGGAGGAAGGTCCCCCATGGTCGACGAAGGAGGTGCGGACGCTCACCCTACTCCGCGAAATACCATTTGTTGTACCGTTCAACGATCGCGTTGTAGTATTTCAGTCTCTCTTGAACCACGACAAAGAGGAACAGCAAGGGGAATGGACAAACTTCATGCGTGGCCCGTACATACAAATTGCCGTAAGAAGGAACTACTTGTACGAGGACGCGTTCGACAAATTATCGCCGGAAAATGAGTCTGAGTTGAGGTTGAAGATGAGGGTTCAGCTGGTCAATGCAGCTGGACTCGAGGAGGCTGGGGTAGATGGCGGCGGCCTGTTCCGCGAATTCCTTTCGGAACTATTGAAGACAAGTTTCGATCCGAATCGCGGATTCTTCCGCCTCACAAAGGACAATATGTTGTATCCAAACCCAACGGTGCATCTTCTTGTCGACGATTTTCCGAAACATTACTACTTCATCGGTCGTATTCTCGGAAAGGCGCTGTACGAGAATTTGTTGGTCGAATTGCCTTTTGCCGAGTTTTTTCTGTCAAAAATCGTCGGCAGGCAGGCCGACGTGGACGTTCACCACTTGGCGTCCCTCGATCCGATAATGTACAGAAACCTCCTGTACCTGAAAAGTTACCAAGGTGACGTCACCGAGTTGGGGCTCGACTTTACAGTATTGTCCGACGAACTTGGCGAGAGGCGAGTCGACGAGCTGAAACCCGGCGGCGCGAACATCACGGTTACCTCCCACAATCGGATAGAGTACATCCATCTGATGGCCGACTACAAGCTTAACAAACAGATACGAGCGCAGTGCTACGCGTTCAAGCAGGGCATTAGCAACGTCGTATCTCTCGACTGGCTGCAAATGTTCAACAACAAGGAACTCCAAGTTCTAATATCGGGTGCACAAATACCGGTCGACGTGCACGATTTGAAGCTACACACGAATTATACCGGAGGCTACGCCCCTGATCATCCCACTATCATTTCCTTTTGGAAGATCGTCGACGAGTTTACCGATCAGCAGAGGAGTCAGCTCCTGAAATTTGTGACCAGTTGTAGCCGGCCGCCGCTGCTTGGATTCAAGGTACGATCAAGAATTAACTTTGCAGTAGTCTACACCGTGTTACGAGGCGTTGAGCATTCCTACGTCCATATACCACGACGCGTGGTTGTGCGTAAAATGTGCCTGATCCTCACAGTCGTAGTTCTGACTCTGTGAATTATTCTGATCTTATCCATTCTCATTAAGGTGTTGTCTTGGTCGATTTGGCCCCGCCTCTATTGTTGTGGTTAGTAAAGTGTGGACACATGGCCCACTATTTCGACTATTATCAAACCCTTTGCTTCACAGACACAAATATGATTGAGCACGCGTCGTACATAATGAAATACCGAACGCATCTATGAGGTTGAAAGTAGCGGCTGGAGATAGCGGCCAAACGCGCTGAAAGTCTATCAAATTGAATAATGTATCATTGTTTTATGCCTGTAATTGGACAAAAGTATTGGCTTTTCACGAAATTTGATAGAATTTTGATCATTGGTTTTCCCTGCTTTGTTTTAATCACTTTTACTACGTTCAGCCGCTAGCTCTAGCCGTTAGTTTCAGCCTCATAACGCGTCTATGCGTAAATACGTTGATTTTAGACAACGATAAAGTCGTAATTTGTAACGGCGCAAACCTTTGACAGTAACAATTTCGAGAACAGCGGGAGGACATTATTATTTCTGTAATTTCGTCATTCTCCGAGGGACGGAGCTCAGCTCGCGAAACTCACATCGTGATTGGTGGACTAGGGACTCTATGGTGAACTCGTTGATCACCACCAATCACGACGTACGTTCCGCGACCTGAGCTCCATCTCTCGGAGAATGACAGAATTACAAAAATAATAATGTCCTTCCGCTAGTCTCGATATCCCTGGTCGTCAAACCTTTGCGTCATCCATGACAAATTACGACTTTATCGTTGCCTAAAATCAACATAGTTTCGCATGATTTGCGTCAGTGAAGCATTGGCTTTGGTAATAGTCGAAACAGTGAGCCATGTCCAAAATTTACTAGCCACAACAATAGATGCGGCCCCGAATCGACTTGGTCACGACCTTAAACCTTGTGCTATTGTTGTACCGATTTCAGGAACTGGATCCGCCATTCTGTATCCAGCACGCGGGTAGCGTCGATCGTTTGCCGACGTCGAGCACCTGCATGAACCTACTGAAGCTGCCGGAATTTCTTGACGAAAAAACACTGAGGGAAAAGCTTTTATACGCTATACAAGCTGGTGCAGGATTTGAGCTGAGCTAAGTCTGTAATAGAATGCGAGTGTTACGGCTATCATTCTTCGTTAAATGTGATAAATTTATTCCATGCGAACCGATCGAGCGGTCAGTCGCGAGTACCGAAATCCCCGCCAGGATATTGTCGATGACCAAACATTGTATTCGGAATTCATGAGCACACTGCATAGAGATAGCGAAGACCGTAGGAGAATGGTAACCGAATAGAGAATAGAGGTGCATAATCGACGTGAATATTACAGAGAGATCAGATTCTCGGTTCGCACGTGCCGCTAGTCACAATAAGTACGGCGTGTGGCGACAGCCTGATTTGTATCGAGCAACTCGGCAATTGCGACAGAGTTTCGAGTCGGTCTCACAGTGGTGACGATTCACGTGCGCGGGTGGTGGCAGGTTGTACCGGCCCGGGGACTCTATCGAGAATCGCAGATTTGCCAAGAAAAATATGATCCCCGTGAACGCCGGCCTGGTGAAAACGTGCGTGCAACATTCATACCTAGGTATGTATATTGAGTCAAGTATCAACGAAGTGCTGTCCCGACTGAGCGGACAAGATAACCCCTCGCGCTAACGGATGACAAATAACAGACGTTGCAAGCGAACAAAACACGTTCCTATACCGGCGGCGTGTTTCGCATACCTCAAACTGTAATTATCGTATTAATTTAGGGAGGTATATGTATTATGAATATCGATCTACCTGTCTGCATATTGTGTAGAAACTGACTTTTTGTAAAGTGATATAGCAAGTATACGTATGCGTTTAGTATGTACGATGTGCATGCATACTTATATTGACCGAGCGAAATGATGTATTGGGCGAGGGTATTGCTAGCAGAGGAGTGTAGGCATTGATAGAGAATAACATATAGGCAATGTTATACGATTAATGTCGTGTCGAGGGGCCAATTCTACTTACAATTAGGATACGTAGGACAAAGTGTCAATGAACGGGACGTAAGACTATTATAATTATAAATGTACCTGTTGTTGTGGTACGGAGTACGGAAACGTCGGATGTAAGGCATTCAAGGAATTCAATTGAATAAACTAAACGAGGGTTCTACGTTTTATATACCGATATTTTTTCGTTACAGCCTCGGCCCTGGCGTCTGTAAATTATGTGTATATTCAAAGTTTTTAAGTTTTATATCTGCCTGCAGTCGATGTATCAAATGTATGTATGCAAGAAATGTATTTATGTAGCGGATAAGTCGATGTAAATAAAGGATATAGTTACTCGATACGTATAACCGTTGCTCGTTTGCAAATAACTCGCCGGGTTGAAAATTCTCGTGGTAGTACGAACAACGGCCGTTTCGATTTCGAAAATTTACCTGCACCCGCGGGGTGTCACGGGCCCCTTCGATCGCCGGTGGATCCCAAAATTATAAACAATATTATCGTAATATACCTGTGAGAATTGTTGTCTTTTTATGTATGCATACAGCTATACATGAGATACTATACTTTTGGGCGATGAACGCGTGGATTCAAAAGTGCCTGCACAGACAAAGAAAAGCTGCTCCCATCAGATTTCACTTGTCATCCGCCGTGATCGGTTAGATATTTACCGTTGGCTCAGGATTGTATGTATGTTGTATGTTGCATAAAAACGTCGAGGGAAATGAACGCTCTGAACGACACCTATCAATCTATCCTTGATGAGAAACACAAAATGTGCGATATTATGCGAATATTTACCGTTCTCTTGGACAGCGAGGATGGGAACGAGCTTGTTTCGGTAATTGGTGTCAACTACTTATATATAGGTTTACCCATACCTTGTACATACACGCGGTCGTTTTCTGAAAGCTCATAGGCAGCTCGCAGGGAATTAGAATTACGTATTTACTCGTTCGTGACGAACGTTAAGAAAACCGTGTCCATGTTTTCTGTTCATTTGAAAGCACGGACTGGCCCCCTCTATCTACATGCAGCAAATGTCGTTGACAACGGAGGAACGTACCGCAAGTTTAATAGAACAAGAACACCGCAACGAGCTTGTCGCCGGTCACGCCGGCGTCTGCTTTCGTGCGACCCCGAAGGTTGTCATATTTCAACAATTTTCCCCTGGGAATACATACAGCGTTACGCTCTCCATCACCAATATTACGTCGGTAAGATCACTTTATTGCCCAACTTTGAAGGGGCTTAGACGAACGCGGCTTACAATTAAACAACGTTCCATATTACAAAATGATTAATACTATACAATCGGTTCTTGTGGGAATTATTGATGATCGCTTAACGGTCGGACGAATGAATTCTTTATTCTTTATTTTTATACATTCTGCAAAATGAGTTTTTCAATTCATTCTACTCCCATGTAGAAATTCGACTGATTCTGCCGAAGATCGTTGTACCGGATATTTCGCGTACCGCAAAATTTCAACGGTCCGATTTCACGCTGAAAAGATTATATACACAGCTGGTATGCGTATATAGCTCTTATGGCGTGAAAATATAATGTTTCAGAACATGCAGGGGAAGGTGGGGCTTAACCGCCGGATGGGGCAAACCACCCACCCTAGAAAGAAAATGGACTTACTCGCATTTTCGAATTAAGGAGGATCACGCGGAACGGTATATCCAATGTGCCTCCGCTGACAGTGATCAGAAATCTATCGCGTTGAGAAAATCGCTCACTCGAGGAAAAAAAAAAAAAACTGGCCAAGTGCCATTTGTGCGTCAATTTTTTTGCGTGAGCGGTTTTGCCCCATCCGGCGGTTCAGCCCCACCTTCCCCTGCATGTTCTGAAACATTATACCCTCCCCTACACCTATCGCATACCCATTCTTGTATCGGACCGTCGAACATTCAAGTAGAGAGCCTGCAGTTTGCACATGCGTTCGGTGGTCAGTTTAGTTTGACTTTTTTAGTTGTCTGTTTTGTGCCAGTCTTCGCAGAATTTGAAGATGATCCGTAGAAAAAATTCGTGGTTCACGCTCGAGTGCAAAGATGCGACGTACAAAAGAAAATTAGCACCAGGAATGAGTGTCGTGTGCGACGTAAAATTTTTCCCAGAGGAACGCCGGGACTATAGGCATCAGGCAATGTTTGCAACGGGTACCCAAATCTTCGGGGTACCCATCTTAGGTGATCTATGGTCTTCACCTATTTGCTGTCACTTCAGATATGGTGTATACCGCCGCAGCATCTGCAGGATACATTTTTTATCATTTTCAATTCGTTGTACGGTGATTCAGTGATTATACACGCTACTCCATTCCAGCGATTGGACCTCGGCCGTTGCTAGATTTTCCGGACTCTGTCGAGATTCCTCAAACCGCGGTAAAAATCCTTTCTGTGAAACATCTACTCGTACGTAATGTTGGTGACGTGCCAGCCGTCTTTTCTCTTACCACGAACAGGTATGTAATATGATGAGTAATTGAAGAGTTTGAATATGCCCCCGCAACCTCTGCGCGGTAGTAAATGGGCAGGCATACTAACTTTTTTCCAGCCTGAAAAGATAAACAACGTAAGGTAATAATTGTGAATGGAATTTCCAGACCTTTTACCGTCTACCCGCAAAAAGGAGTTCTCGCCGAAGGCGAAACCATGGAAGTGACGATCAATTTTTTATCTGAGAAAGAGGGATGTTTCGAAGAGCATCTGATCGTGACATATGAAACAGGTATTGTCGATATTCCGAAGTACATTGAACATGTTCTCGACCTGTGACTTCGAGGAGGACACCCTACTTGGCGAGATGAATGGAGAGGAGGTCAACGCGAACATTATTTGATATAAAATGACGCATATGATTACCATCCCCGCATGCATCCCTCAGGCGAGATCATTAGGCTGAGTTTATGCGGCTCCGCGGAGCAATCCGCTGTAAGGCTTGAGAGAGGAAGCATGAGGATGGAAGAAACCTACCTTGGTTTGACGAGATCAAAAACATTCACCATCCATAATAGAGGCGATTACGTTTCGAAATTTCATTGGGTCCGGTATGAAAACGCTGGACGAGATCAAACGGAACGAGAAACGTAAAGATGTTTGAAATATGCGAATATCTAAGTCACGCAGTACTAGAATATTACACCTTGGTTTCGACGCGCAGATACAAAAGATCCTTCGAAATGATGAAGAACCTCGAGGTTGCACGCAGAATCGATTTGGAGCATTACAATATTTGCGTGCCATTACTTCACGAATTGGCCTGTCAACGCATTTACGCCGACGAGCTGACTCACCTGACAGATCACACGTTCCCATTCCATCATCCCAACTACAGATTGACTCCGATGGTGAGCGCGATTCTTCTATGGTACATGATTCTGATTCTAATGACACGCGCAGTGCACTCTGCATCTTGTGCAAGATCAAAATACATGTCCAGAATCAATATAAGGGTATAGGTTTTGATAGCTTTACAACTTGTAAGTTGGCTGGACACACGGAGGGAGAGTAAAACTTATAGTAACCTCCGAAATATTATAGAGATGCTATAAAAGTATTTTTTGATTCCGGAGTATTAGCGTTACCGTCGGATAATTTGTAATTCCCTCTCATTTTGCCCACGTAGTACCTATAAGTACCCATCACAGGAACAGTGTCCTCTTTATACTTGAAACTTTCTTCGCCCTTCTTCGATGCTACTCATAGTAGTTACCCGGCAATGTCGACGAATTTCTCGCTAGTAGATATAAATCCTCACGCGTTGCACCGTGCAGCACATCTTGCGTGAATGTAAGAAATGAGCTTGCAACATATCATATATTATTTCATGTTTTCTCCATATAAGGAAGGTGAGATATGGCCGCACAGCACAGTTGATGTAACGCTTATTTTCGAACCGGACGAGGTTGGCGTTGTGAAAGGTAGAGCATACTTGGAGGTTACCGGTTGTGAGGAGAGAATTCCTTTAAGGTAATTTTATCTTACACTTTTCACCAGCCTTATCACTTCGTGACATCGTTGGCTGATGATATTCTCATAGTCAATTACGGTGACATAGAATTTTCTTTCCGTCACTGCGGGAGATCGAAATATACCTGCAATGAACGTGCGGGGTGGGCCTGTACATTGATTTTCTATGGGTATAGCTAGTGTGACAACACCAGTGTTTGCGGAGAGATGGGACTTGGAACTAAATTTTATAATATTTTTTTTCTCTCTCAAAATATGTTTACAATCCAGCTTACACGGTGTGTGCATCGGG
The DNA here is from genome assembly GCA_963989295.1 of Ametastegia equiseti. NCBI lineage: Eukaryota > Metazoa > Arthropoda > Insecta > Hymenoptera > Tenthredinidae > Ametastegia > Ametastegia equiseti. The sequence goes on from OZ022390.1 coordinate 27,901,164, forward strand.
CCCCTGATAAGATTGAACATATCTTGTGCCGATTTGGGATGTATATTTCTGTGCTCCAACCATCACTACGAGGTAGGGTGACATATTACATAGTACAGGTACTTATCACAAATCACTTATGTTCATGTAAATAAGCTATGCAACTTGACGTTAAATTTTCGAACATCTACCTAGACCTTATGAATATATGCAGACAAAATTGTAGCGTTGTGCGTATGAGTCACGTGTTCATTGTTAGGTTCGACAATAATGATTTGATACGAATATGTCCTATGTATGGTATAAAATGCGGTATACCGGATTCCTTTGGAGTCTCCATTCACGGGCGCATATGAGGATTGTCGTACAGGAATATGTTCAGCGATCGTTTCTGATACCGGTATATTGCAACATATAGGTGATTTGCGGAAATGCAGGTGACATCCCAGGCACATTGGTATACAAGGCGAGGCCCGCTGATTTCGGTGGTAAAATCATCGTGAATCCTGTACAAGTGAAACTCCAACCTGGCAGCTTCAATTCTTTGAATCTTTGTTTTTCGTCGAACCGAACCGGTGATTTTACCGAGAAGGTTGATTTCATTATCAAAGAAAGCCTGGAGATGATTTCGTTGCTCGTTAGGTACGCCAAAATTAATTTCACATGATATACGTATGTAACATATATGTATGGTACTATGGTATATTATACTGTATATATACCTTATATACGATCGTGCGTACCTATTGTGGTCGCTTCTCGATTGCAGCCGCAGGTAAACCTATAATGAAACATAAATTGCCGTTCCAATACCTATGACATATATTCCAGAGGATCCGTGATCTGCCCCACGTTGCACTTTGATAAACAGAATCTTGACATGGGCATAACGGCATTGGGTAAGGAACGAGTGCTTAAAATGGGAATGTTTCGTCCATTGCACCCACCATGATTATTTGTTATTATTATTCCTGTAGGGTGAAAGTTTATTATGTGATTTCGTACATTTTCGATCATTTTTCAAGGATTTACAACAAAGCACGAGGTGTGTCTTCACAATTCGTCGCTCGTACCGGTAACATTTTGCCTCACTATAACGCAAGATGGCACGCAGCAAGCATTGACCCACGAGGACTTCGCTCGATTCGTGACAAAACCAAGTCCAGTAGGCAATCCCAAAGAATTCGCAGTATCACCCAGTGAAGGAGTTGTCGCCCCCCACAGCTTCCAGCGAGTTAAGGTATACAAGTATACTATACATGGGGAATTCCAGCCCAACCTGGACAGCTTTTGATCCTCACCCCTCTCGATTTTTTTCATTTTTTTTTCTAATATTCGGTCGACTGAAAGGAGTGCTTGTGATTTATTTCAAATTTTTATCTCAATTCGTTTTCGATTTGCATATTTTTGAAAATTCGCAATTCCCGATGATCGTCAAACGTTTAAACGCCTGTATCTCTGAATCTATCAGTCGGATTACAAAATGTGAGCATATGAAATTCATCGGAAAGAAGTGTACTTTTCGAAAAAAATATTTCTGGATAATTGCGCCTCGTCCTTCATAGTGAAATCTTCGTTTAAACATGAAAAATCGATTTTTCCCAAAGTATGACATAATTCAAAATTTTCAAAAAATTCTCAAAAATACTTCGAGAAAATACAAAAATTTTGAGCTATGGCTGATCGTGGGCCTCGGCTGCTTTCTATTTTTAACAGAATTTTAATCGATTATTTTGAATTTTTTCTCAAATTTTTTTATAGAATTTTAATTGATTCAATTTAAAATTTAATTGAAATTCTGTTGGAAATTGAGAAAAAATTAAGAAATCAATTTTCAACAGAATTTTGATTGATTTGATTTAATTTGTTTTTCAATTTTCAATAGAATTTTAATTAATTTGATTAAAATTTCGATTAAAATTCTTTTAAAAATAGAAAGCAGTCGAGGCCCACGATCAGCCATAGCTCAAAATTTTTGCCTTTTTTCGAAGTATTTTTGAGAATTTTTTGAAAATTTTGAATTATGTCATACTTTGAGAAAAATCAATTTTTCACGTTTAAACGAAGATTTCACTATGAAGGACGAGGCACAATTATCCAGAAATATTTTTTTCTAAAAGTACACTTCTTTCCGATGAATTTCATATGCTCACATTTTGTAATCCGACTGATAGATTCAGAGATACAGGCGTTTAAACGTTTGACGATCATCGGGAATTGCGAATTTTCAAAAATATGCAAATCGAAAACGAATTGAGATAAAAATTTGAAATAAATCACAAGCACTCCTTTCAGTCTACCGAATATCAGAAAAAAAAATGAAAAAAATCGAGAGGGGTGAGGGTCAAAAGCTGTCCAGGTTGGGCTGGAATTCCCCATATATTTGAAATGAGAACACATACTGCGGTACACAAAACACGAATACAGTTTATTGCAGTACCTATCGGTTATTACACCTATAACCAATAAGTAAGTTTGCACATACCTCGCATGCTCCCTAAATAGGTATATAAATACCGGGATCGCGTGCATAATCAGCCCGCACGGTCGAATATAAATTGTACTCGGTACACCGAATGACGTATGCCTGAAAGGAATGATTCTATCTATCATTACAGATATGTTATACGCCAAACGTAGCTAGGTCCAGTCAGACCGCTGTTAGGGCGGACATGTGGGACTCCGAGTCAGAGCCGGTGACATTGCCAATAATCTTCAGCAGCAAAGTGGCGTCGTTGGTCGTGAGACCGAGTGAAATTTTTATTAGATTCTGTTTCATCAATTTCCCATACATGAGGTCCATAACGATCGAGAACAAGTCCGACGTTGAGGGCTACTTCTATCTACCCCCGCAGTCGGTAGGTTCAAAAACTATATGGCAGATCAGCATCTGTATCCGAAATTTATGTAATCTCCGGGGGACGGTTCTTACTGTCACGCATTCAACATGGCTGAAACACCGTTCATTGCGAAGCCCTATCAATCACTTTGAACGGCAACCACCACTGCATCCATAGCTTTATAATGCTGTTTTGCCAACATATCGAATAAAAAAAAAGCCGTCGAAATAAACGTCTACTACGATCGAAGGCCGTCATGTATATTTCATCAGGTGACGGGGAGCTCGACCGTGATGTACTCGTTTTCATCGCACCAAGGATATTTAAGACCGAATGAATCCAAGTCGATATCTTTGAAAATTGTGACAACTGCATTGGGTAGACAAAAAGTGCAATTAAGGTAAATACCGACTGTGTGTATTCCATATCATTGGTATATCCAATGGACGCGGAATGCGTATTAATTAAACATGAAACCGCGCATTGTTTCTCTCCAGTTTACTCGCCTTCGGCGATAGAAGTCCCACATCGTCTTGTTCCCTGGTATGCAACGGACAGGGACCCATCGTCACCATACAACCGGCGCAGCTCAATTGGGGCGAAGTTAGGCTTCTTGAAGAAGTCGAATCGATGATAACTTTAGTCAGTGACTCACCAATTCCGGCACGATTTGTTGCTCGTCTCGTAAGTCTCAATACATATTTGAATATGTATACGGAGAAAGCGGAATTGCTATTCAGTGATTCATTGCTATAGTTTTCCTCTATGTATAACGGATCAACTCGCTTAAACTAATGTCTCTCCAACGCATCTTGGCACACGGTCGTACACTGTGAACAATTGGCTGTGTGGACTACCACAGAATGCAATTTGGAGTCAATTCAACTACACCATACAACGCAGCAAAAAATGATGTCAGTTCAATTAGAGGTGAATTTCCGAATTGCCCACCATAACTGTTTTATAGTGGTCGAAGCTGGTCAATTGTAACACCATCATTTTTCGCAGTGTATGGCACACGCGCGTATACCTTCGGGTATTGGGGTCCATGGAACGAACTCATACTTATAACGTACATACATACCGCGCACCTATGGAACTCTACTATGCTATACTATAATACTATAGTATATATACTATACTAAGATATGATATGATTTTCCGAAGCACAAGCCGCAATCACCTTGGGCGGTGAGCCCGGCTTTTGGTGTACTCGAGCCGAACAAATCATCGGAATTGAAAATCAGTATTTATCTCCGCGACACGGGGAATTATTCAGATACAGTTGAGATCGAAATCATGAATAGCAGAGTTGTTACTTGCTCCGTTACAGCAGTTGGGATTGGGACCAGCATCAAATTGAATCCAAACATGATACCAGTATTTGACATGGGCCTTCTTTTCAGGTAACCGCAATGATAGTCATAATAATAGTGCAGTGGCAATAGTAATAATGAATATCAAGTAGTACAGTGTCATACATGGCCATTGGCCATACAGGGGTCAAGATATAAGCATACCGATAACGATGGTAAACAAGGGTACCAGGCATCATCGGTTGACGTGGACTACCGCGGCGGACCTGCAGGTCCTCCAGGCAAGTCGCGAAGACGTTCAAAAGTGAGTAACCAAATGTCCAAAGGCTTGTGATTCATGCGACTTTCTGATCGGTGTATATTTAATATTGTAAATTTATGTATATTCGTTGTAAATTTGGAAGGGACAAGTTCGCCATCGATCCATGTGCCACTGAGCTACCTCCTGACGCCGAAAGTGTCATTCATTGCAGGATAAGGTGGGATATGTGAGTCCAGATTTCAAATTATCGGATTGTAAAACGCAGTGTAATGTCTACAGTAGATAAGTTTTTAGTGCCCCTGCGCGTCTTTTATTGTATAATGTAACTACAGTGCAACCTGTTAGCCTATTCAGTAGGTGAGCCTGATCGTTCTCCGAAAACACAACAAATATACGTCTATCCATGCGATGGCTCCTCTCCCGTATGTAGCCATAATTTCAATGAGGCTCGTCCATAGGTGATTGCAGGCGTATCAATTATACTTGCCATTTTGTGTTAGGTGAAACATGGGAATACCTATGCTTTCCGTATATCAGAACAGCAAAGGAAGAAAAACCCAATGCCACGCGGAACGAACATTTCTACCATAACTATGCAGATCTCTATTTACCGCGGTATATTTCAATTCTGCCTCAGAAACGAGCCAGTCACGGAACAATGGTTCCTTCACGGGCAGATCAAAGGGCAAGGCAAGCGACAACTTTTGGGCTCGAGTCTCTTTAAAGCTACGTTCACGAAGCCGAATATGTTATTCAGCAAGCGAAAATTGATGTTTCGATATGATCCCGGTGCACGTGAAAGTGAGACGGATTATCTAATGGGTTTGTATCACGTCCCTTCCCGTATTCCGTAAGAAAAGAATGATAAAATTCATAACATCTATTCAATAATTTTTTCATGGGAGAGCATTGAAATCTCCGCTCCAAATTTTTTTTCCCAAAACTCCTTCGACATTTTTTTCAAGCGAAAAAAAAACCGTCCAAATTTGGAAGAAGCACGTTTCCAAACGTTTTTTAAAAAAAAAAAAGGTTCATTCAGGTCGGAATTTATATTTTTTTAATTGTATCGAAGAGTTGAGAGAAAGACATACAAATTTCATCCCAACCTTTTTTCTCTCCTGCGTTTATAATTATCACGTGGTACGTGAAAATGATTAAATAAAATGATTTTTTGAATGCAATGACCAAAAAATCTGAAAAAATTCCCAAAATTTGTCCTCATCCTCAATGACGAGTACAAATTGTTACGGAATTTTCGGAGACATGGAATTGAATGGGTGGCCCGTTTGACGAAGAAACCTATACAGGGTGGTCTTTTTTAATCGCCCCAGGCGAATATCTCGGAAACTGAAAAAGATACGAAAAAAAGTTTGATACAAAACTTGAAGGGTTTCGAGGGGGAAAGATGATGACGGTATGTGTTGACTTGTGGATTCTGCCACTTCCGAGATTTCGCTAGTAACTTCGGATTTTAGATAGGGAACACATATTTTCGATATGAGCAGTTGATAGCCGGAACAAAGACTGATTCAAATACGTGGAGAAAAAAAAATTTGAATTTTTTTTTTTGAATTTTTTTTTTTTTCAACTTTTTTTTTAATTTTTTTTTCTCAAATTTCGTTATTTTTTCTAGCGAGGGTCAGGTGAGGGTGCACGAGTCGGAGTCGAGGGCGCCGAAGGTGCCATCACCATCATCTTACCCGAGTTAGAAATTATCCTCCCCCCTTGTTGTACACCGTACTATTGTTCTCACGTTTTGGAATTTGTCTCCAGGTCTGCTATTGGCTTGATTGACAGAAAATGACAAAATTGGAGAAAAAAATTCGAAAAAAAATTCAAAAAAATAAAAATAAAAATTCAAAAAAAAAAATTCAAAGTTTTTCTTCTCCACGTATTCGAATCAGTCTTTGTTCCGGCTATCAACTGCTCATATCGGAAATATGTGTTCCCTATCTAAAATCGGAAGTTACTAGCGAAATCTCAGAAGTGGCAGAATCCACAAGTCAACACATACCGTCATCATCTTTCCCCCTCAAAACCCTTCAAGTTTTGTATCAAACTTTTTTTCGTATCTTTTTCAGTTTCCGAGATATTCGCCTGGGGCGATTAAAAAAGACCACCCTGTATATCATTGGTCTTGACATGATTTATTTCGCCATTTTATTCCGTCGCGGTTATAGGTGTGTCGAGGTATATCAGAATGTATGTCACCGGAGGTGCTTCATATTTCGCAGATACGCTGTTTGTCACAAATCAATCGGGGCTGGATTTGAGGGCACGCGTGATTATCGATTCTCCGTTTGAAGTGATCTCAGAGGACGAGGGCGGTGGGTTTCAGAAAGTTGCAACGATACACCTGCGGAACAACGTGAAGACTAGCATATGCATTAGCTTCAACATCCAGGCCATCGAATCGTCGAACCTGTACTCGAGAACTTTCCGAAGAACTTTGACATTTGACTACGAGGCACACCGTGTAAAAGATCAATTTTCCTACTCGGGCGAAGTTATAACGTGATCTTGACATAGTATACCTAAATCACTTCGAACATGATGGTATCAACATTAGACACTTGTGTCCTGCTGGTAGGATAAAATCGAATGCATTGCCGAAGTGAATCACCCGAATATATCCCTGTCGCCAATGGGGCCGATGATTCTCAGCTGCGAGGTCGGATCGGCAACGCGTGAGAGTCTTACTCTTGTGAATACTGGACATGTGCCCGTTCGTTATAGTTTCGAGTGGCTCCAAGCAGCTGGAATACCAACAATTGCCTACGAGATGTCACGCTCACAAGTAATTTACCATAAATGTGTAATCTATAGCCCACCATTTATTTTACGACTGGGAGAATTTCACTCGCCTGAATGTGTGCTGTATACATACAAACGTACATACATACATACGTATGTATACACCTCTGTATTCCTGTTTGTCGTCACCTCATTGCTACAATGGGCAAAAAATGGAAGTCTCGAGTCGACTTTCCTATTATCCGTGAGAATGAAGAAGAGGAGGGAAGGGAGGTACAAGGAGGCGAAGAAGGAGAAGGACAAGAAGCAGATATCGGAGAAACCAACGCGATCGGATATTTAATTGCGCGGGAACTCGCAGCTGACCATGAGTCTGCATTACCGGCACCGGCAACGTCGTATGGTGATTTCATGATTTTTTATCCATTTAATCATGAATTACCTGTTGCGAAGTGATACTCCGTGGTTATGTATACAATATCTCTCCTATCGCATGCAAGATGATGTAGAACAGCCGATGCATTTTGTGGTTATGGCTCTCTATGTTTCGCTTTGAGAATATCATTGTGTGTCAAACAATTCTCGGGCCAAGGTGAATCGTACCCAATAGTAATAGGGACACGTAGGTATATTCATGTTCGTGGTTACCACTGCAGCAGGCTTGTCAGGAACCTACGGTGACAACACCCTCCCGCGAATCGATGTCAAGGAGGCTGCGACTTCTGCAGAAGAAGGAGAAAATCCACCCTTAGACTCATGGTCGGGACGCTCGGCAATCTCGGTGGATATGGGCAATCGAGAACGAAACGCCCTCATGCCCAGTTCGGCCCACGTTGATGAGCGTGGCATCCGAGATTTCCTATCCCCAATGATTGAACAGTATTTCATTCAGGACGCGGAAATTCTGGCAGTCAAGCACTCACGAATACCCGTTAAAGATGAGCCGCGAAACTGCAGAGAGTTAATAACAGCGGTTCGTTGCATTTTTCCTAAACTCTTAGGGTATTTTCTCAATCGCAGATTCATATATGCGTAACCGTTAAGTCATGCCGAGTACCGTATGGTTATTACCATGAACCGTGTATCATTATATTGCCAATGCTGGATGTATAGCTAGGATCGCAGTATAATCAGTAACTGCAGTGGACTCTATGCTTTAGCTATGATGGTTTCCATACAGCCCCACAGAAAAAAAAAAGAAAAAAACGAAAAAAAAAACAACATTATTTTCTGTTCCTGGAACCCCACTATAATGGTATTCCTATCTCTAGGTATACAATCATAATCACACAGGTGGACGCATTTGATTTTAGATGCTGGATGTCATACCCAGGCAGGGTGTTGTTCTACCGCATTCGACGCAATACGTGTACTTTGAACTGAACGCCTGTCAACGTATCGACATTGAAACGGAAATCGCTTGTCGAGTTGAAAACGGTCCAACGGAAATGATCCGAATTCGAGCCTCTGCCGACGCGATTCGCTATTCCATTGATAAGGAATTGATAAATTTTCGTTGGCAGGTAGGCATCACCGACCCCCCTCCCCCTTCCTTCTCACAATCAGGCTCGTAATAACGGTGCCGTTCTGAATATACTCGTCCTCTTCCTTAATAATCAGCCGCTCGGCGAACTGTGCCGTGGAACATTGACTATTGCGAATCGAGGCGTGGTAGGATTCATTTTCGGGACGAACGTCCCATCCGCCAAAACGCAGGATCGCATTGAAGGAACAGAACGATTAACAGCGGACGTCGTAACTCGCTTGAGGGTAGAGCCAGAATGCGGATTGGTGAATCCAATGTCAGAGATATGCTTGGATGTCATCTACTACGTTTACATGCCGGGGCCGATCAACGAACAATTCGACCTGGAGGTATATTGTATAATTATTGATCTTGCGCGGGCACTTTCCGATATGCCCCTACCTGTACGCCGCGGCTGTAGATAAATCAATGATATTGTGTAGCCGTACCTATGTGTAGAATATTTGGAACATGCTATAATGATACATGGTGACTCTAGATCGCCAATCGTCCCCCTATTGCCATCCACGTTAGAGGCTACGGGTCGCTGCCGCAAGCTTACATGACTGTACCGCGCTTCGAAACTTTCAAACGACTACCAGTTCATATTTGCTATCGAGCTGTAGCCTCTCTTACGGCTCAGTTTCTAGACGAAGTAAGCCTATCAGGGTGCTATGCCTGTCCCTACGAATTCGGTTATTACCTGCATTCACGTTGCCCATTTGGTGAATTTCGTTCGGAATTAGGTTCGAGGACGTACGGCTGCAGTCAGTAGGAAGAGAGTTTCATCTATCGTCGATGGCGACGCCCAGGGATATCTTCAGATTATACATGAGTCCGACCGAAAACGTCTCAGAGGTCAGCTAACGTACTATATCGTTATAGATCGATACAGTACCCTTAGAGTCTAGACATGAGAGATCATGTACGTAGGATTATACAGGGTGGTCCATTTAACTCTGCCACCGCGAATAACTTGGCTATTATTAATTGTACTGGAAAGTGTCATAGGAGAAAGTTGTTGCATTTGAAGGGGGAAAATGAGTTTTGGAACTGAATGTCATCTGAAGGTCATATCTTGTGAGATTTCGGTGTTTGCGATGGTTTTTCAAATGGGACTACCGATTTTTTTGTTCACCACAAGGGAGCTGACATCAAAACGCGTCCAACCATGTGCAACAACATGACTTTCGGATAACCTTCGGCTCCAAAATTCATGACTAAGTTACTCCAGAAATGATGAGTAAAGCCAGGGAATCCTTCATTATGCGTATTGACAAGTGTATTCAGGTTGATGGACAACATTTTGAGCATTTAATAGAATGAATTACGTGGAAAAAGTATTGAATGTGCCGATACAATTCATTATCCTTGAATTTCCACCGCCATTAATTACATGAATTTCGGAGCAAAAGTTTATCCGAAGGTTATGTTGTTGCACATGGTTGGACGCGTTTTGATGTCAACTTTCTTGTAGTGAACAAAAAAATAGGTAGTCCCATTTAAAAAACCATCGCAAACACCGAAATCTCATAGGATATGACCTTCAGATGACATTCACTTCCAAAACTCATTTCCCCCCTTCAAATGCAACAACTTTCTCCCATGACACTTCCCAGTACAATCAATAATAGCCAAGTTATTCGCGGTGGCAGAGTTAAATGGACCACCCTGTATATACCTATATTGTCATTTGTAATAAGTATGTTTCGTTAACGTTAACGAAAGGATTGCGGTGATCTTTCTGTATACAATTTAGCCAATTTTCAGCCAGCGGATGGGAGGTGATATCACTTGACGAAATAATGCCGACTGTTACGGACGTAGAAATGGCCGTGGAAAGATTGTTAACAATCGAACATATACATGAAAATCCGTACATACTTGCCAAGCGTAACTCAGCTGGTACCAGAGACAACGGAATTCTTATATCCTCGCTGTTTCTTCCTGAATACGTAATTGGTAAAATACACCCCGACACTTATTGTAAAAGTACACTTTCATTGGACGTCCCACCCAACAATGATGATCCGTGTTCACCCCGCCGGTTTGCTGTACAAGAAATATGCGTACGTATATTGTAAACTTACGTACACACGCAGACATGGGATACGTGGTGGTCGACAAGGTGGGTTACTATTCGGCAATGCTCATCAACTATGGCCCTGCCCCGGTCGATGTTCGTATCAGGAGAGAAAAAAGCATTAAATCCAGTCCGCTGAAAAAGCCAGGGATGGCTGTGCACTTTCACAATAGGAAATGTCTACCCGTTGGCGAGTCGACCCCCCTGAATGTCACGTTCCGTCCGACAAGGTCCGCGTATACGGAAAAACGGACGGACGTTGAGCACGCAATTTACTTGGAGGTATACGATTGATCATTAATTCATGCATATGCTATTCGTATCAACTAGGGTTTCTTCAGCATCTAACAATGTCCACGCGTACCTACGAGTACGCGTCCCAAATAATTATATTCTGGCTATAGGTGAGCCACGGTACTCCGATACCGATCTCTGTGAGGGCTGTAGCCACGTATCCAGTCCTTACCGCTCACGTCTCTCATTTATCGTTCGAGCGAGTAGCCGTTGGTCATTGTATGCTGATGCCGATTCTTCTGCGGAACGAGTTAGTAATTCTCTCTAGGGTGAAAATAAATTGGAGGGAAATATGCACCGCAGAGCTGTTTTCGAACCAACAAATGAACATTTCCAATCTTGCATTCCTCGTAGTGTTTCATATCTTATCATCTCTTCGCATAGCCGGACCCATAGTCGTATTCGTCATTCATTGTGCTACCTGGTTTATCAGAGAACGAGGATTGTCTGTGCAAATGTTACGCTTGATTGGTTTTACATGACGAAATTCCGAGTCCGTGTGTATTGTTCGCTCCGACCGATTCATATGCGTCATCCCATTATCGAATCATGCCGACAGTGACATGTTTCCCGAACATTTTTCATTTTCACATCAACCTGAACAACGAAGCAAATGTAGAATACCGATTGAAAAATAAGAGGCGCGAATTCGCCACATGTTAACCTGCCTGATACAACAATTAGCGGCTGGGTTCCGTGCGAATGGCAAGCGACGATTCGGTGCGAGGATATCCGTCGATCCAAGCAGGAGACCGGGCCTTTCTTTCTTCGCTACAGCGCCGACACGTTTCTACCGGGTTACGAAAACGTTGTAAATATATACTTCAAACCGACAGAAGCTGTAAGTTGGAATTTTTGAAATTCCGCAATTGGAAGAGAATTGTAACATTTCCAACGGCCGATCGGTTCACCATACTGGTGCGACATTTACATAATGTTTGTATCGTTCAGAAATGTTGGACGGGGCAGTTGAGGATAAAAATTGACCAGAGTATTTTCCCTGTCCTTGTGTCAATGTCGGGTACGGGTGTCGAGCCCGAGTTGCAAGTATTCGGCGATACGTTGACGTTCGAGACGACGGTACCATACGCTCATCCCGAAGCGAAAACCTTCCTGGTGAAGAACCTTGGTGCGAATCCCGTGGAAGTATTCTGGCACAATTTCGACACGTGAGTATGTGGCACCTGTGGGTGATTTTGGGGACCTTTGATACCTAGAAATATGCGGAAACTTTTATGAACCGGGAATTCTGGAAACTCGGCAGAATATTCCCACATTGGAGGAAAAGCTCGTACACATACACTTGATTCGGTCGATTCTGTCCCATTCAAGCCATTGTAGGTATACAGTATACACGGACTGCATGATCCACCCCGGATACAATAAATCCCGTTCAGACGTGTACCGATGTGCAATTCTTGCAGAAGTTACATGGAGGAAGAACGAATGATACGGACACTGACGCACTATTACGGCGTGAATGAAATATTTTTACCACCGCGTCACCCTGGTGACAAACTATCGGCTAGAGTCCGCGACTTTTATCAGATTCTAAGTGATGAAATGACGGCGATAATAGCAGCCCGTACTGGATCTGGATCAGAGCGAAGCGGCTGTGAAACAGAATCAAACGGTAATTATTGTCAAACCGGGGAGTACTGTGATGCAATTACGCCCTTTGACGAAACTTGAGCGTACACGCGTGTCCTATAAGAATCTAGCTCGTTGCTAATTCCGCCAGTAGATATGAAATCGGGCGAGAAAGAGGAAGGAGGATGGGAACAGGCGAAGAAGGGCGACGTGGATGCAGGGCAAGATGAAGAAGTTGGGCACGGGCATAAGGAGGGTGAAACGACTCCGAATCAGCGGTTGGGGAAAACAGAGCTGGCATTGCCACAACCGCTGAATGAATCGATTACCCATAGCGTATTGCAGAACGCCTTTTCTCGCAGCCGAATAATCAGGGAATTTTCGGGATCGAACGTTCGAGATTCCGATCTAACAGAAGCCCTACTTCACTGTAATCAAACCATGACGTGTCAAGTATACCTGCACCTAGCCATGTGTGAGCAATCGCGATACAGATTTACTTGCAATTAGATTACATCGACGAGTTGCGTGAGAAGGAAGATTTCTCAGAGACTATGAAAGACCCAGTGAAAGAAATTTTTCAAGATGCCGAGATGGTTTCTCCATCGTCCGATCATAAAGTGCCACTGAGACGAATATGTATTATTTTCCACGGTGCTCCGTTCACTGGTACGTAACTCAAGTATGGGAAGTCTAACGTAAGTATACATATATTAATGTAGCCGGGTATAAATTAACGAGTTGCTCGCACGCGGCTATGATTTTTCAGCATACCAACAGTCCGCTTGTCAAGTTGGAAAAATGATGGGTATTCCCGTTCTCAACATAGATAATGCCATCGTAGAAGTAATCGCTCTGGGAAACAGTTCCTGCTCGACTAAATTACGCGAAATCGTGGACGCGAGCTATTACGACCTACTTTCAACTTCGGAGATCTATAGGTGAGGGGTTGTAGAGGTATGCGTGTAGGTATAGGTATAATAATTTTACCGGGAAAAGAAATTAAGGAAAAGGACAAAAATGATATGAAGAGTATAATTGGTGAGAAGCTCAATCTCGAAATAAATCTCTAAATCCGCGTGTCCTAGCAAATGAAGAAGGCAAAGTTGACTTGCGTTTTGAGAACAAACCAATACGGATATTTGTTAGAAAATCGCGGAGAGTTGTGTTGTTCTATGATCAGAACTCTACGCCCTACCGTGTTGCAAGCGCCCACCTACGTATATTTCTATCACGTTTAGGGGAGAACAGAGCGTGGGTGGGCTGGATTCAAATTTCGAGGATGTCAACCCACCTCGAGACGCAGGCAAAAAAGTGAAGGGTTCCGCCGTGTCGGGTCGCAGGACCCTCGTGACGCCAGGCGCAATCGATGCTGATCGCGTAGCAAATATCTCCGAATGTACAGCTTTACGCGACAAGCTGCCTGCCCAGGATAGTCGTGAAATTATGCGGGCCGTCTCAAAACTTTACGCAGAACCAGATGTTCTCAAAGAGTTTGAGAAAATACCTCGACCTGGTTTGTAACTAGTAATATATAGCTAGTACCTACACTGAATTTTACCTGGAAACGGTACCTAATTTATTCGGTTATATTTTATGTTATATAATTCATGTCGAGCGCAAAGCCGATACCTTATCCCACAGATGAACTCAAATCCATGGCCCCTTTGGACGAGTATGAATATAAGATTGAGGCGGTGGTGCTTTCACAAAAAATTATGACTGCGGCCAGAATTGCTGAAGGAAAAGTTCCAGGGCGAGACACCGTAAACGATAAGGCCAGTGGAAGAAGCGGTAGCACCAGAACAAAGAAGTTAGAAACCGAAAACACATTTCTTGGAATCAGTTCCGATTTGATACATGAAGCTCTGAGACAGAGGTTTAGTACCTACATACATTGTAGCAGTCATCATCACTCTCGCTACGAATCACCATCATTATTGCTTCGGCATTTGATCAATCCAACTTCTACGCAACGTCATAAAATGGCTGGTGGATAGATTGATATAATAGTTAGCTGGTATAACGCGATAACGGAATACAATATACTATATATACTATACGTCACTTCAGGTTGGCCATGCAAGAGTTTCAAGCTGGATTCACAGTACAAACGTTGAACAATATCTTCGTTGAGAGCGAACGGGATACCTTAGTCATGCTGTTGAGTATAGTGGGAAATGCGCGGTGCTTGTTTGTGACTTTTCACAATACCCTGAACACGTATCTGACGAAGAATGAGAAATTCGTCATGGCCGAAGGTAGGAAGTGTCAACTAGTTGTGCCGCATTATGATCATAGCATGCCGAACAACGGCTATGACATCACGATAATATTATTCTCGTGATCATTATGATTATCATCGTCGATTATATTACACGACGGTCCATGCGCACCCTATTGGAAATAATTACGTTTGAGGAATCCACCGGAAAGTTAGATATTCCTAATTCCTAAACGAATTCGGATTCGAATGAATTTCTATATGGTTGTACGAAGAAATTTCCAGTAGGGTATAAATCGTCCAGCACTCGTGGAATTACAGTGGCCTTCAGTCTTGGTCCACCAGTGGCAAGTATTTCCGCTCGCCAATCATTTCGAATCAAATAGGTATACATGTATAGGTATTAGGGTGTCCGTTATTTACCAAGTTGGCTATTTTCACTTGGGTATAGTCAAAACCGTTTCTTTTTGACCTAAAAACAATTCTAAAAGCAAGAAATAATTTTTACAATGCCGTTTAACCCTGCCTTAATACCGATACTTGTCCTATTTAATTAACATGGGGTTTTTGCACTTTTCAGTAAATAATTTTTATTTCGCTTATTATACTCTTCAACTTACCAACAATGCTTGATTCTGCGTCTATTATGATCCCTTTAGATCGAAAAATTTTCATATTGGGGGAAAAAAATTTATTATCTAAGTTTTGAAAAGGTAAAAATTCATTTTTATTGATTTTTCTATTTTTTTCGTTTAATAAAAATGAATTTTTACCTTTTCAAAAATTGGATAATAAATTTTTTTCCACCAATATGAACATTTTTCCATCTAAACGGATCATAATAGAAGCAGAATCAAGCATTGTTAGTAAGTTGAAGACTATAATAAGCAAAATAAAAATTATTTACTAAAAAGTGCAAAAACCCCATGTTAATTAAATGGGAAAAGTATCGTTATTTAGGCAGGGTTAAACGGCATTGTAAAAATTATTTCTCGGTTTTAGAATTGTTTTTAGGTCAAAAAGAAACGATTTTGACTATACCCAATTGAAAATAGCCAACTTGGTAAATAACGGACCCCCTAATAGGTATACGTAATGTACGATATGACGATCATGTTGTTTCACCCAGCAGAGATGACGGCCGCCAAGGAGTTGGAGAACAAGATGACAAAAATTGAACAAATGACGCGCTCCGAATATGATCAGATTCCGGAGGATTGCAAGATGCTGTATGCTTCCAATACGCTTCCTCATAAGAAATCAGACAGTCAGCGCAGGCATTCGATTTACAGTCAACGACTGTCGGAAGCGATAAAAAATAGAAACGTAAGTGCAGATATCGCAATCAACGAAATCATCCACAGCGACGAGGAAGCTCCATGAAGATGGTGTAAACACATTTGTGAACTGAGAATCAGACGCTGTTCAAATCTGCATTTATTCACAGATCTGTTGAGCTCGATGCGTATTAGGGCTGTACGGTTTAACCAGCCTAACCGGCGAAAACGGTTAACCTGGTTAAGGGCGGGGTAAAGTATTAAAATTTTTTTTTTTCCATTTTTTTTAAATTTTTCAAATGAATGCATAATATGTCAAGAATATTGTGTGAAAATTTCAAGTCGATCGGAGTAAAATTGACGAAGTTATGAGACTTTGAGCGTCTATTGCTCCATGCCGGGTTTTATACCTGGGCAGCAGCTGCGCGACGCACTATTGTATTTATCGATCCCGAATAACATTTTGGAATTATTATTATGCAAAATTAATCTTCTAAGTACCTTTAACATGCATGAATTTTCTCAGATTTTTATGCAATCGAGAAGTGTTCTCAAACTTATGTGCAATGAGCGCTAAGCGACCAAACTCTTCTGCAGCGTTTTTCAAACCGTTTTTCTGCGACTTGTCATATTTGAAGTCCGTGTACACGATAACTCAAAATCTACTGAATCAATCGCTTTGAAATTTCGCACAGTACTTCTTCACATAATTCACCAGGTATTGTCGAGAGTTTTTTTGTTTTTTTTTATCATTACTATTTTTTCAACAACAAATTAGTCGATTTTTTTTTAGCGAAAATCGGGTTTTTGGCTCCCAATTGCTACAAAAAATCGAAAAATCGAAAGAAAGAAAAATCCTCTCGTCATTACCTCGAAAAACATCTCCTTCAACAAATGCATTTTGATTTTTTTGTTTCACATGATTCTGTTGCGAGTTATGGTGTACACCGCAAACCAACTTTTTTCCGAGGCGCCTCCGGGGTTTAATTTTCACTCGCTCAATTTTGAATATTTTGCAATGCAAATTTAGGAGAATGTTGTTCACATGTTACTTTATTATATGTAAATTTTTCGATCAACAAACACCATCCGGTACGCCGAAAAAAAATCTTAAAAACATGCTTTTTTTTCGCCGAATTAACTTTACCCCGCCCTTAATTAGCCGACGGCTCAACCGGTTAACCGGCCAAGTCAGCCAGACGTTTAACCGGCTAACCGGCCAAGACGGTTAACCGGTTAAGTGCGGTTAACGGTTAAACCGATCAAAAACTTTTTTCGAAATTTTCAAAATTTCGAACATTTTTAGATACGCAAATTCAAAAAAAATTTTGGCCGGTTTAACCTTTGACCGCGGTTAACCGGTTAACCGTCTTGGCTGGTTAGCCGGTTAAACGTTCGGCTGACTTGGGCGGTTAACCGGTTAAGCCGTCGGCTAATTAACCAGGCTAACCGTTTTGGCCGGTTAAGCTGGTTAAACCGTACAGCCCTAATGCGTATAGTCTACATAGGTATACCCTGCAGTGTCTCCCGACTTATTGGCAACATTATTTGTATAATTGTACAAGTTGTAGGTATACAGGTAGGTATCGTATACGGAGATATTTGTACGGATATAATCATCACGACGATGGCCAGCTATCATCGAATGGAAAGATTCGCTGGACCGTCTATATCAATGAATTTTCAACATTTCATGTTATGTTTGTGACTTAAGGCTTTATCGGTCGCGAAACGCGTCTCAGTTACGGTGCCGCCGTGCGTATCGAAGACGAGTAAAAGTAAAACGAAGCAGTTAGAAATTATGAGATCGTTACCCTCAAGCTCAAACGAACCCAAACCAACGAAAGAAAGGCAATCGACACGAACGAATGATACTGGAACCACTGAAGGGATCGCGGGCAATGAGAATACGATTCCAGGTATATACGAATCGTAATTCGTTTCGTTTTTGAAGCTGGCTGTTTTATACAGTTTACTCGTAGAATGGTTGTTCCCGGAAACTCGCGAACGGTCGTCAAACTTCACCCATTCGAAATTTGAAACGAATTGCCCATCTTGTTACCCTAGACTTGGTAAATACTGATGATTTTTGGCCGTTACTGCGAATAACATTATGGCAATGCTAAATGCATACGAGGGTTTCTTCGTCAAACGGACCACTCATTTAATTCGATGTCCCCGAAAATTCCGTAAAAATTTCTACGTATTATTGGGGATGAGAAAAAATTTTGGGAATATTTTCGGATTCCTTGGTCATTGCATTCCAAAAATCATTTTATTCAATCATTTTCATGTAGCGTGATAAATAAACGCAAGAAAAAAAAAAAACTGTCGGTTTGAAATTTGTATGTCTATTTCTTAGCTTCTCAGTGGAATTTAAAAAAATCAAAATTTCGACCTATATGAACCCTTTTTTCAAACATTTTTGTCCACATTTTTTTCCACATTTCCAAAGCACGTTTGGAAATGTGCTTTTTCCAAATTTGGACAATTTTTTTTTTCTTGAAAAAAATATCGAAGAAGGGTGTTCATAACAGGGTTCTGGGAAAAAAAATTTACAGTGGAGACTTCAATGCGCTCCCAGATAAAAATTGTTGAATAGATGTTATGAATTGTAGAAATTGAATAAAATTTATTTAATAATTTTTTTTGGGAGGCCATTGAAGTCTCCACTCCAATTTTTTTTTCCCAAAACTCTGTTATGAATATTGAATTCCCTTCTTTGAAATATTTTTCAAGGAAAAAAAACTGTCCAAAGGAAAAAGCACATTTCCAAACTTTTTTTTTTTAAGAGGGGGTTCAAATGAGTCAGGATTTTGATTTCTGAAATCCTACCGAAAAGCTGAGAAAAAGACTTAGAAATTTCATCCCAACAATTTTTCTCTCCTGCACTTGTTCATCACGCTACGTGAAAATGATTGAATGAAATGATGTTTGGAATGCAATGACCAAAAAAAATTTTTACGGAATTTCCGGAGACATCGAATTGAATGGGTGGAGCTCGTTCGACGAAGAAACCCTCATATGCGATTTCCGCTGGGAGCAACTGAATATCATAAATACAGGTAGTCTCGGCCAATACCGTGGTTATAATTTGAAGCAAAACTAAAGAGAATTGATATATTGCGAATGTGATATTCAAAAGAAGCAGCGGTATACTTAGTCTCATTGTGAGACGTTGTACGTAGAGCTGGGAAAAAATCTAGGAGGCTGTTTTTCAGAAATGCGCCGATTACCGGAGAACTTTGAAGAAGTGGTCAGACTCATGGACACCTACCGGACGAGCTTGGCCACCCTGCAGCCCGTACTCGCTAATTGGGATCCCCTAAAGTCCACGTTCGTGGTAAATACATGTTTAAATGGCGTATATCATACTAGCACAGCACATAGCAATACGTATATAGGTATAGGTATGTAGTGCCTATACTGAATCACTCCTTTCGATGGTCTGATGAATTGTCGACCAAGTCAATCAGGCCTTGCAAGGAATTAATAACCTAGTCTGCAGATACATATATCAGTAATTGTTACAAGATGAAATATCCTCATTTCTTCCTCTAGGAGAATGTTGGGAAAAATGAAACAACGAAAAGTGCCAGCGGTATGGATACAGTCGAGGTATGTATAATGTATATTGTACACGCATACTCGTACATACCCAAACAGACTTGCACACTCGCTTGATTTCATATTAATACCTTTGATACTCTCTACGCTCGGATGGAAAACCATATTTTTACTATGATAGATTAAATAACAGTTACCGTAACACAGCAGAGGGACGAAAGCAAAGGGATTGAGGTCTGGTACGTGGCGCCAGTGGATCCGTGGAATAGTGAAATATACGACAAGGTTGCGTCTTACTTGGCAGGAATGGACGGCATCAAAACCGTTTTAGGTGAGACGCGCAGATCCATTTACATACACTTTTCGTATTTATACAATTGTTATATACGTTTGAACATGCTGATAACTCGAGAATTACGTTGTGGTTACTGTATCCGCATAATCAGTTGTCACAATTCGAGTCAGCGATCGCCTCTGCTTTCAGCAGCCGAGGGTCAATCGAAGTTGAGTCTGGATTCTAAATTGTATTCTGTGCTTGGCCAGAAGACCGTTAGCCCTGATAGTTCCGTAGCGAGCCAAAGCGGTACATACACGTTATCCTGAATTATATTTGAAAACTGTACAAGCATTTTCATCTCTTCAACAATTAATCGTCGGTGACGAGTTTCCAAACATAGTATACAAACACTTCTCTCACAACCATGCAATCCTTCTATCTACAGGTGTATACACTCTGACCTCTGTCAGTGAAGTAGGTTATGTCGCGGGACTTGATTCCCCCATGGGCCCGGCAACGGGTACATTAACTCCAGTTGGTGAAGTTGCAGAAAATATCAGGCCGGAAGAACCACCGTCCTCACCCGTAGATCTACAATTGCGCCGAGGCTCCGCCATCGCCGGCGAGTGTATCAATTTACCTATACATTTCTAATCATAACACAGCCCCACAATAAAAAAACAAAACAAAAAATCCTCCGATTCTAGGACCCCGCTATGGTATTCCTATTGATACCTATTATTCGACGCTGAATCCGAATGCTCGTATACAACATAAAATACATGTAGGTGTAGTTTTCACACAACTATAAGGGTAGTTCCTATCCATCATTTGGGGAGGTGAATGCTGAATATGAAACATTTTCCCTTCAGATGTCTTCCACCATTCGCATTGGATTGTGATGTATGGGGCGGTTTAGCCCAATTTTCGGGGTTTTTCTTTGGCTGTAGCCCGAGAATTTCGGGGCCCATAGATAGTATATTATACGTCCATTATTGGACCTTACACAGAAATACCATAGCGGGGTTCCAGAACCGGAACATTTTTTTTTTTTTTTTTGTGGGGCCGTGTAATCCGTTGAATATCTGGACTATTATCGGGTCGATTGTAATTGGAATAATATATCTAAGAATGCAATGCTCTGGCGTTGTCCGGGATTACGCATTTTAGCTACAGCCGTAGAAGAGTCCGTGAAACCCCGATGGATCATCCAACCTGATGAACTTTGCAAATTCAAAGTACACTTCACCCCCAAAAGTGTCGGAGATTACAATGATGCGTATCACCTGGGTGTCGTAGGCTCGACCGTTACTCGTTGTATTAGTGTTAGTGGATGCGTCGATATTCCAAGACTCGACATGAGGCCAGAAATTATATTCAATAAGGTAAAGTCCCTAGCTAGGTGTGTTGGGGTAGTCGAGAGTAAGTATATAGATGACTCAAAGGTGTATCCATACATATATTATCAGGTTGTCACATAATTTTCATACGGTTCTAGGCGGAAGAATCAAAGTTTGGCGATCTCGATGAGCCCGCCTATTTCATTGGCACGAAAACTTATAGTTTCGGATTCATACCACTGACGAAAAATGGAAGGAAAACGTAAGCTCTATTGCTTTTCATGAAATTCATTTCTCATCGGGATTGCATTCAAATGATCAAAATAAAAGTATCTGTTTTCGGTACGGTTCATGTATCGTTCACCTATGTATGTATAGTTTACAATCAATTTTACTATGGTGATTTGGCAGGCTTCGTCACAGACGTGAAACGAAATTCTTGTTTTCAAATACTTCAACCATTCCGGCGACCGTTTCCTTTTTCCAAACGAACAACTCGAACGTCTATGGCATCGTGCCAGATGCACTGAATATCGAGGTGGGATACACTCCTATCGTATCAACAATATATGTATACATACATATACCTACCTACCTATAGGTAGGATAACCTAAGCGTTGATTATCACGATTTTCTCTCCCCTCCCCCCGTAGCCCGGGAAATGCGATGTTCTTAACGTATGGGCGGAACTATTCGAACCAGGGCTGAGTTTGGAGCACCTTCTTTTATGTATAAGAGATAATCCGCAAGTGGAAACAATTCAAGTAAGTGGGACACAACCTGAACATGATAATAGAAATAGTAATTCCTCGATGTTACGTTGACTCGCCTGTCGCGTCACCGGCTCACGGATTTCTTTGATCTTCAGCTGAAGAGTTACGGATCAAAGTTAGAAGTGGAGCTGGAAGGCAAACTTGTAGCATTCGGAAAAGTGTTACTATGGAGGAAGGTGAAGCGAACAATAATTGTCAATAATAAGTCCAGCTTACCGCTCTATTGGCGGTTGGATTCAGGCGAAAATCTAATGGACAGTCAGGTGACGCTGCACCCCGTGCAAGGTCTCGTTAAACCTCTTGCTACGAGCGATATCGAATGCGACTATTCCGCTAAACGGGTAAATGCACACTGCAACGTACACCTCACGTCAGCTGTACACGAAGTAATGAAGCTCGCGCAAGCAAGCGATTTTCGATGGTTGTCATTTTCTACAAATACAATATCTAGGTGGGTATCGCGGAGACAACGATTGTCACCTTCCAAGCGTATCTGCAGGGGGAATACCATGCGGAACCCGTCATCACAGATTTCATCACCATTACCGGAGAAACTTACGACGTAAAAGTGAATCTGACCAACGCGAATCCTATTTATCTGAAGAGTGTCAAGGTAGGGGAGTCGGCGACCGGGACATTCGCCATCACAAATCGCGGACCATACGATATGGGATTCATGCAAGTGTTGTGCTTTCAAATTTGCCGCCTCCAACTAAATACATCCATACATGTATAACTGCTTATACGCGTTTGCATACGGTATCTACAATTGTGCATACATTCGCATTATATTACCGGCCACCCTTAATCCAGTGTCGAGCCTGAAACTCCGGCGAGTATGGGTAAACTGGAATCAAACTCACCTGCACCGTTCTCGATTGAGGATTTTAAGCTCGAGCCGGCGAGTGGATCTCTGCCTCCTGAAGCGTCCGTCGTCATAGCGGTATGAAACTTTGTCGCGTACTATGAAATAAAATTTGCCAAAACTTGACAGATTAGTATACCTAATTAGATACTTAGCAGAGCTCGCGAGCATTCGAATGTGACAATTGTTGCAGGTGAATTTTTCGCCACGAAATGAACTTGCGATCTTCGAGTTCCCGTTGTTCAAGTGTCTCTTAGTCGACGCGAACAATACTTCTACTATAGTTGCGGAGTTTCCCCTCCTCGTGTCAGTCAGCGCTCATTACGCAAAGTATAAAGACAATATGTTACTTCTTTCTCGACCACCTTATAACGCACTCTGATTTTAACGCGCTCCAGAGTCAAGATTCAACCCGACCTGGGTCTGAATTTCGGACATCTGGCAATTCTCGACAAGAAGACCATGCATTTTGACATTGAGAACGTTGGTTCCTTCTCGTTTCGATATAAAATAAGTGGAAGCGGATTTTTGAATATCCCGCCGCACGATACCCGTCGTGTTCTCGACACGACTGACAGAAAGGAAAGAACAGAGAAGACCGACCGCGCGGCAGATAGATTTCTATCGCGAACGGGCGACCCGGCACAGCCGAAGAAGGACAACAAAACTCCACGCATTACCAGAGCCACAAAATCCGGGCAAGTGCTATACACATGAACGAGATCCCGTCTATAGGCTATAAATTATACCGTATATTACATACCTATATTGTACGGAGGTACATACATACTATATGTTACATGCATATACATACACACCTACTCTCCTTGACCTACAAGCCAGCTACGTACGGGTGAAAACTAGGCTACGACATTTGAAACGCGTAGTCCTCACCGATATATGTAGGTATATTCATTTCTGTAACACGATAACTGATAACTTTCTACGAATATCCTGACAGCGAGAGCCAGAAGATATCCCCCTTGAAGGTGGGACCATTCGTGCTTTCGAGGGATGAAGGAGAAGTCGAGGCTGGAGAGGTCGAGACTATCGCGGTTCAGTGCTCTCCGGAGTCAGAAGGAATTATCGAAGAAGAAATTCAAGTTTTTGTATCCGATACCGATACGAATCGTAGAAATGCGGAATCGGTAAAGCTTACCGTGAACGGATGCATTCCCACAATTGACCTACACGACTTGGACGCCATTTTTCGAGAAAACCTCATTGTCGACAATGTGGACGACTTTTCGTGCCCGCCTGAGGTGCGTCCATCTCGACTAGAGCAGTCATACCCAATTCCTCTCCCGCGTTGCGTCTCAAAAAATTTGCCTCTGGTCAAATCATTTCTAGTCCTTCCGCAAAAGCCGATATTGTTGTCCACGTAACGTGGATCAACGAATGCCACGTTATCATCTACACACGTACATACATATTACCTAACACGTTCACCCTTTTCCATTATAGCTATAAGAAGAAAATTATACACACTTCATTTTCATATTAGCTTCGAAAATAGTACAGTATACATATAATTAGGTATACGTCTGTACCTACTCGTATACCGTCGACATCAATTTCTCAATATGTAGCTTGGCCCGCACTCGCTGTACGGGCGCCGAGAAAACTGTCTGTACTTTCGACGGGTGAGCCTATCGGGTACGCACGCGGCACGATTCAAGCTCCACAATTCAGGCTTTGTATCCAGCGACGTGACCATCAAGCTTGATTCCGATCTGCATGATCCTGTCCACGGTGACGGAGAGTCGGACGCGTTCTCCATAGAACCACAAAAAGCGAGGATCGCCCCTAGGACTAGCGGAATATTTAGGATCTCCTTCTCACCGAAACTCTTGGGGGTGAGTCTGTGTTTCGAGGGATTCGAGGGAAAGAGTAAGAAACACATGTGCGAATTGAGTGACGTATAATAATTAGACGCGTATCGTACCGGGTATAGGTGCAGTAGGTATACATATAGGTAGTTGCCACGTGAATGATGTTGAATTTTCAACCGTGTATGTATAGTGTTACGCGACGGCATTCACTATTGTGCACGATTTGCCACCGCCGTTGAGTAGTCAGGGGGTTAGCATCAATGTTTGCGGCGAGGCGGCTGTGCCAGAAGTGATCCTACTCGAGCCCACCGCACCTTGTACGAACGATCAGATACTAATGAATTTCGGGCGAGCACCAGTGGACGAGATTGGCTATCGTTTGATGAGCTTTCAAAACGTTGGTACCGTAGAGGCGAAGGTTATTGCTGAAATAAGCGGAGACGCCAGAGGCTGGTTAACTTTCGAAGCTGCCGATCGAGCTATCGAGGGGGTCTGCGCCACGCGGCCCCGGAATCGCGGTAACGCTGTTTCGAAATCATTGCTATGGAATACTTGCCTTGTTCATATGTAGAATATCCGCGATAACCGGTTGAACGCCAATTCTAGTCGAAGATGAGCGACGTGTCGTTCGTCGCTTGCTACCAAACGAAATTGCCCGCTTGAATGTAAGGTCTGCGCCAAACGAAGTGGGCGAGTACGAGGGCCGAGTCGATATACTCACGGTGGGTAATCCGTACGAGAAGATCACTCTGGTAATACTAGGCGAGAGCTATGTCGAGGATGTGATACTCGAGGGTCTCGTATCGATGGAGAATACTTATGCGACGTCTTCAATCTTCGGGAAGAGGCCGGCGAGGTCGCGAAAAGGCTCCAGAGACTCCCAGCTCAAATCACCCTTCGTCACTTCGGCAGGTGAAATGATCAGGGAATCCCATAACGGTAAATGTGTTCTACTTGTACCTGACGTATGCTGTGCATCCTTCGTATACCTGTGTGCTCCAAGATTTTTCAAATTTTAGCGTTACATGTAGTCAAAATCTATCAGTTGCAACTCAATGATGAAACAATTAATGGCTTTCCCATACTCGCGGATATACATGGACATACGTACAGAGACACTGAGGACAGTTCTCATTGTCAGATAGTACCGTGGGCGAGTTGTGCAGGTCACACTTGCGATATTCGGAATCTTTTGATTTTTCAGAAACAATTGCTCCGATCGCGACCTACAAAATTGATTACGGCAGCTGCTCCCTTCGCGAGTCGAAAAGGATATGTTTCAAAATTGCCAACAAGTCCAGCGGACATTTGTTCCGTTTCGAGTGGGGTTCGCATCCGAACGTTGTTTTTTCACCATCGGTCGGACATCTGGACTCACGCGAGAGTAAAGATATCGTTGCAACTTTCTCTGCACTGGCACCGATAGTTCATACCGAGGTATTGTTGTATACATATACCTATTCATTTGTTGAATTCCCTGTGGCCCGAGTTTTGACAGGGCGCATCGCACGTTCTACACATAAACTGCATCACGTGCTTCGTTGGTCGACACGCTGACGTGAATTCTCGTTAAAAACTATCACGTTTTTACGTATTCGCGATGTCTCGTCACCTTCACTCATTTCATACGTGTCACGGTAATTGACTGGCAAACGATCACTCACGAGCAGACCCAACTGGAATGCAGAGTGAACGAGATCAGCCGGTTGCCCGGAGAGATGCCGGACGATATTTCTTGGGACGACAGGCAGATGAGGATTCGATGGGATGCGGGTGAGTCCAGCTACTCGCAGGAGCCGGGCGAAGGGATTGACTCAAGGTATACCTACCTATAAACGTATACATACATACGCATGCATGCACCCACTGCAGGCCTAATGTGTCCTAAGGGGTGATCTCAGGATGTTGTCGGGGATGATAATGAGCTGGATCTCTATGCGATTCGGTTTATACTTTTTATTCGTATTATGTGTTTTCAACACAATTCTTCCAATCTCCATTTCCGGCCATTAGACGTCGTCTTTTATACTATACTGCCTGGCTACCCCTCTTTTCCCCCCGCTACTCTACTATTCACGGGGCGAATCTAATCCCCCTGGAGCTGGACGCCGACAAATGTTATACCTTATGTAGCATGTATCTCACCTAGGGACCAAATCTTAAAAAAGTTGGAGGAACCAATTCCTGAACCAGATAGTCGCTACGATGTTCCAGGGTCAATGAATACTATTCGAGTCATCCTATGTGCGGCTACTGCATACTCGCGGTATGATTGTCCGGTCAGAGAAATAAGCTTCGAGGATGTCATGATGTTCCAGGTGAGTGTTTCTTGGTTATCTTCGTACAATGGACAGGGTTCTGATGGTCATCGATTACATTTCTAATACCTGTGACATCCAGAGCTGCAGGTATACCTTCGTCGTGTCAAATCCCGGAATCGTAGACATGGCATATAAATGGAATTTACATATGGACGCGCAGTACCCAACGAGACTAAGCGATTCAGCGTTGCGGGAAGTTTTGTGGTCATTGGACAATCCCTGTCAGCCAGACGGCTGTCGACCAAAACTTAGAACATCGGGCGGGACGCTGTACCCCGCAGATCGGCTGGACAATCATAAAAGTTCCATTGTTGCGTCGTCCGAAGCAGGTATAAATATCAGCTGTTCCAAGCTGCGTCGATAAAGAAACTTTCTTTTAGGCAGATCTACGAGCAGATCTACCTATGACGAATTGCAAATCCGTGTACTCGATTGAAGCGAATAATTTTAGATAACGCTGAGGATACCAAGCTACGGCGATGTAATGCGGGAGACGCGTCGGGTTCACTAGGTATAAGCACAGGATCATCGAACAGACGCTGCAGTACTGTCAGTTGGGTAGAGCGAGAGTACCTCCCTTTCGAAATTATACCGGAAGCCGGAGTCCTACTGCCTGGCAACTCTGTCGAATGCACCCTCGTATTCTCACCGCTGGATGTACTTGACTACCGGGCTCGTCTGAAATGCAGGTATAAGTATGAATGTCTGATTTCTTCTCCCAGACACGTGTCAGACGCTTACGAATGTACCTATATACGTATGTACCTATATAGGGTATAACCTAGTCTCACAATAATAGTAAGAGTGAGCTCCTCCGAGAAGGGAAATTATCCATGAAGAAACAAATAAATGCATGAATAAAATGTTGAACATGTGATCCCTTCGGAATTTCCAGGCCCCAATTATTCTAATACTTCAACATAGCTGGCGTCAAAAGGTTTCTTTATTTCACAATCAGTTTAAGTGCATCATTCATTGGATTTGGTACGTTGAAAACGTAGAAAGACGATGCATTCAATAAACATGAGAAAAAATCGCCGAAAAACACGTGTACTTTTCGACATAACCAATTGGGACAGGCTAGTTCGACAAATATATATATGGTTGAGCTTTGACGTAGAAGTGGTACCCTGACCAAAAAGATAAACCAAGGTTTCATTCTGTTTTCAAGAATAGAGAATTTGGACCCAGAGCTACCCCCTTTGAACGTGACGGTCACAGCGCGGAGTCTGCTACCCTACTGTCACTTTGATATACCGGAAAGTGATTACTTGAGTGGCCGCGAACACGATCCGGCTGTACTCGGCCGATTCGGAAACGATATCGCCGCTCGTAAAATCGATGACAATATCAACGTTGTTGAAATCCGTGTCCTGGGAGTTGGCGAAACGTACGTCAAGTGAGTCCAATCGAATACCCTTCGCCTCTAACAATAAGATCCATGCTCAATACAATGCTAACGTGTCACGCTTGCAGGTATATGTATGGGTATGCCGTGCCTATATTATAGCCAATATACAGAGCTGTATGTATATTGTATAGGTATACTTATATATATACAATAATATACTTTATAAGACTCGCGAGGAGCTATCCACTTGGCAAGTCTTATGTACACTTGTCTCGGAAGTCTTTGGAACTCTTCGGAAGTTTTCGGAAGTGTTTGGAAGTCGGAAATCACCTGTACATCCCAGAATCGAAGTGAATAGCCCCTCGGAGATACGCATATCGAGTGACTAAAATCAAAAGGGCGTATATACCTGATCCATTTCCTCGTTATACTAGCATTTGCCTAACAAAAGGGCGTATGGGCCATTTTTCCTCAACTTAGGCATTTGACGGAAAACAAACGGGCGTGTGTGCCATTTTTCTCAATTTGAGTATTTGACTGAAAACAAATAGGGGTGTATGCAATTTTTCCTGAATTTGGTCGTTTTACAAAAAAATAAATAGAAAGGCGTATTATGAGCCACTTTTTTTTTATTATTCTGGCGTTCGGCCAAAATCAAAAGGGCGTATCGGCCTCTACGATTTTCTGGTGTATACGCCCTTTTGCTTTTAGGCAGCTTCCCACGTGATTCTGTTGATATACGTCTTTTTGTTATGATACTGGCACTTTTGATTTTAGTCACGCGATATATTGTCTACTTCAATACCTGTACACGTACACACTATACGTATAGGCACATGCACGATAAACAACAGCCCAGAGTTCTTGCTACCGTTATTCAACTTTCAATCAAGGAAATTCTCCATGATAAACCCAACGGCGGAGGATTATCATTTTTCATGGCACGAGTGCAAAGTTCAAGACGTCGGGGAGATATCTTATTTCGATTGCGTGACGGCGGAAGGTGTCGCCGAACAGGGTAAACGGACCGAGTTCACATTTACATTCCTGGCGAAGGACCTCGGCGTCTTCGAGTCGTTCTGGACACTTTCCATCGGGAGAAACAAATTGGAAAGAATGTTTCTGTTTGTGGCGACAGTTACGGAACCATCCGTGTACTTGATCCCCGCATTTCTGCAGATCAAGCCTACCGTTATAGGTAATTTTCAGCTAAACGTTTACCCCCCGAGAGATATAGCGGTGAATCATAATTAGTCGTTATCTCATTTTCAATGTCATGTGGAAGATATCCCACAGGGGTATGTGGGTAGATTATTATTTTATGGCAGGTGGGCACAACTGAACAGCACTTTGAATGACCAAGTTTTCAACATACGGTGTGAATTAAATTGTATTCATGTCGCGTTCGGACTTGTTCGCTACTGCGATCGCTTCGTCGATAAACCGCGAGTACGATACGGAAATACGTACGGAGGGTTCGATGATATACATATACCAGTCACAAAAATTTGATCAGGCTCCTTGGCGTATTTCAGGTACAACGGCACGCTCATCGATAACAATCTTCAATAGAGAAAGCATCGAACTTTCCTTCCGCATATTATCCAAATCGCTCGATTCCCATGATGATCGTGCTCAGCGTTTGGCTGTTGTACCAATGTCCGGCACCTTGCAGCCGAACGGCGAAAAGCATCTCGAGTAATCACAAGTTCCTCAAGCTTATTCTCGCATTCTTTGATTCTTCACTAACGAGGGTTCCCTGCAATCTTATAAACGGCAAAGAATAGCCCGTCACACGTATCATTCAATTCACTTATTCATGTACCTATGTTACATACCGATTCATCCATCGATCACAACACATCGTACAGTATACTCATTCTAGATTATATATAGGTATATTATCAATATATAATCATTAATTGCTGCGATGTATAATAATTGCCACTGCAGGATTGAGTTTCAACCAGCTTCTCCGGGTGAGTTGGAATTTCCCATACGTTGTCGCGTCGACAAACTGAAGAATCCTTTGACCGCCATTGTCAGTACTACAACGTATGGTATCAAACCATGGATAGTTTACAAAAAGGGCGACGGGGATGGGCAACAAATTCACGTTGGTGAAAGTAATATCTTAGACTGTGGAAATGTGAGTGACCTTCTTATTTATTATACACACCGGATTAATGCCGCGGCATTAGCGACGGGCGATGCTTCAGCACGATATTAGATGAGACGTATTCTACGCGTAACGCAGGTGCAACTGAATAAGGCGCTCATCCTGAACATACATGTGTCAAATGTCGGCGAGTCAGCGTTCCGGTACAGGTGGGATCTTGGTGACGCGAGCATCGGCGACATCGGGGACGAGGATGAGGACGAGGACTGCGGGCACCGGTGGGCAAAATTCGGTGATGGATTCATGGGAAACGTGGAGAAGAGGCAAGGGCACGTCATGGGCCAATCAAGTGTCATCTGTCATGTGACAATAACTGCTCGTCGTACTTGGACTGTGCTGAATCATCGTATCGCGTTGAAGGTATGAAAATCCCACGCCGGATTGCATTGAATGATAATAAGTGGCCCGCGGGGCTCATATCTGTATAGGTCGCAGTTAGGTATACTGCAGGGGTGACGGTATAAACGTTCGAAAAATGATGGACGTTAGCCACACATAGGTGTGGAGAAACCGTTCAGAAAAATCCTTCCGGAGGATCAATCAGAGTCTTGGACAATAAAACTCATTTTTTCGTCAGATCCAGAGAGGTCCGGAATATGAAATTATCCTGAAAGGGGTCTCGCGAGATCCGTCCTATTTATTGAATTTCAACACGTATGACTTTGGACCGTCTTACATTCGAACAGGCGACGATAGGCATTACTCTACCAAGATCCACTTTACAAATAACGACGAGACTCCTTGCACGTAAGGAACTATGAACTTTTTCACTCTGCTCAATAATCGCTAGTCATGTTGCATACCATATACAGACATGTCTTAAAGATCGTGGGTATAGGTATGGTATACAATTATACATACCTATATACCTATGTATAGGTATACATATGCATATTGTATTGTGTAATATACATATGTTACATCCGAGGTATGTACGTGCATACGAGTTATTGGTGATTACATATTGGACTTTCGCATTGCGGTATCTATCGCGTAGATTAGAGTGCAAGTTCGAGAGCCTTCCACACCTGCGAGTCGGTCATGAACATATTACGGGCGATGTGCCAGGATTGAGTAGCGTGTCCATGTTGGTAAAGTTTATCCCGCTTGAGAGGGTATGTTATCGGGAGACGATCAGCCTCCTGATAAATTCGGTCCTCGAGGAGAAGATTACAATACTCGGCGAAGGTATCGAGTATAAGGTGCGTATATCAGCATTATCGGGTTCGCGGTTTACCATAGGACTTGATTGGCTTTATAGTAGGAGTAGATCAGGTGCATTCATGGACCTACGCAGAACATACCGTGCACATCATTACCTCATTGAATCTCCTCATTGTAATATCTATTGCACACCGATATACCTGAATATATTATACATACTTTATATGTATGGTATACCGTCTGCAGTCCAACGAAAGCTGACGTTCATGGAAAATATTTTCTCAGGTGAGTTTGATCAACCTGCGCGACAAGCTCGTCGATCTTGGTAATGTTCCCCTAGGGGAATCTGTGACTCGAAAAATTCCATTGATCAACAAAGGCCGCGCCCCGATACCCCTGAGATTCGGGCTCGTAAAAGCGCTCCCCTCGTACGAAGAAATCTACGACTCTAAACGCGAAGCTTGCGAAATTCGCGCTGACCGACTCGGCGACAAACCTGAAGAATCACCGCCACTCCCGGGATACCTCGAGCAGGCGCGGGCGCGAATTTCATCGAATCGAGACGCTGAGCGGTCGAAAGTTGATTTGGCCATCGAACCATGCGACCCAACGATTCTTCACCCGAACAGGAAACTTGACATTTCCGTCACCTACTCACCCGTTCGTCGAGCTAGAACATTCGAGGAGAACGTTGGTTGTCAGACGCATGAAACGATACTGCCGTTATTCATTCTCAGAGGTGCTTCCATAGGCGCTGAATTCATTCTCGATAAAACATTTCTATCATTCGGGACCGTGGTTGAGGGGTGTTCGCGCAGCATGAAGGTCTTATTGACCAACACCGGTGACATTGGCGGCAGGTAGCTAGTGTACCTCATCATAGCTGACTTTATAGATATTATTCTGAGTCGTCTATCGCCCAATGCACAAGGAGTTTCATCCTTGTTCCGCCGCCATTCACACTCTTCGAAAGAAGTTGATCTTCCATCTCCGTTAACCGATAGATCATAGGTTATCGATCTTATTGTTTCCAATCAGTTTGCGAATCACAGGTTCGCCTGGGACGTGGGAAAATTGATGCCTCACTACAATCTCGTGCCACGCACCGGGTACTGTTCTCCTGGAATGGACGTGTCGTTTATCGTTACATTTTCACCGATGCGTCAATCCAGCTCCATCGTGGGACAAGTGAGCCGCTGCACAGCTAAGCTTCGTTATTCGCACATTAATATACCTTCGTATCCGTTATGTAGTTATGAAAACTATAGTACGTCAGTAGGGAACAGCGGGGTGCGTTAAGCGAGGGGGATAATCTCTCCTGGATGAAAGCCCGCTTATATCCGGCTCAACAAATTACCGACCTTCAGTTATTATTCAATAGCTCACGCTTTGAGTTAGATGAGACCACTGCGGCTTCATTTGCGAATATGGTCAAACAAGCACTGCTCTTCCCTACGTGCGATTGGAACTATACCATTTATGAAGCTATATAAATACAGTATAATGATCCGCAAGACGCGATAATATACGATAATTGAAGCTATGACGATGAGCAATGTGACGAAATCACTTGGACTATAATCCATGTGGTGAGATGCCTCAAGTGTCAATAGTCATGTAATGCCGAAACGTCAGGCATATCACCCACATTTGAATCGACCGGATTGATTAAGACCTTACCGATGTATATTACACTTTACATCTACAATTCCGAGTGCCAACTCCGCTTCATGAAGTACATTCATAATTATAATCCATGTATATCTACTATGTGGATGTGTTTGTTCATGTTAGGCAACAATCGTTGTCGAAAACTACAAGACAATGGGTCTCACGACGAGCGGTGCTTGCGCGGCTTTTCCAGAGCCCACTGCCATTCTGAATTTGTGTACACGAGTGCGTCAGCCAACGTCCGCCGACATTACCGTATCGAACACTTCTGCGGAAGCAGCGTGGACGTTGCAACCTGTCGTATCTGGTGACTATTTCACCGCCACCGAGGTATTCACCGTTCCACCGCTCAGTTCCAACGTATGCACGGTCACGTACAGACCGCTTTCGATGACTACCGGAGACCAGACGCACAGAGTGAGTGATAATGCTTGATCAATTCACATAATAACCTGCCACTAGCTCATAGTAGACCGAACTGTCCGTTGCACTGGGTGACGAAGAAAAGCTTTCATACCTATATGTATACAGGGTGAGTTTTCTCCGCGGTTCTGAGAGGGTGTGGCTCGAATTGGTTGGGACTCCGCCTTCTTCTATTCATACTTGTTATTATCGGAATATTATTCCTCGCCTACTGTCAGTTATAATTGTTTACTGGGCTCTAACGCAGACTTGTTGTGTGTATCGATGCAGAAGGTGGTCAGTTCGAACACTTAAGGGGAGGGTACACCCAACTTTTCAGCTACATGACGTAGTAGTATTACGGGGATGAAAAATTCATACCTGTAGGTGTTTTTTCCAAGGAATTCAATGGTCATGAAATCAAAACGGTAAAAAATTTTCCTGACCATTTTTGAATTTTTTTCTCTCGAAATAATTGAAGTATGGCAAAATCCCCCTTATTTGTCGAAAATGTTGAAAAGAGCTCCCAAAAAAAATTTCAATTTTTTAACTCATTTTTTACGACTCCTGAAACCTTTTTTCTGCACACGAAAGCTGTTTTTGCCAAATATCTCCATAAAAATAAGAGCTTCTTGGCAAAACATGTATTCACCGAAGTTGTACGTCTTGGCGAGACGTGTATTGTTGGTTTCATACATTTTTGCGCTTATGTGCTGTAACGTTGCAAATGGATTTGTAGCGTTACAGAAGACTCCTGAACCCTAAGGCGGCATATTTACGCAGGGAAATAGATAAGAATCCCCGCAGGGAAGATTTTAGTAGCCCCGAGGCTTATTTGACTCCGAGGGGTGACCGTGGTCGACTCTGACCTGAGACCAACTTTCTGATATTTCTCGTTCCATTTCCAAAAACCTTTCTCTTATGTGGGAGACTTGGCTGGCGGACGTGCCTGAGCGGGGCGACACTAACCCATCTTCAAGACCCCGATGGGGTAAATCTTACGGAAACCCTGGAAGGACCCAGGACGGACCTTACGTGTGGCCAAGGACGGAAAAGCACCGGGGGACCAGTCGGTGGAAGAGATTCCCGCCGACGCGAAGAACGGAAAGAGCCACGTCCTCACCTGGAGGCCACGAGAGGGATACGAAAAATCCCGCCAGTACGCGCGGCTGACTACGCAGTCCTACGCACCCTGACGCCCCTAGATCTCCGATAATCGATAATCGATAGCGCGCCCGAGCGGCGGCCATTTTGGTATCCGACGCTCTGCGTTCGCCCGGCCTCGTGCTCGCACGGGCCCGGGTACGTTGAATTGCGTTTGATTTAGGCCTTCGGACATTTTTGGAT
Organism: Ametastegia equiseti; assembly: GCA_963989295.1. Classification (NCBI taxonomy): domain Eukaryota; kingdom Metazoa; phylum Arthropoda; class Insecta; order Hymenoptera; family Tenthredinidae; genus Ametastegia; species Ametastegia equiseti. The sequence goes on from OZ022390.1 coordinate 27,936,398, forward strand.
ATTTTCGGAACCCTGTGCGGGAAGCTAAGTTTATTTCTGTGACCCTGAAGGGTCTGTCTACGGACATCTACCCCAGGGGGGACTTTTGAGGAGACTGAGCAGGGTAAGCGTCAGCTTTTTTAGCCCATTTTTGAATTGGAAGCCCGTTAGTCGCGGTTTACCATTCCGGTTCGCCCGCACGGCCACGACGGCTTTTATTTCCATTTTGTTGGGTCAGTTCTTGCCGAATCCCGAGTCGGTAGGCCGTGGCCAGTGTCCCACTTTCGAGGGGGTGTTTTCCGTGTGCTTTTTGATTCCCTACGTGGGGTGAAATTCGAGTTTCAGTACGTTTTGTCATTCCCTCGCGGAGCATATACGCTCGGCCATAAGTGCAAGCGAGACGGTTAGAGTCCGAAGCGGTCATCTGTCTCACTTTCGAGTCTGGTAGTGTTCGTTCGGTTGTTGTGTCGAGTCAGTCAGGTCATTCGAGGACACACGGGTGGTATCAAACAAACGCAGAGTTAGGGTTAAGTTAGATGTAAGGAGTCAGACCCATCAGGTCCATTATAACGGGTGGAACAAATTGTAAATAGAATTTCGGTTAGGGGGTGGTCTAATAACCACCCGACCCGACCCTGGGGCGGGTTTCGGTCCCCAGAGACCTTAGCTTTTTCCCTTTCACCCGCAGGGCCTTCTTATTATTGTTCCTTTCCTATTGTTTATATTTTTGGTTATTTTGTTTGAATTTTACCTTGTTGCTTTGTTAATTTCGCCATTTACGGGTGGCAGGTCGCCTTTACACGACGCTGATCCACCCCGAACTCGAAGGGAAAATTCCCTGCAGATTATTTAATAAATTTTGTTATTTTTTTTCACCACACACATTCGAGTAATTATTTGCCCGAGTCCGTCAATCCTCAGTCAATCCAGCCCCTCTCCGCGGTACTGAGCTGCGCCGGCGGCAATCCAGGACTCGGATTGCTTTGGAATCAGTTCGCACATTATAATCTAGCTATCTCAGGTCCTTACTATAAATAATAGTGTACTGGTTCCTCCCTCCTCCCTAGTACTCCGGCTGGGTCGAGGGTTAAGAAGGGAGCTACGTCACAGTGCATAGTTTTATTTCAAATAGTTGAGCATCTGAAATATATTCTACGGTAATATTGATAAGATTACAGTTGTTCAACGACGTTTCAGTAACTACCGATACAGTACAATGCAGAATTTGGTGATTCGAAGCTAAAATTGCAAGATAAGGGATTCTAGAATAAAATCTAGTTTAAAATGGTTATCCTATTGATCGTCACGAATTTGATACATCAGTGGTTAGTCGAACGGCATAACCTCGTCAGGAGCTCAAGATCATAGAATTACCTTATTGAAACATTTTTGTTGGCACCTGAAATGCTTTTGGTGGGGTGTTCACTAGTTTATATACCTTCAAAGAATTTTGTGTTCATCGTTGTTGTATTTTTATTTATTTTTTTTTGCCTCTATTTATATTAAAAATCATTGCATGGGTCCGGACTCTCGACCACGACCATCACGTCACGTCACATTCTAGAATCGTTCATCTTGCAATTTATATTAGCTTCGAATCACCAAGTTCTGCATTGTAGTGTATCGGTAGTTACTGAAACGTTGTTGAACAACTGTAATCTTATCAATATTACCGTAGAAGTGAATTTTCCTGAGGGAAACTTATATTTTAGGTGCTCAACTATTCGAAATAAAACTATGCACTGTAACGTGGCGGATTTTTAATCCGCCACAGACCATCGCCTCCTCCCAACAACGTGAGCGACCTAATTTATCGCGTGGCGATCCGTTCGCGATCTACCTTTTCCCTTCCCTTTCCTGCCGTCTTTTCCCGTACCGGTGGCGTCTCCCCAAGGCAACTAGTTTTTCAATTCCATAGGATATTTGTCTGCCGTAAGCTTTTTTTTATTGTATAAAGCAGGTTTCCGCATCACGATTCGTCGAGGGACGTCGTGGGATGATCCGGCGATCTACTCCAGGGGAAGTATCGAAAACCTGGTGTTAGTAGTCGTGTCTCGGCTGTGCTACGCCTGCCGCCTGCCTCGCTTACGTAACGCCTCAACATACGCAACTTGCTCCACCGGCCTGGTCCACCGGTGTCCTGCAATGACAACTGCCAAATAGGCTAATTACCAGCCCCATCGAGCGAGACGCGGCGAAACCACCAGGCTAGTAGCGAAACCCCTGGAAACACACGTGACCCGCCTAGTCCAGTCAATCTAGACTTACTTTACATGGTGTATAGGAAATTTCGCCTCAGGGCATGAAAGTTACATCAATCGATAGAAAAAGGTCCCCTTATGACTATATCAAAATGTATCCTCGCCAATTTCAGGGCGCGATTAGTTATTAATGAAAAACAATCGGAAATTTGCGGCCAACCGACTTTCGCCGGCCCTTGCTCGAATGTTACTGAGTCAATGAAGAAAATGAAATTACCAATTTGTAGCGCCGGTAAATTAGCATCAGATTCAACTAAAAAGTATGGGTAAATATGCACTGTTAATTAACTATAATTATTTCAAGTCATTTCTGAGCGTTTTCCGACAAGGCGTCAGCTGATCGTTCCGTCGTTCCCATGGCGTCGGCGCCTGCGTCCCGTGACCCGCAACGCGCGCGGTAAATTCAAATGTCCGCAGCAAGCTCCCGATGCGAGAATTTTTTTCTAATCGTGTTAATTATTCATTTTTGTGCATTCTGCGATGGGTATCATTCGAAGAAGTCATAATTTGAATCTTTGTGTCACAACCATTTTTGGAGCCAGAATATGCCTACGTGCTGAAATTTTTTTTTGTGTTTCTGCAAATTTTCTTACATATTTTTATTGTCAACCAACATGTATTTTTCATTTAATTTGCTTCCATATTTTTACTGTCAACCAACATGTATTTTTTATTCAGTTTTCTTTAATACTTTTATTGTAAACCAAAAATGTATTTTTTATTTAATTTTTTTCAATATTATCATTGTAAACCAGAATCTGATTTTTCTGTGGTTTTTTCGTCAATATTTTCATTGTAAAACAAAATGTAATTTTTCGGTAATTTTTGAAAACATTTTTATCGTTAACCAAAATGTAATTTTTATGTGTTTTTTTTTTCAACATTTTCATTGTAAACCAAAATCTAGTTTTTATTCAATTAATAAAAATATTTTTACTGTTAACCAAAATCAAATTTTTTGTGTAATATTTTGCAATATTTTTATTTCATTCGATACTAGAATATAAAAAAAAATGGTTGTGACACAAAGATTCAAATTATGACTTCTTCGAATGATACCCATCGCAGAATGCACAAAAATGAATAATTAACACGATTAGAAAAAAATTCTCGCATCGGGAGCTTGCTGCGGACATTTGAATTTACCGCGCGCGTTGCGGGTCACGGGACGCAGGCGCCGACGCCATGGGAACGACGGAACGATCAGCTGACGCCTTGTCGGAAAACGCTCAGAAATGACTTGAAATAATTATAGTTAATTAACAGTGCATATTTACCCATACTTTTTAGTTGAATCTGATGCTAATTTACCGGCGCTACAAATTGGTAATTTCATTTTCTTCATTGACTCAGTAACATTCGAGCAAGGGCCGGCGAAAGTCGGTTGGCCGCAAATTTCCGATTGTTTTTCATTAATAACTAATCGCGCCCTGAAATTGGCGAGGATACATTTTGATATAGTCATAAGGGGACCTTTTTCTATCGATTGATGTAACTTTCATGCCCTGAGGCGAAATTTCCTATGCAAAGTCTAGATTGACTGGACTAGCCGTCTTCCGCCTTCTTCAGGCTCCTTTACAATGGAGCCCTTTGTCGTATACGTTACCGTAAACTTTAGTCGCGAACTTAGTGGCGAAAATGTATAGCGGATCCGTCTACAATGCAGTATTCCGCTAAAGTCGCGGTAACAACATGGAATGGCGTATGCAAACCAGTCCGTATTAAAGAGCACCTCATGATCGTTAACCTCTAATTTGGTAAATTCTGAATATCAACGATGAATCGTGTCAAAAAAGCGCAGCTTTTCACGAGAACTACGTTAAGTTTACTTGCCATAGCTTTGATTTTGGGAATAAAAAAAAAACAGAGTAGTTCGACGTTGGCGGGTCCAGCCTCTACCTACATATACTAGCTACTACTACAACGCGAAGAACAAAGAAATTAATCTAATTTATTTCAATTTATTAAAAACATCGACGCGAGTCATTTTTTTAAATATACGCCAATGTCAGTAAGTCATTCTTAGACCTTTTTTATTTTGTTTTTTGATTATTATTAATATTTGACCGGTTTGCAATTCCCGCCAAGTTCGCGCTAACGCACTGTCGCTGTCGTGAAAGTTGGAATATTTGAACTTTTCAGAGTTGGAGCTTACAACACCGTCTAACGGCAACGACACGACATTGTGAACATTCATACGTAAAGCCTATTCCCAAACATTTCACGGTAACGATAAGTGTAACGACAAAGTCCATTGTATTGTAGCCTTTCAACACTCTACCTTCAACTCTTCTCTGGATACCGCAACCGATCGCCACGCTTCGCGCTGTGCCCTTAAGGCCCGG